>QNGE01000282.1:291232-335533 GCA_008508345.1 Paragonimus westermani | reverse complement strand
GAGATTCAGAGATGAAGCACTTCATTCAAATGCTTGTGCAAGTTGGTTGTCGTTGAGTTGCGCATCCGAATGCCAAATCTTCCTAAAATCACCAACGTACGTTCGGAGACAGAATGACCTAATTTCTCTGTGCACTGGGGGCATCTGCCTCCTCGGTTGTTGGTTGTTCCAAGTCAGCAGCTACCCCACTGCGGTATGAAACTCACTGCTTAATAAGTCCTGTTTCCACGAGTATATAGTAATCCCACCAACGTTTAATACATCTTCACTCACCTATTCAATTCACATGTCAACGGTTGGCAAGATTTGACAAGGACTAGTCGTAATCTAACCTATAAAATATCCTTCCACAGTTACGAATTCCATTAATGACTGGAGACCGGTCATGTGGTCAACCCGACGGACGCTTCCCGCACATTGATGCGTACTTATAAGCCTTTTCTTCTTAAATCACTCTAGGTGCTACCTGTCATGTGCAGCAAGCCAGTCGTCTATGTGCAAAAACTATCGACCCTCAATCTTCGTGTGTTCTAGTTCTGACCAGTGACAGACTAGCATATGGATTTATAAGTTTCATTCGTTTAACTATTTTTGACCTTCCCGAAAATAATATAAACTGGATAAATATGACAGCGCACCGGATTTACCACACATTGTGACCTTACTGAGCGTGCAGCGTGTTACTGTTACAAAATATGGCAGAATGGTGTGGTGGATCAATTTGTGTACATGGTTGTAAGACCACACCTCACCAACGGAACGCTAAAGATAACTTCGCGGGCTTTTAGTTCACATTCTTTGTCAGTTTTTATTTCGTCTGTGAATTGAGAAATTTTTCACTTGAGAGTTAATAGGAGGACAAGCAAGTTATGAGGGGGGCTGTACTAGTGATGGTTAGACCCGATTATTGACCCTTACCTTTATTGGTTCAACAGATACACAAGTAGCCCAAATACCGGTTCCATGACCTTGTTCATATTTGGCTGGCGTACGCACCCAACCGGAAGTGAATGCAGTGTTCAAGTCGCCGTGGAACAACCTGGGCTAGGGTGTTGCCTAATGTTGTTCACATGGTATGAGTTGGAACCGATAATCATGAAAACTATGCCGATGTGCCTTGATTGGGTATACGATGTGTCGGTGTGGTCGTATGGCCACACTACTGACCTTAAAAGACGGCTGGTTTTGGACACTATAAAGTTCACGCATCACGTTTGGCCAAAACATTTTGCACTGACTTAGTGTGTGAGGTGTTCAGAACACGCAGAGATACTGTCCTGCGTGATGGTGTTAGTTCTAATACAATCAGGGAAAAACTGCAGTACTTATTTCAGTCAAGAGTTTGGAGTCGTTTGAACGGTATTTCACCAGAAAAGGTTCACTGTAGTTTTCCAGTGTAACTAGTGTGAAAGCTTCCCATCCAACCAGTTATACTGAACAGGATAACTTGCATCCACGATAACTAAAAAAGATCTTGTGGTTCACTTTGACTACACGACCTCGGAAAGACCCTTCTAACCAACAATCCCATTTAGCTGCATGAATAAAGATTGAGAGCCTGGTCCTCAAAAACAAACCTACAAGCTTTTAAAACCCGAAAAATTAAAGCAGTCGAGCGAAATTAAAGTCATATGGCTGTAGGAGCACCTGGAATTTATTGCTTAGTAGTAAAGAGATGAACCGTCCCACATTTTCCTCCCACCTTCTCTTCTGGTTGGAAGAAAGTCTAATTTCACAAGCTGCATACTTTTGACAAAACGAATCTTTATGTATACTGCTAATCAGGTCGGCTTCAGAGCACCACTACCTCTGCCGGATTTCTAACAGGTGTAGCGATTTCACTGGTCAGTAAGCATGTCCAATTCTCTCGGCTCCAGGCTTATTTGATATTCCATGAGAGTATGAAACAGTCGCCCGTCTATGGACGCTTTGAAGATGGAGCATATAGAGCTTCCTGCCGTGAACTCAGGGTTCCCATTCAGATGCAAACACACAGGAATGTTCAGCGAGGCTGAGGTGAACAATAACGTACTCATGAATTAAGTCAATCGGGGGTGGGGCATGTCCTCGAAATTCACGTGGACAGAAATCCACAATCTTAAGTCCAGATCCAAAGTGGACATTACTTATGCCTGTGATCAATTTAGCGTTCGTTTGTTGAGCACGCCCAATATCGAGTACTCATTTTTAAACCATTATGCACTATCATTTTAGCATATCCGGGTAACGGCTTCAAGTGCACAGAATAGTGTTTGATATGCACCTTCGCTGCTGAGTGTAACGTCCAGTTTTACCGCCTCAACAGCTACGACTCCACTTTTGTTGTCAACTTATGACGATGGAGGAGACAGAAGTAGACTGGGGTAAGATAATTAGGTCTGTTTCGGGAGCCACTTCCCTCATATCTACTGCGCACTGAAAATTATATCCTTACCAAATGAGGTGCGTGCATACTCATCATTGTCAGCAGATTCCAACTAACTGACCACCGCTGGATCCCATCATGATCTACCCTTAATACCTTGTGATCACTGGCTGTTTGGAGGCGCATATCCTAACGAAGCAGCCACGGTGCATCACGCCATATCGATCGACCGGTCCAGCTTGCATGGTATGGCCATGGGTAGTGGTACGCTTCCATTCAGCCAATCAGAGTGCAGCCTTACAGTCGAACATCTGTGCACTGTCTGGACTGTTGTATTGCAATGCTTTCTGATGCCCATTGTAACATGATTTGCTCTGACACCTTGGCCACCATTTATGACTATTTTATTTAACTTGCTCTGTACATGACTGCCACGTATGATTGTCTCATTTGATTTGCTTCGCGCCTTGTCAGCCATGTATGACAACCAATTCATCCTATAAATTTGGAGCTTGCGTAACCTAATTTTGATTCACTTTTCCAACAAACGGTGTTGCTGCGTCCCTTCTCTTTCTCGGTTTTAGGTCAAGCGATCAAACGCGTAACCAAGACGACGATCTACAACTGACATTCTAGACTTTTAAGTCGTTAGCACAAGGTCATTGATGTGAATCATGAATATCGGAGGACCGCACATAGGCTGTTGAAGATCCCCAGCATTTATCTTTAAATGAATTGAAATGATCGATTTGGTGGTTCTATTATCAACCAAAGAAGTAGACAAATGAATAGACTCTGTTTGGATGTAATAAACCCCCAATTTACTCGCCAGCAGGCCACATAGACCGCGATCAGTGGCTCTGGTGAAATCGAGTAGGGTTGTATTCTACAAGATACCAATACCATGGTTTCTGCCATACCCTCCAGGCAACCAATCATAAGAACTGTGCATAACTTGTACAACAGTACGATGGGAAAGAGCACGATAACTAAACGTACATTCGACGAAAACCATTTACTAATCAAAAGGCGAGGATGTATGGCTTTAGCACCAAGTCTGAGTTTAATTGCTGGTCGTGGTAGAGAAATGGTATCTTGACAAGCATCACTAACAGCAAAACTCGAGTCCATAAATTTCATCAGAAGTTGTTCACTGAAGTGGCTAGGTGAAAGTAAAGTTGTAACCAAACTTGGATAATGTTTTACTAACGATTACGGTATTCCCCATCGTTTTTCAGTGTTTCTCACATTAATTATGATCATGCATATATGTTACCGGTGTTCTTGCAAGAGCGCAGAGAGAAATTAACGGAGCGGAGTTTTTGAGGTGGACATGAAAGAGAACAACTTGGGTTCCGACTGACATTGAAACATTTCAAGTAAACGAAAATTGGAGTGTTTGTATCCCACTTCATATTTGATTGCAGTGCCTCACACCTGCCGCGATAACCTAGTTGACTGCGTCACTAGTAAGTCATCTGGCAGATCTAATTATTCGTGAATCCAACCGACGAAAAAAACTGGTTTTCGGCCAGATACCTACCACTCATGGAATGAGCAGGCGCAAATGCAGCAAGAATTGTAACGCCTGAGGCACGATGTCATGCCAGGCGACTAGAAATGTCACGTTTGGACTCACTAACCCACTCACCTTATTATGTCATACAGAATTCACAAAATGATCCATGAGATTGTCTGTTCAGGGAGGATTTCCCCGTTAGTTCATACTGGAATCCAACAACGCCACTTAGAAAAGTGCTCCAGCTATAGTCGAAAGGACTCCCAAAAGTTTACGAATCATATGGTTGATCTACCACAGTATTAGTACAGTAAGTGCTAACGGGTTGGACACTGAGATTTCTATTTATAACGAGACGTCTGACAGGAACAAACCTACTGGGCGACGCCAAGTTTACTGTTCAGAGATCCCATAATTTTCTAGGAAATAGTGATTGGTCAACAGACAAAGGTCGGTCGCAGGCAAAGAATAGCATTACGTGAAGAAAAACAGATGAGTGCAGAGTATGTGATGATCTCATGAGTGTGAAAGTCTGAGTATTTTGGACAGCCTTTGATGTGGTGAGTTGTTTTAAAGGCAGGCTATTAGTGATCCTTCCCGTACTTTACAATTCTAGAAGCCCGGGCGACCGGGCCGGAACAGCCAGCAGTTATGCTGAAATCGGGCACTAAGGTTCTGTTGTCACGATCCTCTATCATAATAAGCAAATCTTGCGTTGGCATTCACTTCAAATCGTCAGCCGCATAACCGAGAGAGCATAGACTTTATACCGTTTTGACCATGAGGCTGGGCTGAAAACACTGTGCATCATCTGTAATCCAGGACGATTGAATAACATGCGAGAGTTTTTGTTTGAGATAATTTACCACAGCAGAAAGTAATGGTCGCCTCAGGCGCTACGAACATCCTGGATGTTAGTCCATAGAGACACGGATGGTAGTTGGGTGGCACAACTGAAGATATTGAAGTGATGTGATCGAAGTGGATTGGTAATCGAATGCGTAGAGAAGAAGCGGTCACTATAGGAGAACTACGACCTTGTGGCTTGTGGTTGGTCTCGTCCATTCACACCGCAAATCCTCCGGTTCACCGGCCCACCACCCTGAGTAGTTTTCCGTGAGATTAATCATTAACCGAGGAACAAACTCTCCATTTATAGCTTGCATTAATACAGACTGTTGTTAGTTAAGTTTAGAATGCTCATCCCACCGATACAATGTTGGATACTTACGTAAGTGATTAGTTTACCTCTAGGAACTAGAAGCCGTTATCGAACAAACTGATGAGTGGTACGGTCCACGCTTTCGGGTATGCTACAGTGGGCTTTTCTTGAAATTAACCAGTGATTTATTTTGAGAACCAGATGCTTCAGCAATTATGCGGATCGTGCTGTCTTCAAAGACGCCTCAGTTCTGTCATTCAATGACGTGGGAAGATACATTTGGTGAATTTTGTAAGTCTTACCTTTCTTCATGAATGGGAGATATGTGCAGGTGACCCTATAGGCGATAATCAATGGGCGGACTGCATTCGAGTCAAAGTGTGTGCAATACTGTCACGGACGTTATGTTAGGCCCGTGGTGGCAACAAATGACCAAGAGCTACGCTTTCTGAATGATGTCTATCAATCCGGCTAACTCAAGAGCCACGTAAATGGCTGTAAGCTTCTTCGAAAGACGCGTTGGGTCGTCTCCAGGCTAGTCCTTCATCTTTTGGCATTCTGGTACTCACTGACGTGCAGCGTGTCTTGAGTAGGACATCAAGCCACACCCAGGCAGTAGTCTTGTACGAAAAAGGTCATGCTTCTTAAGGGCGTGTAAATATTGCGAACTACTTAATGGTTAACAGTAGCAAGACGTTTTAAGGCAAAATCAGATGTCCGGGATATTTCGCTTTATTCGTATTGGACCAGTTGACAATCATTATGGTAATTATTCGCCTATTTTTCAGTCCAAACCTTAGATGTTTACATCGAACTGGAAAAATCAAGGCAGTAAATAACCATGTGACTTTGACGTCAGATAAAATGTTTATTCAAACCACGAGGTGTGGAAGAAGTGAGGACTACAGAACAAGAGGGCATGCGAGTCTAGGTCCTAACAATTGGCTGACGGTCCTGTAGCATATACGTTAGATCAACAAATGGTGAAGCGTGAGAGGAAGCCAACAGAAGTGTTCAAGTGATTAACAACCAAATTGGCCGGAACTATGGCAATACAGAGTCCACATGGAACAGAGAGATACCGTAGTTAACGAAGAACAAAAAACTGTTTTGATGAAAGTCCGACGAACTCTACTGAAGCTTGGGAAACCAAGGTGGTTACATACAACCGATGAAAAATGGTTTTCTAAGACGAACGGGAGTTGCAACAGATGGTGGGAGACGAGTGTTACCAAAATGATAATTAGAAAATAAAACCCAAAGTACTTTAATAGCTCACAAGCTGGCTTAAGAAAAAGTGTGCGCTATTGTTTAATCGTAGTCAAACATGAAAATTTGCAAAGCCATTTTATCGGGTTCACCGTTAACGAACATCCTCTGGAACTGTTTACCACGTTTGCTAATAAGTCTTATAAAATTGAACATTGATCTTAGTTGTCAACGTTGTTATACTTAACAGCAGCACCAGTCACTGTAGAAGCACTTACTAGCAAGTCTACTGGGAAATCGTCCACAATTAAAGCAGAGGAGAAGAGTTTCCACCGAAAGTTGTGTGAAGTGTTGAATCGTCGTCGAAAGGTCTTGGCGGTAAGTTGGAAACAGTATGAGATGTGATACTCATTAATTCAGTATAAGGTGGGTTTAGTTTTATATATAATATGAGAGCTGCATTACCTGGTGCAATTCAGTGTCTGGAAGAAGTAAAGGTTGCATCGCGAGTTTTATCACATTACCTTGCTTTTTTCATTTGATGTTGGATAGAATGAATGGACCACTCGACCTGGTTCTTTAATCATCGATGGGGCGACTTGGTTCAGTGGAAATGGATCAGCTGCTTCAGGACAGGAATAGGCTTGAGACATTCACTTTTTCTCCACTGCTTTATAGATTAATAGAGGAGAAACCAATCAAACAGTACTTCTCAACTGGTTTTCTAGACCAAACTTAATAATCCCACCTCTTCTACAGTCATACTATTCTGTTTGCAAACATCTATGGGTATATCCGTCATTTGGATAACCAGGTAACCAACACCTCTACTGTCACATCTGAATTCGTGTTCAAACCCGTCTACTTGACATTGGACTCTCCACTGCTGACATTTCGCTTCAATCAGTGATGATAACTTGACAGAATATTTCCGTGATATCCGTACTTAAATTATTATTATTCACATAAAAGTACGTCAAAATATTAGTATCACAGAAATATTGTGCCAAGTCATCAGTAGTCAGTTGTTGGGGTTGAAAGAGACAGTCTGTCACTCTAAAATTATTTCAAACGGAATGTTGTCAAAAGTGAACTGGTTTAGATGACGGAGGGAAGACAGGTTTGTTTCGGTTCTTTTGATTTAGGATTGGTAGTATTGTACGGATATTTCATTTGTGGATGATTGTCCAACTCATGTGTTACACCGTTTTAGTAAACAGCTTTCGTTTCTTTAGTGTATCTTCAAACAAACGTCATTCTCATGTTTAGCCCAAAAACTGATAAAATCATCAGAAAATCCTAACTACCATGCTTATAGTAATATTGATTAAAATAGGGTCAAACTAACAAACAGTCCCGTTAATCGATTGTTGTGACTGCTACACCATTTGTGTCGTCTGGATATTTTGAGTCATCTGATTACGACAAGAAAACACAGTAATCGTTGTTCTGAAATTTGGACCAAGATCCCGGACGGCTGACGGGAAAAATGAACCACAGAAGAGATGACCATCAGACGACTGTGAAAGGTAGATAGATAATTGTCGGAAGTACCGCAACCAAGAAGGCCTCAACTAAGAGCTCAAAAACGAACCTTCTGCGCTGGTGCGGTTCAATTTATCGTCCCAAATAGATATTTTGATCACCCCTTCAGGTTAACCTTGCAATCTTAGCGACTGGAAATATCAGCACTCTGTTGACAAAATCTGTCACACAGGACTGATATCATATTTCAGGGTAAGCCAGCCACATCTACGATCTCACTTGACGAAGTGTGCTATAGTTCTAGTGGTCTGACTAAAGCACACAACAGGTAGATTGAAAAACTCATTCGGTACGGTACGTATGCGTTTTGAACATACGACCAAGAACAAAGAATGGCGAGTTTCTGTAGCTTTCAAGAAATGCGACGAAACGATGAATAACGTCCCCTGCACTGCCTCATGGCTAAGAAGCACGCGTGAGTGATCTAACCCGGTCGGGTAAACAAGCTTCTAGGATAAACATCATACAGACATGAACCACTTATTTATTTCAGCCAACATCTCCCTCTTTGACATTTTTTATAAGCAGTAGTAGTTTCTCATTTCATATCTCTTACAACTGTGTGTCGTTATGTCATGGCGGCTTTGTCAACAGCAGTAGGCTAATATTGCAGTCAAAAGTTTTCCAGCTAGCTCATTTTTCTAAGTCAAATTTATGCTAGGTGAACCCTAATCTTGTTACTCATGCTGCTGTCTATTGTGAACTCTAAATTTGTTTTTTTTTCACTACCAGGATTTCATCTCAGATGTCGATCTGCTTCTGATAGTTGAGAAATAAAAATCATTAGTCTAAAAGCAAGCTCTATGGTATTTTGACTCTTGCCATAGGGGCCTTTTCCTGGAAGAATTCTCTTCAAACACTGAGGGATGAGAACCGGGTATAGTTTGCTGTGCCGGATCAAAGTCCTGGAGACTTGCAACTAGGTGCTTGTTCTTCCACTAGACCATCACTGAGTGAAGCTAGTTTTGGGGAAAAATGAAGTATTGTTTGAGCATCATGATATCATAGAATGAGAATCTCTTCGGGACCTGTGAATGACTACTAGTCGTTCCACATGGTTGTGCACTGTTTTTACTCTTTACTTAATGGTCTGCTTCAGTGACCGCAACGCGATGTCTACATTCCAGTTTCTGCATTGATATCCTGCTTATAACTGGCTAACACAAATTCCTCTGGTGTTTCCTTTCAACTGAAGAATCAGCGCAATTTGCTGTACACTGTTTGCACGTAACTTGTTCCGTAAAAGAATAACTTCGAGGAAAACGAAAGTAGTGTATCAACATTAGCATGTAGCGCTCCCTTCGAAACTAAGTATATCAAACGCAATATTTTGCCCCGATATGCCTGATATAGCACGAACTGTGAGCAAGTGCTCCATTTGACCAGCCATATATTCCCAACACCCTGGGCACCTAGACACAAGTCTCACAGTAGACCTGTCGTGCGAGACTGGTTCAGATCTACTCCCTTGAAAACTACACAATCTTGAACAGTAAGTTGGTCCGAAAAATGAAACTAAGGGTTTCGTTCTGTTGTCAGTTGTTTTCGTTATTCAGAGCACTCTTACCAGATTGCTTTCGAGGACGGCATGTATCTTCTAGTAGGTTCAACATAATAGTTAAGGCATTTATTTTCCTGTGAAAATGAAATGTGCAACTCGACAACAGCTGATGCCCTCACTTCATTTCTGGAGACGGAGCACCATCATCTGGGTGCCACATGATAAGGTATGAATCGGTGGTTGTATGTTTAAGTGTACTCGCCTGTGATTTCTCAACGGAGTGAATTTTCCCTGAAGTTGCAATGATTTGGAAGTTTTAACGTGAATACCACGGCGAACGATTCCAGTCTTGAGTTGACTGTGTGTCATCTTAGCTATGGCTAATATTTGGCTCCTCGAGTCTCGCGGCATTCCCAAGTTTATCATATTCCGTTAACTATTGAATTAATGTGACAACGTGCCTCACAAGGCGACGAGAAGGCATACGTTGCGAAACGCTAACATTTCGTTCATTCGCAGCGGTCGATTTTCTGAATCGTTCAGCTATATAGGCTCAGGGAATGGCGATAAAACAGTGGAAAGAATGAACATCATGTTTGGTGCAATCAAGTCGTGGTAAGCGGTTTCTGATAAGTAGTACGAGATTTGATTTTTCGAAAGGGGCTAAGCGGAAATTCTATAGGAATGCGAAATCTGCTATCAATTGTGTGTGACGTTCAACCTACATGGGTAGACGTTGTTGCCACAGCAAAGAAATTCATTGCGCCAACATCTTTTACCAACGCGGAGACGGTGCGTGAAGCTGAATTAACAACGCTCCGGAAAACCTTGGAATTGAGGATGCTTAATAAGACCATAAACGTAGTGGCTGGATCAACCACATGGCCTATTGCGATTAACTGTTTTGCAATCGAGGATGACAGCTTCCTTTTCGGTTGTTGGCATGCTCATTCGCGTAGCTTCCGGTGAACACACCGGCTAGGTGCGACCCATAAACGACCAAAAATAAGAATACCCAAGAAGGGTCGTGAGACATCTAATTTTTCTTTATCTTCGGCAGGAATATTTCGGTAAATGAAATTAAGTTTACGTAAAGAGTTATGAGATGGGGGAAATCGATAAACACTGGAATTTCATCAACATATCGATTATAAAGACTGCAGTGATCACTCAGATAGTCTGTCTGTGAGTGTCTCAAGAAAAATATGAGCTAAATTTTGGACCTAACGGACTGCTCACTGCTACACCATCGATTCGCTTATGAGCACATTTATCAAACCCAAACCAAGTGTTCTATGTAACTGACTGATGAAGATAAACGAACTGCTCACATCTCGTAATGCATGTCATCCTGTCATCTTGATTAAGACAGTAGGACTGGTTGATATTTATGAGGGTCGCTGCATCTGTTTATAAGTCTTCCATTTCGGCGAAGCATTTCGTCTGTACGGCACTCCAGGCAGTCGTTTATTGTGAAAAACGTTCTCCTACTCATGCCTCATAGAGAAGGACACTGTGGTGTATGCGAAACATCCTGACAGCTTTAAATACATGTGGACTAATGTAAACACATCAAGACGGAAATATGCATTATGATGATGGCTCAAACGCGGATTGGATTACCAAACTGCCATTGGGTAGCGCGATGTGTTATGTTAGTCGCTGAGCTTGCTTTGACCTATCGGACTGCGGTTCTGATAGTTTATGTTGATTAAAAAGACAAGCTGATCTACGTTTTAGTTGATCGGTTGCTCCGCACACCATTAAAGGTTTTTTCATTTAAAAATGAGCGTGATATTAGACCTGCCAACCAAAGTAAGGCAGAGTTCAGGTAGTTGTCCAGCCCACTTAACTGACTGACCGACAGTCTCCAGAACCTGAAAACTGATTTTTCTGATAGATGTGCTCTGAGGTGGTTCAATTCCGATAGCTATGATTGCGTGTCCATGAAAAACAGCTTCCTACTTTCGAACACTGACCTCTTCAGGTTTCAGACTGACTTCTATTCTAGCCAACAGCAACTGGTACCTACTGTTCTGGTTTGAATAGCATTTGAAAAACAACGGGGGATTGTTGTTTCTACAAAGCCGTTAACTTGTAACCTAATTATCAAAAGTTGAGTGTTCAAACACGAACAGCCTTCAGGCAGCTGAGGTCACTGCTGGACTTAATCCTTCAATGGAATCATTCGACCCCTAAGGTCCGAGCAAGACAAGATTAAGGTCATTAGTGTAACGCTGATTTAAAAGAAGATTCTGTTAACAAAAATTTGCAGGAAACGTTACACGAGATACTAAAATCAGTGAGATTTGTTGAGCTAAAAGATCACTGTTTAAATCTACGAAATGTTTTGATCAAAATACAACTTCATATATGTGAAGTGGGTGAACAAAACGTGGCTTCCGATTTCATTTGCGATGGACATTCAGCTATGTGAACCAGTTTACGTTATTTCTGGTTTTTCCTATCCACCCGTTCACTAAACACCATTCACTGTGTATTTGCCTCCTGCTCCGCAGACAAATAACCGGCAGTAAATTAGGCTATAGCTGCCAAAATAATTTTGGTCTCAATGGTCCGATAGTTATGCGGAATAGGGCAGTGATCATCTGACTGGCAAGTCTAATTGGTCACGTGGTGCTGTCAACCCTTATGCGTTTTGAGTCTCACCGCACAGGTGGTGAACCTAAAGCTTTCAGAATGATGCTTTTTGCACTAGATATTGAGTCGGTAATTACAAAACTGCTATAGTAAAAATAAGCATTTTTCACCCATCTGTCGTTCGGGCACTGAGAAGTGGTTAAAGCCCAAAAGGTCATAGTTTGTTGAACTAATATATATTAAACTAGTTCAGCTGTGTTCTTTGCTAGTTGCCACCTGAGTCTTCAAGGTGAGTATTTCACTCAGGACTAGCTTAGTTTCACAAACTGTTTGAAGAATGCTGACATTTTGATTCCCAGCTTGTTTCCCCGGATAAAGACAAGTGAACACTTTAATCAAACACTCATGGTGGTGGTGCTGACAGTCATATCAAGAACATCGCTTTGTGTCTCAGTTTTCAGTCGTGTGGCTCTTGTGATTCTAGGGTTACCAGACAATCATAAATCCAAAACTATTCCGACCAAACAGGATTTTGCTGGAACGCATGTCCCATGGCGGATTAGTGTGGATTACAAAGCGACGCAAGAGAAAAGTGCGTCGACCGGACCAGGTGACCTGCTCAGAGGGCATGGTGATGCAACAAATTGTATCGTGGACACTGACTGATTCAAGATGAATTTATAAATGTCGTAAACTCCCCTGGTCTAGAGACAATCATTTAACTTCGAGATTTTAATCGTCACAATAGCGGTAGCGCGAGCCCAAAGGGTAATAGAAGACAGGAAGAAGACTTGGCTTTTAATTTATTAACCAAAGTAGGAGTTTCAGCGACCTATCTTGATATTCCTTTTGTAAATATCCTTTTGTTACTGTTGCTGTCTATTGAATCCTTGATGGGTCTCCTGAGTCTACGTTCCACTGCAATTATTAACTGAAGGGTTAACTCAAAATATTAATGGATGTTCTGTTGTATATTACTTCGGTTTCCAATGTATGTTATATTGTAGTCATTATCTCGCAAACTATACAAATTCACATTTGGACTCGGTTACCCACCCGTCCCACTGTCTCGTATGGAATCCACCAAATGATTCAGGGGATCGACTGCCCCGGTAGGATTTCTCAAACAGTTCACGCTGGAATTCACCAACGCCACTGCCGAGCACTGAAATTGTATTACTAATGAGTAGTGTGGCAGATTTGTGATTTTAGATGAAACCCACAGTTGGGTCTCATCTAAAATCACAAATCTGCCACACTACTCATTAGTTATACAAATTCAGTTTTTCATCAAACATCTTGAGTAGTGAAATTCCATGCGTGAAATTTACCTTCTAGACAACAGTTTCTTCTTCTTTTCAGGAAAGGGAGTAGCCCGAGAGGTTAGACGAAATTAGGATGCTCTGTACAGCCTTTGGATTATCCCAAACACCGTTGTGTCTTCTTTCATAGTGCCAAAGGTTGGCATCAACAAAAACGCCCAGTTGCCGTCGCCAAGCATTATTCAACTATCTGCAACACTCTGACTATGGTTCTACGACAAATTTCTAACCGATAAAATAAAAAGGCTAAATTAACACCATGTCATATCAGGTTCAGAAACGGAATGAAAAAAGTTGTTGCTGCTGACGTAGATCACAAGAATCTGACATATAATCCTTTCAATTTTTTAAGACAGGTTATGAAGAAAACTATGTATACAAAGAATGAACGGTTAACAAGCTTTTAATTTTTTCATGAACAAATCTAATTTGTCTTCATCGTAATTTTATTAGAAATATACAAACTTAAGTTACATGTGGTTCATATAAGTAAAAATACAGAGCATATTAGTAAGCAACACCAAAGAGCTACATACTGTGTTTGGTGCGACCGCAAAGCTTCAATTACGTATGTTGCCTATCTTAGGTAATATGTTTATACTTCATATTTGATTTGGCCATAAAATTCAAATTTCTGGATGTCTGACCAAAAAACGTTTCACTCCCACTTGTGATGATTGCTGTAACTGCCAACAGTCGACTGATCTGCAATTTTGGAAAAAAATTCGTTCGCCAGAGTGTCCTCATTAACACAGATGGTTAAACCACCGTGCACGATAACTGCATGACGTCTGTTGTGTAACTCTCAGAGTTACGCGTCATCTTCTGTGTCGATCACATTTGAAAATTTGCTTTGTCACTTCACTCTTCCGGCATTACCTAATTGTACAGTTTCCTTCAAACTGCAGCATAGTTGATAAATATTCTGTATATCAAACAATAGTTCCGCGTGTCTTCCTCTGACGTCTTAGTGCAATTGAGAGATGTCGTTAGGTATACTGACGCACATCATGACTATACATTCTATAGCCAGTGAATCAAGAACCCATGCGGTTAGCTCAAATCTGGACATAATGAACGTTACACTGACAGCTCAATCAGGCCCAAACTAGTGTTAACAACCAACTGTTGCGATATGCTGAAATGTTTTAGCAACTCTGAACCCCTCAACCATGAGTACTTCCATCAAAGCTCTTTTTTGATAGCGTATTCAAGATTTACCTTTACAGAAAACATCAAAAAGCCGACAAACGATTTTCGTCTATTGGTTCGCAACTGCCCGCCTGGTCTAGGGTTAAATCAAGCGAACATTGTATGGTCGTATTAGGTTTCGCTGAACCCTGCACAAGGTTGATAAGCTAAACCAGTACTACTTGTGAATTCAAGTCATTCTAAACCACTTATCGTGGATAATGGTGATCAGAAAATGTGAGTGGTGACCATGCCACTTGATTCGCGACCCATTCTTTCACGGCTGATCGGTTTAGCTGCACCAACGTCGTTAGTACCAATGGCTTTTTAAAAGTTTTCCACTACCAGGCATGACGACCGTAAGATAAAATTAACTTGATGGTGAAACGCATATATGACGGACTGCTCATCCTGTGTTTCATAGTCATAGTGAACAGAGTTTTATGAGGTGGAGTCATTCACTGAGAGGAATAATAGCGCCAACTACTACAAGCACAGGCTTTCTTATAAGGTTACGGTTTTATATCAGATAGTAAAAAGCCTAGCAGTGTATGTCAAACAGCTATTGGGCAACTTAAGCTGACAGTAACAGTTGTCACATGTAGATGAAAACCAAACTTTCTCAAGTTTTCAGAAGGGTTATCGTTAATTTGGCCATCATGAGATGTCATATGTACAGCGTGTGTCAACGAAATTTAGTTGGTGGAAGATTGGAGTGGGTCAAAATGAAGCTTATTTTGAGGAAATTCAGACTTATCAACAGGATCGAGTTCTTTTCCTAGTGAAACGATCCGCCAATCCCGGTAGCGTGTTGACAGTTTCTCATTCATAGTCTTTCTCCTGCTTGGGTGCTCGTTTGCTTATTACAAACCATAAGTTTTTGTCGTTCGGTGTCACACTGTGATCGATCCCTGTAGTCAGTCCTACTAGAAAATGCACGTTTTCTAGTGCTCGGGTTGGACTTGTAAGCTTTCAGTCAAGCAAACAATGAACGAACCTATTCACACAGCCAGTAGCTAGGTAGATTTAATTCGCACTCAAAACCGGATCGATCGACTCGCTATTGTTCACTAACATGATTTTTAAAGTTGCTTGCTACGGACAGCGTGTTAACGATTATTACCTCTTTCAATGTGCTCTTTTGCCAGCTTCTATCTACAGCACTCTCTAACATGTTGATAATACTTCTTCAAGCCGGTAGACTTATTTGAATTGTTTACAGAGTTAGATCGAGTTATCGACCGGGCTTGTCACAGAGAAACTAGATAACTGGTTAATCAGTTGTCATTGAGTTGATTGAACTGTCACATCGCTCACGTTCTCCCCAGATCGGCTGATGATGCTGTTCACCACCACCTGGACCCCAAAGCCACAGCTAAACACGTTGCAATACAATGCGAAATCTTACATTATTTATTTCTCAGTTAACTGCTAATCCAAATGCATACGTATAACGGAGATGCAAGTATGTAATTAGGCCAACAAACACTCAAATTTTTCTCAATGAAACCACACTAGATACCACAGGATCGGACTGAGGTCAAAAAATGGCAAGACCCAAAGAACCGGCTTCACCTGAACCTCGGTTTGCGTCAAACTATCGAAAACAATTCAAACACAGCGTTTAGGAGAACACATCATCACTTTAACACAAGAATGTTAACTAGCTATTTAAAATGATTACTTCCGGTAAAGCCGCCATTACATTTCGTCTACGGCGAAATTGACAGGGTTTACGTAACTACAGTAGTATATAAATCAAGAAGAAACTTGATACATGTCTGTACTTCTTAGAAGATTAACTTCATCTATACACTTTTAGTGTCTTGAAATTTCCCTGAAAGCAATTTACAAAAAAATACTATGAGGTTGCACGAAGCTTAATGCGATCCCGAAATTTATTTATGGGTAGGAAACGATGCAAAGTGTGTACTGTCGTAATTTGTGATTAGTTAGTTTCTGTCTTTGTGGTTTGCACACTTTCTTTACCCGACCGTGGGACCACATAAGCATAACTACGTGGGAAGCGCAACTTTGAAAATTCATTTTAGTTCGGAACTTTCCGGTCAACTATGCAACGCTTGATAAATGTCGAACTGGTAATGTAGAGAAATTACCAAACATTCGGAGATCACCCTCAGTTGTAGAGCGCCATGAATCACGATCAAATGAGCTATCTGCTTAAGTAATTAGCAGAGTGACCTGGAGGTTCGTAAGCTCAAGTCAAACGATATGTACCTTGAACGGTGTGCTCTTCAAAACCACTCGAAACATCTCATCTGCAAAGGAAGTGATGTAATCATAACTAAAGAACGCAGTACAACGTTTACTAAGTGCATTTTCGAACGATTTTAAACGTCGATCTCAGAATGAGAGCGAACTTAACGATACATCCGTGGGCAAAGACTAATACCATTTGGAGTTGGTTTTCAATTTTTGGAAAAGTTTATTCCGCAATATCAATCGGTATACTATTCTACTATTTAAATGCTATACAACTTTTGTGTCAGGGCACCATAGGAAGCAGAATTTGGTTATGCCTATGTCTCAAAATCATGCCTTGAAAAACTGTGGCACTCGAACTGCTTGAGCTAATTAACCAGACCAATTTGACTACACTAAGAAGAACGTTAATTCACATTGTAAAACGCTTCTCATCATCCAGTTATAACAGGGCTTGATTAACTGCCCACTTCACTGCTCAAAGCAGGGTGTCGCATATTCCTTCTGGCAGAGTGACAATTTCCGTCGATGGATAATCTTTAGTACACACTGATCCTCTGAAACAAAATGGACATTAAATCAGTTAATTTACGTGTAATTTATTACTCTTTTGGTGTTGTTCTGTCTTTCAGACCAGTAGAGCGTTTGGAAATGTGAACAGATCGCAAGGTGAACAGTAAAATCACCTATCTTATAATAGGTGATTTTCTGTCTACCTTTATCTTCATATCCCGATTAAATCAAACGTTTTGGGAACCATTCTGCTCAGAATACATTAACTCAGCCGATTCACTGGGACCAGTATGTGTTCCTATGTGGGTGGTGGTGTGTGATATAAATATTCTGAGTCCCCTTTCAGAATCACCTGGTTGCAAGCTCATTCGATAGTTACAAGCAGTTCTATCTGATACTAAAAACGACTCAGTTTCTGTAACTGGGCAACAGATGTAAGCTTTGCCATAACGCAAGTTTGGTGCGATGCCAGAAGCAAGCGGACAATTCCGGATTGTTTGCCAGCTGGACATTGTTTCTCAACCCACCTCCATGTTGGTTTCACAAACAGTAGGCACAAATATACTTCACAAGTGTACATAGCTGAATAGATTTGGTCAGTCACTAGCGTTATAAGAATCTAGAAAACAACTGTGTGACCTCCTGTTCTCAAACTTACCTTCCCACCTGATTTCGTAAAGCATGTGCGACACCACGTTTTGTACCAAACCAATTATTACTTCACGATATTCATTAGTTATATAATTTCCATGCCCGATTTTGGTAGTGGTAGGTTTCAACGTCAGCAGTCGATTATTTAGTGAGTGAAACTTTAAATGTGGCTTCGGACCTCACGGCTAGCTCAAGCGTTTGTACTGTTCTTCGGAACCCAGCATTTCGGCAGCTGAATACCTTCTAATCCACTCAAAAATACCAAATTGTACTTGCTAACTATAAGTTGATTGCAGTGAAAATTCAAGAAAGTGAATACCAGCAAGAAACTTGAAAATCCAAATGTGAAGCTTAACTGATTAACTGTTCTTCTTCGATTTGTTATTTGTTTTGAGCCTAAACTCACTGCCTGCTTGAAGCCAACAAACGATATAGATAAATGTAAACCTATAATGACCATAGCTTTTCAGGTGAACGTTAAATTCATGAATTGCCGGCATACATCTCGGCAATTCTTCGGATGGCATTCAGTCTTGCTGAAACAGAAAGCAACTCTTCAATCGTAGCTTACGGTTGTTTACAAAGAAGTGAACTAAATATAGGTGAAAGTCCATTAAGGTGTCCAGCAGGTCGTTTCATATACCCGTAGTAGTATGCTGATAGGCAAATTTACGGCACATTTTCTTGTACACACTTTCTGATGAATAAGCGTGGTGATAAGCACTACGGCGCTCTCTTTTGCAAAAACAGTGATCCGGAATTGGAAGGAAGGATTAGAATACTATTAGAAGTTGTCCTCGATATTTTACTTGTTTCGGAAATCGGCATAGAATCAGTAATCGGTACAGCACGCTACCTGAGTAATATTCTACAATTCCCGTAATTGTTGGTTGCAGAGGAAGTATATTTCACTTTTCAAATTAAATTTGCAACAAATCGTAATTTTATGGTATTCGGAGTTTTCCCGACACCTACGAATTAACTAAGAACAGAGTTGTCAGCTACAATTTTAGGCAATGTCGTTTTCGGGGCTGACCTGATTTACACCTCAACGGCATAGATTTTATCTACGCAATTTTGCTTCGTGCTTCGCTGACATTTGCTGGTTGAGTGGATTTTTAGCAGGTAATCATCTTATCAACGAATAAACACAAATGACTGTGAACAGTTTATTTCATCAGGTAAAACCGTAGATGTTAATGCATGTAAGACTGTGAAAGAAGGGTTCATAATATTATTCCAATTTTATTCTAAAATATTTATTTAGTATGTTCCAAAATCCTACCATGATCTACTGGTCTAATTGGGAGCCTAAACACATTGAAACCGGGGCAGAAATTTTTTTACAACTAACACTGTTTTTGAATTTTAAATTGGTTGTGCTCAATAAACCTTCGTATATACTCAGACTTATTCAAATATCTGTGGATACGCAAAAGAAGTAGAATTCGTTAAAAACTTGTGCAAATCAAGCAATTTTTCTAAGTTTTATATCTTGCGGTTGTGTGAGTGAAATTTCAGCTGTTCATCGTACCCTCAAAACTGAGAGCAAAAGAGAAGGTGTAATGATTAGGTTTCAGCCTACAAATAAAGTTACTGGAAAAGTTGATCAGGTCTTTACCTTCTACGACACAATGACCATGTCACGGTCCGCAACACTCTTCTAGCCCAATAAACCGGCCGTAAGTGGTAACAGTTTCACAATGCTTTCGAGAAAGCAGGTCACAAAACTGGGTAGAGTGCCTTTAGAGATGTGCATTAATAACTCAACGGATGGTGAGCTAAGTAAACAATGGGAATAACATGACAAATTGCGTTATTGTAGGTTATTGCCCGCGAACCATTGAGTACAATTATTACCACCAAGCCAGCTTCATTGTCAACAGGAGTAAATCCCGTGTCTCCACAAAAGATGCATGATCACCTAATGGAAAATGCGCCCGCGAACCATTGAGTACAATTATTACCACCAAGCCAGCTTCATTGTCAACAGGAGTAAATCCCGTGTCTCCACAAAAGATGCATGATCACCTAATGGAAAATGCGCTAGTGACGACCAGTATCGAAATGATAAATGATTGATGGTTTAATTCTTAATTTTCACATTATATCACGGACTAGTGTCTCCATGTAGTTTTTAGGGCGCCGAAAGAAATAACCGCACCTTAACATAAGTGATTCTTGGATACCATGCTAACGCTGACGAAATGTTTGTCAGCGCAGTGCTATGGAATCGGTATATACACTGTATCAAAGCAGTAAACCACCGAACAGTTATGACTAGGTGTGGACGCAACTAAAATCAGAAAATATTCCGATACCCGGTCTTGACCGTCTAAACAGAGGTGCTGTCACACAGATTCATCTCAATCAATAGCACCTGCCGAGAGAGCATTCATTTAGAGTTGTTCAAAATTGGACTTTCCTTATCGCGATCGGTGAAACGGACTACAAACTTGATTAGAAATTCTTGTTGAAAAGTTGTCGGTTCAGCTTAAATATTTCAATGACGTTCAACCCTCATAGACTGCATCGACACTTATGTAGGACGACTGAGTGATTGCTGTACATTTGATTGCTTCTCTTAACAATTCGTTTTAGGATAACTTTGTCGTATTAACGGCGAAGGTTCAGGAATTTACTTTATTTCAGAATTGAACACCATCCACACTTGATCACAGCCTTTACATTCAAATAAGCCGTTCGGATAGATCACTTCGAAAGGAAGCACTAGACTTGAGTTTTGCTCTTATGAGAGCTCATCATATCCTTGTCCGGATTGGAGTTTGCACTCTGACCCTCCTGCAACCTCACAATAGGCATATCCGATTAATATAATCCACACGCTCAACCACAACCTTGTGTGACTCGTGTTCGGCTTGCCCGATCACTTCGAAAGGAGAATGAGTAGAATCGCCCTGGGTAACTCCGTGATCAGGACTTTCAAGTTAGGTCGAAGTCACTGTTTTCACTGAACCAATTGTATACCGTTTGAATCAGTAGTGCAGCTTCGGAGATTTAGGTGCTTCGCGAAATTATTATGAAAAGTGTCATCACTTGTGTGCTTCTCCATCCTCCAGCATTCCATGTGTTCCGAAGGTGCCTTCTTTTGCTCAAAGTTAGCATTTCCCAGCCACGCAAGGTTATGGACTGCTTTCCCTAACCCTCATTATGATTAGACTTGCCGCAAGCTGGGTAAACCGTTGTATTATTCGGATGTTGAAATCTGTTCTTGCCGATTATTGATTAGCCTTCTACTGAAAAACATGTACTAGCCAGATACTACCGGAAGCAAACTCAATGTCAAACCTCCCCCTCACTGAAGTAAACCATTGGCGCAACTCCTAGTGTTAGCATATATACACATGTGTATGTTATCCATTTATCTTTTACATATGCATCAATTAAATGAAAATGTTTCGCCTTCTACTGAGAGGCAGAGTTTTATTTTATAAGCAGATTCTCATTGAAAATGGTTACTCTTTACGTTTTGTCGAAAACAGTTCGAAAGCAATCGATGTTTAGTCAGCCGTCACAACAGTGTGTCGTGGGCCTGTGTACCTATCGTTACACTTCAAGGGTAATAATATCACGCTCTTGATAAGACGAAGACTGAAGTTAGCGTCAAGCTGCACGGATATGTCAGTTAAACCAATTGTACTGCATTCATCTTCTAGAAGAGATTCACTGTCAGCAATCTCCAACTCAGACCGCGTTTACGGAGTAAGTTTTGCATGTAGACTGCATTACACAGGCCACACTTATCCTGGAATGGCTTTTGAATATCAAAACTGGGACAGCTAAGAGTGTCATAAAAGTGCTTTCCGAATCCAGCCACGCAGTAAATCCATTAAGGGCGTTGGGTGTTATTCTTCACATTACGACAAAATGTGCTTAAGATTATTCTGGGGGCACTTAAGAAACCGCACATTTTGTGCAAGAAGTAGGTGATAGTGAAGTTAACATTACCTCGGTAATTCAGTGTGCATGAGTCAGCAGCTATGTTTTATCCTACTGCTTCACTCATTCCTTGTTACTTTCTCGTTTTACACAGTTTCTTATTGTGTTCATACAACCCCACTCCCTTGTTTACAACAGAACACAATTGTTTCAGTAGACAATGAAAACCTACCAAGAGTTCAAAGTAGCTTAACATGTATCCAAGGTTTTGAAAAAATCATACTAAACCTCCGAAGCGGTCTTCTACTTGGTACCCTAGTTATAACCGCGAATATCAACTAATTGAAACTTTTAGTGAGATCGTGACATAAGTGATCAACAGTCGTTTAGGTATGATGGAGATAAATTACATTTTACTTATGGAAATACTTCCGGATGTTGCTCGAGATTTGGTAATGTCAAAATACTGGTCAACCGCCAATAATACATGTTAAGTTGATGCCAAATATCAGCTGGTTATTTTCACCACCCCTGACTAGAAAATGCTTGGCAAAATAAATTAACTTTTTGCAGTTTCACAGTGGAATTGTACTTCATACAGTAAACTTTGGGACATTTGTCAAACCGTAATTGTTCTGGGTGACATATTATTGCCGTCAGTTTGTTGAAGTAGCCAGGTGGAACCGTAAATGACTCTACTTCAGCACAACCACGATTGTCCTTATACACTGTTCCGGGGCATTCCTGAACTATATTATCTGACTGGTAGTCACACAATAAACTGATTGCCAGTTTAATGAAATTTTGCATTTCTCCGGAACTATGATGATGACAATAAATGAAACCAACTTTAACTGCATGCCTGTGGTGCACAGTCTCTCTCAGTAGCCCTGTTCATCAGATTTTCTTACCATTTGAACCTAAAGAGGTTATGACTAGTTATTGCAATCAGATAAGTGCAACAGGTTTTTACTCTATCGAATCAAACAGGGAAAGATTCCAGTATGAAAAATCAGGCAGAGATCTAGCAAGTTTTTAAGATGCACAGTCCGCTGACACAGTGAAAATACCAAAATAAACGAAAAGTCAAAAATTTCAAGGTTTCATATTATTTGTGAGTTTAGAAGCATATGCGAAGCATGCATTCTTTTTGATGATGTCCTGATGAATCTACGTCCGATGATACTTGAGGTAAAAATTCATTCAGCTTTCAAGCGAATAATTTGGCATATGCCACGAAATTACTTGCCTCTCATAAGTTGAAGATGTTCACAGAACTGACCACGGTTCCTTCAATGAACTCCAAGAAACCAGCCAGTGAGCCTTTTCCACCTTTTGCCTGAGTATTCCACCACTGGTTTTTAAACTGTCCATGTGCAGAAATTTGGGTTATCATTTGCAAGTCACCATGCTTCTGAGGTTAGATGCTAAAAGCATGGCTGCTATCAACCCTTGAATGAATAAAGAATTCTGTTAACGATGCTGCTGTAACTTGCCATCAGCTTCCAAATGTAAGTCAGTCGTAGCAGATTGATAGAAGTCGGTGTTTGTACCCATTTTTGAACTAGAAATCGTAGAGGTAATCGCTAAGATCACTCAGTACTGGAGTTGTTCATTTATGGTGAACGGTCCAATGAAGTGAAAAACTGATGTATCTGAACCGCCAATGGCGTTTGTCAAACTAACCTCTTGTGAAGTTTACATGATGTTATGCTTTTCTAATGGCCGTCTGTCTCCTCCAATCTCTGCAAAGAGGTAATATGGGCATCGCCCGTTGATCGTCGATGGCCCCGCAGCAGTAACTCAATATGACGAGAGTGCAGTGTTCGCCACCTTATTTGCTGCAAACCCAGATTCAACTGGCCGATGAGCACGACAGTTTTGTTTCACAGGAATTGTTAACTATGACATGAATTGTCTGACACTTCGTGATCGTTATGCTGGTATCACCTCTTCGGTGACCAGTTTGTGACATGCGTTCGGAATATAGAATTTTCAAATTCCAAGATCAATTAATTTGGATGCTCTTGACATTTTTGTAAAGAACCAACGTACACCGGAAGAAGTGATTCTTTCCCTCGTTGTATTTTGTAGGAGAATTGCCCCCTAGAACCAACTGGCTACTGTTTTATTTACAATTCTCCAACGAAGGTGAAAGACTTCCTGCTTTTACTCTAAGTGAATATTTTAGTTCAGTAACCTAGACAGAATAATGAATCCAGCTCACAAATTCCTATTAGTTAAATTGTGATCAGCAATGCATGCCCTACTACTTTTGAGTGTATGAGTCTTAAATTGCACTCTGAAAATGGAAGAATTGATCTGACGAATTGATCTGACACATAGGTGAATGCTGAATGTCAATCAGGGGTGCGTGCGTTATCTTACTGGAAAACTTAGTTGTCTGACCAAGCAGAAAGAATTTCAGAGGTTCACTCCAAATGACATTTGACTGCTTCCACCGACATCTCTCTTACCATGATCTAAAACGGAGCGAACGCAAAATCATGAGGCAATGAGTAGACAATATCACATGGCATGGCAGATAGCCTGATCCAAGTAACATAATGTGATGGGGAGGTCTAACCAAACTTGATGGTGAATATCATCCAATCACGGAGACATACAGGTCTTGATACAGTTTTGGTAAGTTAAGTATATATTCATATGGTCGCCCGTTTTTTGTTCAGGCTCCAAAAGTGTTAATTTACAAGATGAGTTTTAAGGCATACAGGCCGTCTGTTTGAGAAACAGAAGGGGTAAGTAGCGTTACAAGTCATCTTTTTGTACACAGACGAAAAGCACGTTTCGGTGGACGTTGTTTTTAAACGCTGTTTAAAATCTAATATTCAACTCCAGAATATACACCTTGCATTTGAAAATGTGTAAGGTGCCATTTTTGGTTGGGTTTGCGGTGACCATAGCTACCAAATGTTTGCTGTAGGTTTTTCGATTTTCGTGCATACATGCCTCATCGTTTTCGCTGCATAATTTAATATTTTGAACACGAAAAGTCATCTGTGAGCCGTAGTTGGTACTCATTTCTGATTCTGTGGAATCAGATTGACGTAGTTTCCAACAGGACGTACGGGAGACATGTGACACTACAGTCAGAATAAATACCTCAGATGATGTATACTTTAAAAATTATTAGGATCGTAAGTAGTTTTTGATCAGAAGTTGCGATACGCTAGATATACACAACTGGTCTGGTGATCGTTGTTACGCCTGCAAACTTAGCATAGTTTTAAAATTGAAAATCGCCTGGGATTTTTTGGGATTTTGTGCGTCCTTTATCCGTAAGAAGAAGGAAGAAATAGGTTTTAAATGATCTGTTTTAATTAAGCCCCGTTTCCGGCGTTTCGTTTAGTGCAGACGGTGGTCACTTGACGTCTCATATATACGCCAGAGGATTGACGGCAACGACAAGTTGTTAAGTTTTCATCTTTAAATGAACACGTTATTGGTGGAATGAGTGTTTGCCAACAAACTAGTTCAAACTCATTTGCGATGTAGAGGCAAGTGACAGCTCAAAACGTTTAAATATTTTGCTCATGAGCTAAACGGAAAAGACATTTTGGGGGTCAGTGAGTTGTAACACATTTTGGGACAGGCACGAGCTAAATGCGTGATCAAATTAGAAGATTGCTTGACGAACCAGAAAGGTTTTCGCGGGAGGATAGTCGGATTAAGGGAAAGAGTTGTTGAGGAGAAACCTGCGGATGAACGGTAAACATGCGTAGTTTGAGAAATAGAGACCGAACAGAAACTGTCCGTCCAACATCGCACTTGTCGTACAGCTAAATTCATTGTGAATGACGCAGGCAATACTGATTAATTTTAACTACAGAGTTTAGTTTTAAAAGGCTCAGTTTGATGATCAGATGACAGTCACTTTGTGTTTCCCGAAACAGTTAAACTGCAACTGTTATCTTATTCGCACTGATGAAATTGTGAAGCAACTAGCTGAACGGATGAATGCACAGTAGTCGAAATGGTTATCAAGGTTAATGACGCGGACAATCGGTAACTTGGATGACCGGTCACAGTGACAGCGAGGATTTAGGTAGATGATAGGTTACAAACAGAGTACGAAAATCATTACCGATATCCCTGGCATAATCAACTCCTCCGGTGTTTTCGCAAAACCGTAAGGAGAAAGATTAAAAAGGCGGTAAATAGTGTGAAAAGCACTAGATAAGATTTGCCGCACAGAGGGATTCTTCTTCTTCTTCTGTCACCCAAACAATGGAGATTGAACTGGAGTGAAATCAACACACAAGACTGGCGATTTTTATATTTGTTGTTATTCGTATACTGTCAACATTGTCTGGCAGGTCATATCATATATATGTCTTGTCGCGACTAATGTAATCTGGGGAGAACTGGAAGGGTACATCAAACTATTATGTACTTGCGTATTCCGAAGTGATTAACAAAGAGTGGGAGTGTACCGGCTTACCCTAGAGTTTACTGAACGCTTTCTCGTAAGCTATCTGAATTTCTAAACTGTTATTAGTTTTCGGCCATCGTGTGCATCCGAGAAACATTCCTCACTGTGGCGAAGCCAGTTAAAGGCTTTCTAACTCTCACTTCTTAAAACAACGTGCCGAACTTTATTCATCAGACAAAAACGGTTAACGCAGTGTTGTGCACAGTGTCATGAAACCTAAACTCCGTAAAACGAAATTCGTTTTTTCGCTGTAGAATCATCACTTTGAAACTCATGGAAAATGCTCTCCCTTGTGTATATGATTAGTTGTGGGTTTGCATTAAACCGTATCTTAAGACTGTTTGTTATACTCGATGTTCTGAGCCTCCGTAATTGATGATGTACTGAATATATGATATACATGATTTGAGCAAAGTGTTGAAAACGATAAGGAGTTAGACAGGTTAGTTACTTTCGAGCGTGTTTTTTCAAATGTGCTACCTGTCACAACTGACCTTGTTAGTACTGTCAAGCATTGTCGACTTTCTGGTTTCGTCCTCCAAAAACACGACTCTGTCTGAAATATCATCACGAGTCACTCAATGTTTGTTGGTTTAGATATGAATAAACTGTACACATAAACCGGGTTTATTGACGGAGCTGGCGGTTCCACTTGACGGCTACTGTAAGCGCACTTGTTCCTCCTATTCACGGTTTGTGAGCAAAATTATAGGTTGACAGCATGATATTTCACCAGTAACATTTGCAATGGTGCTGCAAACCGTGTGTTCGCAATACTTTTCTCACTCAGGCCTGTAGGCTCTGTCAACATGTCGAGCACAGTTTTCAAGTGTGTGAGAGAGGAACTGAAGACCACATTGCTGAACGTACGTCACATAAATTGGTTTGTTGTCCGACAGCCGCCCAACAAGAGAACTTCACTAATGAAATACCAGGTGGGAAAAAATGACTGAACCACGCACGTACTTATATATTCCTTGAACATAAGTAGAGTTAATTATGTGGCTTCTGCAGTGGAGACTGTTGAGAGAAATGCTTTCAAGTGTGAGTGGATTGAATCAGTTTTGCAGTTCTTGATTTACGGCGACAAGTTATTTGTCACTGGATCGGAACAGTAGCATATCTGTCGAATGTTAGTGAGCAGTCAGCAAGTATTCGTCAGTCTATACATGTTATCCGCATTTCAACCAGTTGACCTATCCTATTTCAGTGAGCGTAAGATTAAGCACGTTCGCCTTACTGAGGAGCTGTGATTCAAAGATACAAAAAAGATCACACAATTCTTAATAAAATGGTTAGCTTTCTCAAATGTTGATGTTGATAAGAGCATTTTGTGAGCAAATATGAACTTAACATTCTAAAGGCAAGTAGGAATCCGCCTAGGCCACAGCGAATGTATCACCTGGCTTGTAGACATATTCCGCATTACACAATATAACACTTGCCTAATCACCTCTTATCATCGGTTCCTTGAAATTAGTTGGTAGTTAATCATATCGCGAAAGTTATATGAACTTGGCAATCCCAAATTAACCGACGGAATAAATTTCACTGTTCAGTGAGCATTCAGATAGCGATATTTCCACTAATTATTGTGAAAATGTATATCATTCAGTTTTTATTTGTGTACATAACGTTTCAAATACCCGAATGAGTGTTGCACCGTTTACCTTGCGAGGTGCTTTCTGACTGAGCAACTACCGTTGATTCAAAATGATCTAAGCAATCATCGTATGTACAGAAAAAATCTTTAAGGCAGAAGATAAGTTGGCATCCACAAAAATGTATCACTTAATCAGCTGACGACATCAAATACTAGATTTCAACTTGACAGAACATACAGTTAGAAGTTCTTACAGGAGTGCAAACTGTGAGCGCAGATGATGTTTCACTATTTTCCAGGTTGGTTTAACGGAAGAGGCCATCTGTAAGCAAATCTAGCAATGAGTGAAAACTACTCAGCTGAAAATGTGTGTCATAAATCTTTTGATTGTGAGGTAACTTACAATCGAGTTACTTGTAACCAGTCTGGAGAAAAGTAATAGTAGACATTTCTGAGCAGTCTACAGACAATAATCGCTATCACTTATTTGTATCACAATTCGATGTTAGACGGCAAAATGCTGTTATATATTTGAAAAGTCTGTGAAGCCATTTGAAAGCGTGTTTACTCGGCGGCGGACGGGCACCGTAATAGTTTATAAAAAGCAGTAATTAAGATCAACCGTAATAAATTAGTTCATGGCATTCAGCCAACCTATTCGGTCTAAATTGTATAGTGACTTAGGTATGCATTCAATAACCCACAAGAACATAAGAGTATTAAATTCACAATTTTGTTTTAAAAAAATGATAGAACTCATTCATGCTGATATGTGTGTAATGTATAACATAAAATGGTAGAAGATTGGGTGATGACGGTTACGTTGTTCACTAGACGTTCGAGAATGTGCTGCGAGTCACGTGTTCCAAGCCCTCTTGCTGTTCCACTGATGTACTTGACTGCAAAAATAGAAGTAAATTCATAAAAATGTTGAACGTGACGGTCAAATCGCTTAGGTCTTTTCCGGATATGCTGGCTAGCGAGATTATCCGGTTGATCAGTCTTGTTTCTGCTGCGTTGTACGCAGCTCTGTCGACACACTTTAGTCTACGTTGGATGAGGGTAGTTGCATCACCACCAATGTTAGGTACAAGGCTTTGATGGACACAGTTTCTGATTCTGACCATTTTGACGTTTCTTTGGCGTAGTTTGTAATAAAGCGCGCAGGTTAGCCTTTGTGCACCGGTGTTTGGTGAACAAATGCTGATTCCTCTTTAGTTCACTCGGTTGAGAAAATTCTGTGAGTACTACTGAAGAGGGCTCGAACAAGACGAAGTTTGAACTATATTTGAGACAAGTGTACTGCCGTCTCCAACTAGCTTCTTGCACACTCTTCTCCCGCTGGATCCATCGTCATTCACAGATATTTCGACATATAAGAAGGGAAGATTTTATTCGTCTTGTATTCTGTGATGAACGAATTGTTCGAACTTAGGCTAGTGAGTTTTGCGCAAAGTTGATCAGCATACTGTCGTAGGTAACACAAAATATGTCGTCAGTATATCGCTTAGGCTGCCTTGTGAAGCGTGCAAGTCTGCTACTTGTCTTTCTAAATGTGCCATAAAAATAATGGAGATTATGAACCCTAATGAACTTACAATCGCTACGCCCTCCAATTTATGAAGTCTCTGCTGCGTACAATAAGTATTTTCTCAAAAATTCTTCTAGCTGACAGTGAATCGCCTTAATCAGCATGGTGTGAAGATTACAAAATGAGGAAATCTGACCACCCATTAAGAAGCTTTGTTCTATGGCTCATGATGGATACAATGATATGTCATTTGCCTCTCAAACGAAGATTTTTATACTCATTGTCCGAATTTCAGCGAGGTCATCTTAGACCAGTTGAGGGTTTACCCCATGAAGACAACATTCATAATGACCTGTCAGACATTATATTAAACTTCACCATAACTGAAGTCACAAACATGCGTTTGAAGCCTACTCATTGAGTTGATTTTATTGGAATTCTGTGGAGTGCTCCCTTAATCTCTCAAAGACATTACATTGGAAATTCCTGACCAGTGTAAATGGTCAACTTTGTGAGTTAAGTTTTTCAACGTTGTGTAACTGGAGGTAGAAAGTGAAGCTAACCACAAGGTAAATGTGATTACCGATTTGCCCGCTCTTCAAAACTTATAAGTAGAAAAATGGTGAACATCAGTTATGGGTAAATATATGCATCAAGTACTTTTGATAAATATTACTTCAGATTTAGGGTGTTTCGAGATGTTTTCTCTCAATTAAAGTAAGCAGCGGTGTGTTCTCAAAGAAACTATGCAGATGCAAACCTTATAAAACGACATACACTTACCGTGGCTGATCCTGTAAATTATTCATCTATAATCACTGAGCCATGAGGTGTCTGGCTGAAGTCCAAGTGATGAAACCCTGACCAAATTTACGAGGTCATCAAGATTATACATATATTGACTGCGATTAATAGTTTTTGCGTGTTCATTTAAAACCAATGAATACTTTGTGTATCGTCAACTTCTTATGCTGAAGGTCTTTAGAAACAACCGATTGAAACCTTTGCGCTATCTTCTTGAATAATAATACCCTGCTGATGTCGTTCAGCCCAAAAATAGTGTGAAAATCAGCTGAATCTGATACGTTGGATGAGTTACTGAGAAGAACCCTGATTCAATAAGGCTTCGATCAACCTATGTACCTGCGGCTTCCCTGTTCGTATCTGCGAATGGAAGTTACCAGTAAGAGACAAATGAATGGGTATGATCGGGATCTAAATCTGGAGAACTGACTATGTGACCCTGTTTAAGTCTGACTGTGGTCTAGCGTGAATTACCTTGAAAAGTGAAGATACAAAATGGCGTCCACTAGAATTGAAAATGTCCGTTTACGACTGCTGTGTGAAAAATTAACTACATCTCTTCACTTATTCACAGATGCACACTGCGTAAAGAACGTTTCACGGTTGGATGTTATACCCTAAACAAAGATCTGTCTGTCTTTTCTCATTCAAACCCCACTTACGAACAGACGTTCAAATCAGTCATTCGACATATTTACAGACCACCCTGTGTTTGTATGTGCACAACAACATGTAATATGTTGGCTCATGGAGATTTGAGGTAAATTCAGTGAAACTAGACTATAAGGAAGTAGTGTGACGGCTTCTATTCTTTGGCAGATATTTGGTTACGAAAAATCTGTTACATCTGAATTCACGCCGGCAAAAGAATCTACTTGTATAGTGGCGTCAAGCAATTCAGCGGACGATGCAAATCCGGCCGATTATTCAACCGTGGTTGTTGAAAACACAGTACACTGTGTGACAACAAAATGGTTTCTGTTTCTGTTAACCAGCAAGATATTTTGGCAGAAAAACTGAAATTCCCTTAGAATTAATTAATGCTGTTGCGGTGAGATTGTCCCTCCGTTCGGAACAATTCAAAATAGCTCAAAACGCTACTTCATCTGTTACAAATCAGTTGTCGACTGCAGGTCACAAAGTCAACAGTGCATCTCCCTTCGCAGTCTCGAATAATTCCCACAATTCACAAATTTTCCACTAGCTAGAGGCATTGTTGATCAGGTGCTTGAAGCCGGGTCGGTGTGCGCAAGACAACTGGCTGGCAGTCTTTGTTTGCGGTGAGTTGGTTACAAGTACAGCTCACGGTCCACCTCGCTCTAAGTTTTTGAATGCTGTGGTTCTGCTTTTGTATTCTGATCTCTTGTCAGTCACATGTTCACTCCTTACGAGAGTGCTCAGGGTGAACACATAAATTAACTTGTATCCTCTGACTACTTCGTCCAATTTTATTCCATCTATCGATTAACTCCATAGGTGATGACGTTTGGTTCTTCTCACTAAACATGACAGTTAATAGAAACCGCATTCCGATTTCTACAGTGATATTTGGAACTCGATGCCTTCTGAGTAGGGTTGAAACACTACTGAAAATAAAAACTGTGCATTATCATTAAGAAGAAGCGGGACATGTAATTCAACTGGAGGAGGCTTTTTGCGTGGTGTATTACCTAGCCACTGAGCATAATTAGTCTTTTGCTGAGGTCGTTATGATACATCGTTGTAAACCTTCTCTTATGTTTACAAAAGTAGATGGTAGTTACCACGTCAATATCATGGTGTTGAGGGTTTGTAGCCATGAGTTCATATTGTGCGTTAAGTGTTTGTTATTACCATTTGAATGTTTTGGCTTTGTTGTTTACACAGGTTCACTTCCTTCTTTTACCCCTAAGCTTACTCAACCTGCCTATTAAATTCTGGTTATTTTCCCCTATCTCATTGTTAGACCGTTACTGACTGCACTGATAGTTCTTTACTCGACTCGACAATAGTCGATCTATCGTAACCGACGAGATGGGTCAAAATGTCCCTACATAGTACGGTTTACATAATCCTGCTTGCGCGTTTCAAATTCATCCATGAACATACCTACCTTTTGCTTTGTTAAAAATAACTGTTTCTCTTAAAGTCAACCTGCTGATTATCTTAGGTGAGCAGTCCAAGTTCATGTACTTAATGACCGGAATGTGCACAACATTAATCAAACACTGTCGGTTATCGGTAGCAAAATAATCCAATATTCAACTCAAAATGTGCTTAGAGTCACGTTTTACCGCTTAAGAATCTAAAACCTTCCAACAAAGCGGTGACCACATTTTAAGTTGCCACCTCCTCAAGGTTCCCCAATAATTCATAACGTCGTGTAGTGCATACTTTTGTGGCATCATTATAACTGTCTTCGTTTATCCGTGCAACTTTTTCTTTCTGTCGCTTTTGTTTGCTTATCCCATTGTTACGACGATGCGTCTTTTTATCGGAAATCACAAGGTTTGAAAAAACAAGGGTGAATGCTAAGTGTCAAATGGACTTCGAAGATTGCAATAAACTTAGTCCAGAATACTATAAACCATAGCTGAGATCAGTCCGAAACCAATGAATTCACATGGAATGGACGATCAGTTGAAGCAGACGGTTTAAAAGATGGTGTGAGGCAAGTGGTGAGTATAACAACTACTTGACGGAATCAACTATGTGGATCTGAGATATTCAATCCCTCCGACGCAGACCACATCGGGTTTTCTTCTTCAGCAGACTGTGTGCACGACATTGAGTTTGCGTTTATCAGGTCCTGGTGTATCGTTTACGAACGTCAGATAAATATGAACACCTTTTGGTTAAACATGCCATAAATACATGCACACAAAGTAGTTTCCATGGTTAGTAACCGATCTTTTTCAGAGAAGTTGACTTTAGCTAAATAGAAGGCAGAACGTGAAAGCAAAATGTTTTAGTTGTGAGTAAAATTTCGATCACTGGATGCATTGTATAATTATGCATAAATAAATATTTGGAACTCCTAGCATCGTTTTGAGAAATATAGACAGGTATGTAATCACTGGTCAAATGAACTTCAGACTGATACGTTGCAGCTGGCTGTTAATCGCTTTCAAATTACTTGATTAACAGAACCAGTTTTGTTTCTAGGTGTTTTTCCCTGATTTCTAAAATTTCAGAAAGCCGCCAGGCTAGTGAATGACACCCAATATTAATCGCGGTTATTAGCTTCAGCCTCATTCTCATGAGGTACACCTTCAGTTGAAGCGGGCGAGAAGCGATTTCTAATTTTCACTAGAATTCTAGTCGTACATAACACCTGAGATGTTTGTTGGAAATGGTATTTGGGGCCACACAACATTAATGCTTGAAGGTCGGTCGAATTGAAAAGGTGTCTCAAAGCAAGTGACTGAGCTACCTTTCTCTCCTCGGGATTCATCTAAGTTTTGTGCGAGAACCGTGTGACTGTGCAACTGCTTATCGTCCGATGATACAAAACCTGAGTGATCCCATCAGTGTAATGTTAAGTTCTGGGTAAGTGTCAATGAATGCATACCAGTCCGTTTGAACAGAAGTAACAATTTCTAGACGGAAAGTCGCACGTCACTGGGTTAACAATATTCATATTGTGGTAAGGGATGTTCATAGGACGCGCTGTCGATTTCACACATATATTTTCTGTCCCAAACGTGAGAATCCAAACAGTTTTGAATTCGCTGTGGGTATTTTAATTTTGTAGCTAAGGACCAGGAAGTGATGATGACACATCAGACTCCAAATCTGGTGGACGTGCTTGTCGTAAGCTGGTAATAGTTTACATTATTTTTAATTTAACAGATGGATGAAAATAACTGTGGAGTGATCGAACGACCCACAGTTTTTTAAATTATGATGTTCACTGACTGTTTCGATATGAGCTGTTGGTTTTGCTCGCTATTGAAATATTAATTATCTGCGATTCACTACCCAGGAACAACTGACTGCGAATTCACAGAGTTTATGCATGGATTAAATAAGTAAATTTAAGCATTTGGAATAGGTGTACACTAAGGCTCTAACAAATTCCTAGTCAAGAACCCTTCTTTTATATAAGCTTGACTAATAACGTACCACTGTTGCTTCGTTTTCTTGTAAGCATTGGCTACAGAAGAGCTCGTCTGGATGCATTTTCCTGATTGCTGCGTTTAAGATGCGAAGAAAATTACTATTTGAGAAATTTGGTCATACAATCTGACAAGTTCCCAATATTCAGTACAACATAAACTAGGCTGGGTGTAGATTCCATTCAATGTGGAAACGAGTGCAACATCACTTCCGGATGAACATCTAAGATTGTGAAAGTAACTGCTTAATATGTAACGTTGATCTACCTCAGCTGTAAAGACACCGGAGACAATAAATTTGGTGACGTTCAGCCGTTGCAGCAAATGGGGCATTTAATATGAGCGCTGGCGTAAACCAAACAAGGTTTACAGTCGGCTCTTCACCGGAGAACCGGATGACCATTATCACATGAAAACCACTGCTAACGCATGAACAATAAGGAGTATGTAAATATTTTACCACGGCTTAACTCATAAAGATTGGGAGGGTTAGGATAAATTTGTACTATGTTATTCGCATTTCCGAAAAGGCATAAACATGCGAACAACTTTGGCAAAAACTTTTCGGCGGCGATAAATTCATTAAACTCATTTATCTGATATCATTTCAAAGCCTAAAGTATTCTAAATCGCTCAACAAACTTTTGATACACAAACAGAGTAGTATATACGAGACAGTAAAAACAGTCTAAGGTTTTGTGTAGGTTTATTACCAATCTTTGGATGAAAAAAACTGTCCATTTACGTCGCCCTAGCGAGACGTGCTAAACTTGCACGCCCACTCTGATTGGCCACACATAACTCCAGTGGATTAGAACTGTACAGCGTCCAGCGTATTTTTACTGATTGAACGAAAACGGCCATCTTCATGGGCGCCCAGCAGCTTTTTGTGTAAGCGATCGTTTAACCTTGATCCTCAAGCAGTTTGGAGGTTTTAAATGTTCAGCATGATTTCTAACATTTTGGACCTGTGGAGGTGTTTGTGTGACCCGGCAGTGGCGGACGCTGTGGTAGCATGCTCTTGCAGCGCCCTCGTAGCGCTTATGAGGAAGAAGATGAACAATTCTTCCTTACTACAGTGTGACTTTTCTTAGCGGGTCTTCATCTCTATAGCATTTTCAAAAACAATGTGCAGCTGGTGGTGAAGATTACAGTATGCAGCTTTTAACTGGTTCTGATGTCTCGTTTTGGCGGATATGTGGTGGGTGGTTGAATAACGCAGTGATGATAATTTTGAACCAAATGGGGTAATGGCTTCCATGGTAAAAGTATTATGTAATATGCAAGAGTTTACGACAGGCTGCTCGCTAGTTCATGAGGTTCACTTCCAAAACCAGAAAGACGTCTGTTGTTTGTTCTAATTCGGTCGCAGGAGAGACGAAATGGTCGACAGCTGATCAACTTATCGTTCGGCTCCACGTGAGCGCCAGCTGTCGCCCGAGTAGAACTTGTATACTGCGCGACTCAGCAAAGTCTGGCACTGCCCCTTCCATGCTTGACATAAGAACAACCCAGACTGAGCGGTCTAAAGATGCGCTGTGTCACCCGTCTTGTATTTGATAAACGTAATCAGCATTCATTGTATAAATCAACAGCAAGTTTTCTAAGCTTTGCAGACAGAAATCTGCTCGAACCCATCAGGTTGGAGCTGTCAAAACACAGTCTCCGGGACACGCTTCACTTCATTGACGAAATCCATGACCTGAACCTAAACAACCAAAGAATGTTCTCACTCGGTGTTGCCTCGGTATTTACGAACGTGCCTCTACCAGAGACAATTGACTACTTATTCGATTACAGATTGATTGTCAATGGGCTCGCCTCTAGGTCCCCTGTTAGCTGACGTTTTCATGAGTAAACTGGGGACTAACCAATTTGGTGCGGTCATCAAACAATTTGCAGTTCACAAACGCAATGTTGATATTTTTTGCGTCATCAACGAGAATGCTAACATAAACAGAGTTATGACAGCTTTTAACTCCGCTCATAGCAGCAGTAAATTCACCAAGGAGTCAGAGAATAATGGTGAAATAAATTTTTTTATGTTGTTATAGTAAGAAGGGGTTGTTTCAATCCGACGAACTGTGTACAGAAAACAGACTTGGAGTGACCACCACATTAACGTCGACAGTTTTGTTCCACTAAATCAAAAGAGAGTTAAAGATCTGCACTCGTGACACTTTACAAGCTGAACTAAACTTTCTACAAGAAGATTTCATGCAGAATGGGTACCCAATGCGTTTTATTCAGAAGGTGATGCAGGTCGTAGAATTGAAACTTAAGCCATCCTCTGTGAATAAAAAACTTGCGTTTATTAGTCGTCCTTTCAAGGGTGATCCCATGGCCAAACTTATCTCCGGAAAGCTAAGTAAGTCAATCGAAACAACCTACCTTGCTTCTCATTTGTGCGTCAGTTTCCGTCCAACACCTAACTTCCATGTGTTTACAACCAACTGTTGTGTGTACTCATTTGTTTGCTCGTATCGAGCATCATATATTGGTCGTACTACAAGGCGATTGTCGGACAGAGTGTGTGAACACCAACGTGCGTGGTTGAACAGTGGTGTAACTAAAACGGTTTCAAGCGCGATTGTTGCCCACTTGACCGACTTCAATCATTCTGTCAGTAAGAAAGATGCTTTTCGGAATGTCTATCGAGTGCCAAGAAATCGATCAAAAGTGATGAGATTTCGAATGTTGACCGTTGCCGAAGCCATCAGCATCCGATTGCTTAACCCTGACCTCTGTGCTCAGAAGAAGTTCGTGCGGACATTTAACCTCCCCTGGCCCACAATCACTCAAGTACACGATTTGGAACAGTGATCACGTAACTCATAAGAAGCACGTCGTCCTGAACATATATTAACCGTTTTCATGACATACTAGTCACCGTTTTTATATTTATTGTGTTGTAATTAGCCTGATGATCAAACGTAGAAAACAAGTCTTGTTCGCTACTCTGTAGTACTCATGACTTCAATGGGTATTTTCAAACGAAAGAAATCTTCCTCCTCCATGAGTTCTTGCCGTGGTACTGGTGAATGCCGAGTTAACGTTCTGATATTTGTTATTTCATATAACATACAACATTCTTCCGGTTAGTTACAATTTTATCTTCACTTGTGTCCTGTCGGATAGAATTCAGTTGAATATGATAGGTTTTATTACACACAATGACACTATTGTCATCTCCGAAAACATGCAGTAATTCCAGAACTTCATAACTGTTGGGATGCTTCACTACAACCGTCTTTTGATTGACTAGTGATCTCTGGTATAAATGGTTAAAGTCCGTTATATTTTAGCATTTGCCAACTTGAAGAGTGACATTTCACTTTAGTCTATTTAAGGCGGTATTGAGTTGATAGATCGAATAATGCATTGATAAATTTCCAAAGTTGCAAGAGAATGTCGCTGTTGCGACATAACAATGACCTGGAGTTAAAGCCGTAGCTGTCTGGACACAAACTGGTATCTGCATCAAGGGTGTTTACGCTGTCTTCTGGCAGTTGAGTGCCCCGGGAAAATGTCGGATTCTGTAACTAACACCAACCCCAAGAATACAAGGGTTGACATTATTTGTGTGACCAATTCGAAGGAAGTGGCCGTGTCCCCACATTTTAGGCGGCGTGACTGAAGCAGTCTGACTGGCGACAACATCAGTACGTGTTTGTACACCTGGGATATAAATGAAGTATGTTTTTATGAAACTATGGCGTGCTAAGAAGACTGGAATGTTCATATTAAAAAAATTTAAATGAGCAAACAAGTACGGAGTTTATTTACGGTTCGGACCTATACACCTTTGAACTTGAATGATTGTCTGTTATTCATATTCAAAATCTTTCGGAGCTTAAAACACGGTTTTTGTGATCACTTGTTTAATTGGGTAGATTGGGATGCCACATAGAAACTTATCAACAAAATACTTAGTATCACTTCTTGACGTATGTATTTTGCATGGGACTTAATTTTTTTATGCAACTTAATTTTCATGTTATTCACCGAATTTATAGTTGGAAGATAAACAATCCTCGATTGTTACTTGTTCGCTTTATTTGTACACCACCTTTTCGTCTCAGCTAGAACAAAACTACGTCGACGGCAAAACATGTTCCATCTGACAACATCTTGATGCACCCTTTGAAGTATGCAACTGGCCGACAAACGGAAGTGTTGTCAAATAAAACAGTGAAAATCGTTGTCCATACAACGAATATCGGACACCGGTTTGCCGTGCATCTTGTAAAATTCGTTATCTATTGCAACAACATGCTATACTGAATTCAGTCGATAACGGATTAGCTGCACATCCTACCAGTTTTCTCAAAACGCAAACTGTTTCTACTCCAGGAAAGTCAAGGTAACATCGAAGCTGATATAAAATGTCATCTTAAGCGTTTAGGTCTGGATATGTTGGTTGCATAAATTTATAAAACAGTTGTTTCTCTAAACCGAACAAGGTTTTAATGCTCCGTGTGTATTATAGGCGTTAAACTTCATGCAAAATTTGAACCTCCTGTTAGTTCTGAATATTAGTTTGAGACTGGCTGGATGCATAAATTTGACAGTAAGCATTGAAGTGAGTTCTTTTCTGCCCTTGCTATTTACCTCATTTTTTCAAATAAAATGAGAAAATGCCCTATTTATTGATAATTAAGACAAGTCGAACGAGAAGCTTTTGGGACTCGAGTAGTCCTTCACCGCAGCAATGACGTGGCGTAACCTAAAAACAACCTATCTATTCAATTGATGATCAGTTTGAGAATTTTTACAATGACTGAACGTTCACCGTTGAATTAATAACAATGGAAAACGAAATTTTCTTTAATTTTAACTGATCATAATATTCAGACACCCTTGGAATCTGAGGTTGGGTAGAGATGACAGGCATTTTTGGACCTTGAGAATGATGTTAAGAAATAAAACAAGTTTACTTGTACCAGATTGCACGTAAACTTTGTATAAAACGTTTTTTAAATGGACAGATGTTATTGACTTTAGGTGTTAGCATTATTTCGCATACTTTCGATAACATCTTTTGTGGAGGCAAATCTTTTATTAACATTAAGGCATCACTAAAGACGCTTACAAAGAAAATCGATCGATTTTATAAATTTTTCCAGAATGCGACGAGTTTTCAATGAATGACATTTTATGGCTGATAATGGATGCGGCCTTTTTATGTGGATGCGAATAAAAAAGGCTTGTAATCAGCTAACCACGACGCAGTTGAAATTGCTCTCATAAAACTTGGTGGCCTATTAGTTTAATGATGACGAAACATATTGGGGACTTGCACTGACGTGAGCTAGAACGACCAGACGTAACATGAAAACGAATGAATACATGAACGAATCCGATGCCCAAAAGCACTGGTAGATTTTCTGTGCGTAAGAAACAACCTTTAGTGGTTACTCCCTTCAGTACCTAGCACACTTTGCGGCACTACTTTTGAAAAAACTTCGCGAAGTAATGCTAACTAAACAGTCAGTCAATCAATCAGGTTCGTTGGACACGTTGTTGTGGCGATCTTCAAAATGGTTTACGTTTGAAACAATGCCAACATTCCATGTCACCTTTGGAGAATTGCTGAGAACTTATGCAAAATCCCCCCTGAAATTAAATGGCATGTGCAGCTGTTTAAAAAGGCTGTGTGCCACGTTGTGTTTTAATGGTCATGATGGTTCACTAAGAAAATTCTTCAGTGCAATCGAAAAAATTCTCAATGCTGAAAATCTAACGTATGTGGGATGTTGATTAGACGTTGGACAATTTCGTTTTCAAACGTTCAGTGATACTGATTATCGTACGCGTATCACACACATATTGATTGAAACATTTCGTCAGCTCTTGAAGAATACAATGGATATTGTCTGTAGTAAGTAAATATAGCACCATGTATTCGAAAAGACGGTAGGAGTATGAATGCTGATTAATCACATGGGGAACTATCATTCAATGTCGAACGGCTGAATGTCTGTAAAACAAGGACCATTATTTCAAGCTGATTCACAACTGATTTTTATAATAGTCAGTCAGGAACTTCATATTTTTGTGATGAACTATTTGTATAACAACAGCATACGAATCAGTTTCTTACGTGATCATTCTTCAAAATAAACTCAGTTTGACAGTGTGTCTCAAGATTTTGAACGCTCGATGTACGAATAGATAACGTATGCTTATTGACCGTATCAGAGCTGTTGTGGATGGTTGTTCATTCATAAAATCGGCTTGCAGTGTATGCTAAATCAGTTCACAGATCACCTAGTTTTCGTGCTGATGTGCTAACCACCTTGAAACTTTTGTAATGTCTTCACCAATGGTGTAAAGTGGGCGAGATAACCGAAGCTGTCGTATCAACAGCCAGCACATACAATCCAAATGCGCAAGATTTTTCAGAAGGATTATTGAATTGCCCTTGGTTTTTATTAACTTGCCTAAACTGATGAACACAACCATTTTCGTGAGAGTTAATATCTGAAAAGTCTTATGGTAATTTCAATCAAGACCTACTGACTTCTAAACTGTGCCCGCTGTGTGTATGTGTCTACACCATTCAGCCGAATGACGAGTCTGTTGATTAATACAACTTCGAAAGTTACACTCGCCATAACGGCCGTGGTAGCGCTTATAATGCGCCAGTGAATAATGCTCGTACTATGAACTGTTTTTATATACAGTCTAAAGCAACTGCTTTGCGCAAGGGCATATGACTTGGTGAACACATTTCGAGCTAACAGTGCACCTCATATTCAATCGTCTCACCTCTACGGGATTACTTCACTACAAATCGACAGTTTGTTGTTATTACACAGTTTGCTAGCTTTTTTGTTCCGCATCCGGTTTTCCTCTGGTAGCTCTCTTAAAAAACTCGTGTTTTTCACGCTTTTCCAGTCATCACTTCCTGACTTTTCACATCGAACAGGAGTCAATTGTCTCAGAGAGCACTGTTACGTTGAATTATTTTGGATTTGAAAACGACGACTTTAAAGTGGGATTCGCACAGTTTGAAGTTATTTGTCTACCGAAAAATCTGTTCACAACACATTGCACATAATTATGCCGTCCGAGATTTCCCCTAGGCTTGCAGTCTTATTAAACCGGCTATCATAAACAAGATTGCAGATTTCGACGTCGGCAATTTACCCAATTTACTTTCGGCGACAGTTCGCTCACACACACTTATATCCTCTTAGGACTGAGTTAGCAAACATGCGTATTATTAGTAAACCCGTGCCTGTTATGACTTTAGTGTCCCCTAAGCAAAATTTATTACATATCACAGTTCTAGAAAAGATTACACTATACAACACTAGCAGAGCTAGCTGGTCAGGTGCATCATAATTACACCCTCTAGCGTGTAGCCCAAATGTAACCGTATTATGGCCACCGCGCATTCCAACAAGCAATTTTGTCCAGAAAGAACAGCGTTCACAAATGTTCTTTCAGTCCATCGGTTTAACTAGTCTGTTCATCGGTGAATGACTTTCCGCGCGGTCAAAGTCTCGAACAAGAGGTCAGTGACATGCACGCCAGATATACAGGAGTGTTTATCGTTGTCAACGTCGGTTTGGATCACATGCTTGGTGTCGCACAAAATCAAGTTTTAATGGAAAACGTCCAAGCCCGTCAGTAGAGGCTGCTACTGGTCCATTATTATAGTGTCTGGTTCACGTATTGAGCTGTTCAACGTCCGTCAATTCCTTGAGTGTTGCGGGTGCCAGGTTTCATGTTATTCCGTCGATTAATGACAATTACCTTGACCAGTCACTGTAGCAGACATTTAGAATGGTGAATTATATATTTGGGACCGCAGGGTTTAACATGGACACAACGGTTAGTCATCAAGCGAGTGGATTTCAACAAGTGATTCATTCTTAACATTGGCATTAGTGGTCTCACAATGTGACTCACGTTGCTTGCGGACTTGGATTGGAGGTGTATGTCTGAGGTTCTTGGTTGTATTCACTTAATGAAAGGGCTATGACAACCAATTCAGGTAGGTGATCCGTATTGAGCATACCATAACACTGCGCTGAAGTTCAAGTGACCCGTCTTGTTTTCCATATTCACCAATTAAACCTAGATGAAATGTCAGTACTAAACGCACTGACATGTCTCACAGAGTAGGGTATCAGATGTTGCATTCCGTAAGCCGAATTACGGTCGACTGTGATATGTTGACAACGTGCGGAGAAACAACCGTGTTTTGACAACGGTTCTGCTTACGTAACTGGACCTGACTATAAAACAATGTTCACTTCCTAGACTGTTCGGAGCAACATAACGGCATCGACCTGGATGAGGTGGTCCATTTTCTTTGGTGTATATTAGGTATTTATTTCGTACCTATCAATAGTTAACTTTATTTCATTGGGCAGGCCCTTACTAGTAACAGACTGGTTAGAAATACTTAACCAAAAGGACTTAAACATGGTGTAAAAAACACGATAGGTGTCACTTTAGACGCACAAAGATAATCTTGCCAAAGTAAAACGTCTTTTTCATTGGTCACTGCGTTCATCTCTTCCCATGAGGATCAGCTGGCAATAAACAATAAATGAGCAAGTTCAGCTGAGACTTCGAAGATTTTAATTAACTCCGGTTTGTTCGAAGCGTGTTGTCGGTGATCGGTTGTAATTTTTTGACACGCAAGCAGTATATTAATGATGATCTGTTGCTGTTAATTTAAAGATTACAATCCGCCCCAAAATAAATTTACCATACAAAGGATGCATCACTCCAGTTAATTTGAAATGGGCTTTTGCACACTACAAGCTTCGCTGAGTACTGCTTGGTTTAATTCGCTTCAGAAACTGTCTACTGAAATTGCCTTTTGTGAGTAGAACGTGCTAATGTTTTGATTACACAGGAATATTGTGAAGTTATAATTGTTTGAAACAATAAATGCAACGAGGTAAATATCATCAGTTAGTTTAGACTGGAATGTAATCTCGACTGCTTGCTTGAGTTATGTTTCAATTAGTTGGAAAACTTTTTGACATTAAACCACCAAGACTGAAAACCCGGAAAATTTTCCGTTCTTCCAGCGATATTACGATGAAGTGCAGAACCAGTTGAAGAGCACTAACGAATTATTGACTATACACTGCATGAATAATAATTATTGTTTTGAAAGTTTTTCTTCAGTTTTTCTCAGAATCAGTGGGGTTCGGTTACCTGGAGTGGGTGTTAGGAACACTTAGGCCAATATCTTACATCTAATTTCCCAACTACTGTATGCAGTAGTCTAGTTTATAAAAAATGTACAAATGTGCTCAACTTATCGAGGCGTGTATGATGCATGTCTACGTTCACGAAAATTTTCCTATGCACTATATTATACGATTCAATTTTCCTATTATACAACCGTGCATTACGCTTCGTTTGCTGTAATTTTCCGACTTTTGGATGGGGATTGATTGATATCAAACAGCCTCCATGACTTGGAATTCACCTGCAGTCTTAGAAATGACATTTTCGGGCTCACAATACACACCCCAGTAAATGGAGGTTAGTTCTCATAACGTACAGACTGGTCACCAGCCTTGATAAATTTGCGTTTCGCCTACAATAAACTACATTTTCATAGAGGCAACCACAAAGTTGCCTTAATAAAATACAGGACAGGACGAGAAGCGCCACTCAACAGAATTGATACTTGGTAGAAAGCTCTAGTCATTCGTAAAGCCAGTCTGGAATTAAGGCTCTGATCCACATTTCCTCAACAGGAAAGGAAACTCATACAAATTTAAAGCGACGTTCTTAAATTTTTGCAATTGCGGACGATAAGTATCATTGAGAGCCGTATTCATTTATGTTCAGACGAGCTGAATAAGGTGGGTTAGAGACTTCAGGAATCAACCACCCTCTCTAAATAACAAGAATGCATGGTCACATGTTTCAGTGACAGTAAAATTTTGATAGTTTTCACAAGCTGGCAAACTAAATTATGAACTGAAAGGCTTCAGATGTATAATCTCAGGGTAAGGCAGAGGGGATTAATCAAAATCGAGGGACGAGTGGAATGCCAATAAAGTCATTTTGTCAGGACAGAAAGAAGACATACATTGTGAGATGCAAGCATTTCGTTTATTCTCATCAA
>QNGE01000282.1:211501-290806 GCA_008508345.1 Paragonimus westermani | reverse complement strand
GCGAACTGAAGCAGTTGTCAATTATTGGTTACGTAAATCAATTCCAAAACATGTGTATCGATGTTCTGATATTCAAATGTCAACCAACAGTGTGCGACTGAGGATGTTGGTCGCTTACGTGACACCGATTGCGCTACCCTAGCTGCTGCGGCCTGTTTAATCTCACTCGCAACCCAGCCAAAAACGTGGTCGGTTGGTCAAGCGCACAACTACCTATCCGCTCCTCCCACGTAGGTGGCCCGATACACGCAATGAAACCGATAAATACGGTAAGGTTTGGCCTAAGGAGGTGGTGGCGCCTTCACCGGAAGCAATGATAATCGGTTGTCTGAATACGGCATCGGAACGAAAGCCTCATAAAGAATTTGACTGACTGCTGATCAAGGTAGCCGATCGATTTGTTCCATTACATACTCACATTTTTAGGCTAGCTGTAAAGTAACGTCCAGCTGTGGCACGGACTTTGTGGTACTGCCAAGCTTACCACATAGTTCAGTGGATGCAAGCGGATGATCATTCGATTGCGGCATTGATTGCAGGTACTGTAGTTCATTCTGCAAAGTGTCTGAATTACATATTTTCGTGGCATGATAAAATAAATTGTGAAGCACCGCATACGTACACTACACACACACACAATGCTCTGAACGTTTGAAGGCTGAGCAATGTGTACGAATTTTCGTGATCAACTTTCCCGACTGTTTCGTCCGGTCGTCACTCCATAAAGCCAACCAGAAAGGCTGAGTTTGTCAGTCTCATGGTAAACTGTGAGTGTTATGCCGGAATGTAAAAGTTTGTGATTCACCCCTTATGACTTCAGAGGAACAGCTGTCGCCGGGTGAACATATATGAATATCGGAACAAATAGCTGACAGAAGGTTATTTGCTGTACACACTTACATGCAAGTGAACATTGTTACTTCGTAGCCTCCTAACTCGGCCCACTAAACATTCGTGTCGCGATTAAGCGTGGAAATATGCACAAAACTGTGCACGAAAAGTTTCATACAGACCTCGCTCAATTAAAATGTGAATTGCGCAGGATTCGTTGCACTTTTTAAGCAAGCGTTATGAAGTATCGACTGAAGCAAACAACAACTACTACTGAAGAGTTTTGAGGGCTGTACACTGTTCACAGTCTAATTGAAGTTTGCCTTCGAATTAATGCAGCCGATCAACCGATTAAGTACAATGGGCTGCTGATGCGATAAATCAGAAAATCGTGTTTTTGCAATCCTGAATCACGTCGAGCATGCATTGAGTTTCATAAATTCACATTGAAGTATGGCGATAAGGCAAATAATGCTCAAAAGTGTGCCTTCTTTATTCCCTGGAAGTTGACTATATCCTCAAAATTGAACAGAATGGAGAAAACTGCGTAATTTGTGTTCAGTGAGTCACTGAAATTTTTCAGATCAACGTTATAAAGTTCTGCTTGGGTGTTTGGTTTGCAGTGGCTTATGGGTGACATTCTGATTTTTACACTGTCCGAATGTGATGTATTTATACCATCTACAGGAATTAACATTCATGTTTGAAGAGATATTACAGACTGAATATTTTTCACATAAAATTAGTATCGAACTTTTGAAGGAAACGCATTCATGACCGGAACGACAGTAATGAGGAAAAATTCTGTCACATGGATCGGCGTTGGACATGCAGTTAGATGTGGGGCGCATTATTGAGGATTGTTCAAGCCAAAAGCGAAGTGGGACGTAGCGCTTATCTCCAAAATCCTCCTCAATTGCAAATAAGGCTACCTTTGTCTATTTTAAGAATATGCACTACGTAAATTAACAGATTTCTTATCACTAAATATTGTGCAAAATTAGCGACAAAACTCGGGAAAATTTCAGATGATGGATAGTTGCAAGTGTCACATATTACGTCTGAATACATATTCCGTTAAACAGGTTTGGTCACAATAAACTCACTCCAAAAAGGCGGTACCAGGTACAGTCGAAACAGAATACCGAGGAGAGGCATGGGATGACATTAGGTGAGGCCATTTGCTTCAAAAGGACTACGGCTTGCACCCATCTAGTTTTACCAGCATAAACAATAGTATGTTGACAACTGTTCATTATTTTTCGATGCTTCATCTTCAGGCTTGTACAAGTCTGCAGGGGTTAATGGTAGTCATTCAAGTGTCGTTCAAAGGCGACGATTCTTCACAAGTAGGCACAATCAAGCAATCAGCAGGGCAATACGACAGTTAGACTCCGTAACCATTTCAACACACCTCCAATTCCCGGATTTATAACAACGGTAGACTGACCGTTCATAACTCATTTACGTGTATCTACCATTTTGTTTGTTCCTGTGGTGCAGGTTTCTAAGCGAATCCGATACCAGTGTTCACGTTGGTTGAAACACAGCAAAACTCGATCGACCAACATTGTTCCCCCCACCCAACTGACTGAGAGCAGGCGCCAAGTGAACGAGTATCATGCCTTCCAAGTGGGGTATCACGTGCCAGGCAACCCACCACAAACCACCCGACTGAAAACACTTTGTATTGCCGAGGCAAACGAAATCAGTTTACTTGACGCAATGTTGTGGCATCAGAAACGGTTTGTTTACGCGCCGTGTCCACCATTATCATAAATCCACCGGATCGCTGGCCAGCCTGTGCGGTCAAACCGATGGACAAGCTCATCGTAATACGCCGAACCAGTCGTTGCTATCTGTCATAAGTGCAAACGATATCTCAATCTAACTCTATTAACTCCCTATATATGTTTTGGCCTGAAGTTGAGTTATCGAAAAAGTATGTTTGACTACATGTCTTTTGTCTCATTACCTCAAGCATACTTGAAAAGTTCAGTATTTCTGGGTAGGAACTGCAATATACCCCGTAGCACGTGTTCCGATACATGATAGCATCATCAAAATCACCAAGATGTGCTATAGTCAACTTTCTCATTGTAAAATACATGCAAGATAGACAGACACCTGTAAATTTCAAGAAGGGATGTTGATAAGATAAACACATTCGTCACCTTAGAAGCTGGTTGCCCACGAAGCACGTCTAAAAGTAATGTTTGATTTTGAAGCCAATGTTTGTTGTCGCAACCAGTTTCACCCGGTGACCTCCAACAGTGTTAGACAGCCGTATCCATCTCGTTGGATATCATCATGTACTCTGTATACCTGTCGAAGTGGTAGTCTAGACATCTACCTACTGGACTGCGGTGCTGTAAGTGACACTTTCTGCAGCGCCTGCGCATCCTCTTCTCGTGAACGGAGTGTGACAGTTAGAGAAAGTTAGACTTTCGTCGTGGAAATACTGCCACCTGCAGCCTGAATACGAAAGACCAAGCGAAACTGTTCATCATATGTAGATATGTCTTCGGGCATATCGACCAACGGCAAGGAGGTAACCGGTATGAAATCAGAGGTATGCAGGGAAGCCTGGCTTCCAAGGAGTGCATACTGAACAATTTCAAGAGGCTAACCTGTGATTATGGTAGCTAACCTCTGCTTCTAACTGCGATTCTGTTATGATCCATATCGCGTAATAACATGACTATTTGATATGCCTAACGGTTTTGCACCAAGGTTGACTCTGATTCAACCTCTATTTTTTACTGCCTATGGATAACACATGTACATTCAATTAAAACACTGTGAATAATTTACCTACACATGCGGAACAGGTTCAGCACACTTTCTTGATTTCAGACTTTCTTTTGGTTGTTTCGAATTGCAACATCCATCCCGACCGCTGGCGTTCGCACAGACGTACTGCGTGTTGCTTCCGCACAAAAGATGTACTCCGTTAATGATGAATCACTATTCACAAAAGTTCCGTTACATAAAACATTTGGTTATTTATGTAATCTTATTTCGTCTCGTAATATTTTTTTTACCCATTCTTGTCGACAACCTCAAAGAATGGATTCTTATGTGTACGGAAAACATCCGATTTGAGTTTGACAGATGTGCTTATAAGCAAGTTGACCGAGTGGCAATGGGTAGCCCGTTGGGTTCATAACTGGTTGATATTGTTCTTGGAATAGTCGAAGATGGAATGTAGGATTGTATTGATCGTTCTTTGATTTATAAATGTTATGTTGACGATATCATAACATTTACCTTTGCCAATAGTGATCCATCATTAACGGAGTACATCTTTTGTGCGGAACTCACCGAGATATTCCGCAAGATGTCACACAATTCAAAAGAATCCTTCAAAGAACGGGAGCTGAGGGTTTTGCGGATGGGGTCAAGGAGCTGATCCAGCCATCGAGCAAGTTTGTGGTAAGGTAAATCATCCATGGCAGGAATAGGTCTCCAGTGAACACCGGCCTTGTACAACTTGGGGGTTCCTCTCATACGTGGTGTACGAGTCCCGATCGGTTTCAACCGTGTATACTCCCGCTCACTTGTATATCCATGCAGTAAAAGAATTTGCAACCTCTGTGTCAGCAGCCCATGGTACTTAATCTGTGAACAGTGTACAGCCCTCAAAACTTTTCAGTAGTAGTTGTTGTTTGCTTCAGTCGATACTTCATAACGCTTGCTTAAAAAGTGCAACGAATCCTGCGCAATTCACATTTTAATTGAGCGAGGTCTGTATGAAACTTTTCGTGCACAGTTTTGTGCATATTTCCACGCTTAATCGCGACACGAATGTTTAGTGGGCCGAGTTAGGAGGCTACGAAGTAACAATGTTCACTTGCATGTAAGTGTGTACAGCAAATAACCTTCTGTCAGCTATTTGTTCCGATATTCATATATGTTCACCCGGCGACAGCTGTTCCTCTGAAGTCATAAGGGGTGAATCACAAACTTTTACATTCCGGCATAACACTCACAGTTTACCATGAGACTGACAAACTCAGCCTTTCTGGTTGGCTTTATGGAGTGACGACCGGACGAAACAGTCGGGAAAGTTGATCACGAAAATTCGTACACATTGCTCAGCCTTCAAACGTTCAGAGCATTGTGTGTGTGTGTAGTGTACGTATGCGGTGCTTCACAATTTATTTTATCATGCCACGAAAATATGTAATTCAGACACTTTGCAGAATGAACTACAGTACCTGCAATCAATGCCGCAATCGAATGATCATCCGCTTGCATCCACTGAACTATGTGGTAAGCTTGGCAGTACCACAAAGTCCGTGCCACAGCTGGACGTTACTTTACAGCTAGCCTAAAAATGTGAGTATGTAATGGAACAAATCGATCGGCTACCTTGATCAGCAGTCAGTCAAATTCTTTATGAGGCTTTCGTTCCGATGCCGTATTCAGACAACCGATTATCATTGCTTCCGGTGAAGGCGCCACCACCTCCTTAGGCCAAACCTTACCGTATTTATCGGTTTCATTGCGTGTATCGGGCCACCTACGTGGGAGGAGCGGATAGGTAGTTGTGCGCTTGACCAACCGACCACGTTTTTGGCTGGGTTGCGAGTGAGATTAAACAGGCCGCAGCAGCTAGGGTAGCGCAATCGGTGTCACGTAAGCGACCAACATCCTCAGTCGCACACTGTTGGTTGACATTTGAATATCAGAACATCGATACACATGTTTTGGAATTGATTTACGTAACCAATAATTGACAACTGCTTCAGTTCGCCGGGGTTATTGCTATTACCGGATGGTAGCAATTCGTTAAAGCAGAGAGACTTTGTCGTCAATCTAAAACTTGTGATACATGATCAAGTTATTTTATTTCATGTGTGCATTTAATCTTGATGTGTCCGTGGTCACAACTTTCTTTGATAATTTTGTTTCACTCCACAATGCAAAAACTCTAAGTGCAGCATATGACTAAAAATGTGCCTCAAAACTCACCAAATACTAACTTGTATATAACTGCATAGATAGTTACATGGACAGGATCGAGAGATGCTTGAGCTTCAGAATGAAGGAACATCTACCAAATTGGGTACAGATGTCCGTGTTACCGGAGATTGGCAATGTTGCTGAAACACGTAAACAGCCAGTTTCCTCAGTCGCTAGACACGACTTGATCACCGGTCACGCTATCGATCCATCTTGTGCATTCAGAATCGTGTCGCGTCATTCTAATCCGAGATTCGTACGGTTTGCTGAAGCAGTTGCAATTAATCGACTCAAACCAGCTCTCTGCGTTCAGAAACAATTGTTCGTAAACTTGACCTTTCCCTGAACTTAATGATTTATTCTAACCCGCCTTTTGATTATCCACCCCTGAATTCATTTGTTATAAAAAATGCTCATCCATGTTATTGTAAATCTGGTACTGATGAGTCAATACGAAATCTTTATATCTACCAGTTTCCGTGTTCTAAGTGATTTGTTCAAACTGTTTGAGGGAACCAAATGTTTTGAACCACTGAATCGTATATTTTGCCATTTTTGATCCCCGTTTTCAAAAGCCGTTTGCGACAAGATGCTGATTCGGCGAGGTATTTTGATTTCTTTTTAGAATGCAATCAAAAACTGATGAGTGATAGTTATCCCAGCTTCGTTTTCTCCCTGTCTGTATTAATTCTTCATACAACTTCGTGGCAGTTTTAATCTTAATTTTCAGACCTGTATTTCCAATGATTATACTTTGCCATAATTTTCAACCTCTTTTATTAAATCATTCTGTTGGATACGCATAACCGGTGCACATGGAACGATGCTGCATCAGCTATATGAATGGAAGTCCCATGGGGTTTTATTGGATTTATGCTACCTCAAAGCCATATTTCTGGATACAAAAGAACCAGTTTGAATTGATAAGTTTCTGCTTTGTAAGATAAACAGATGTGGACGTCTTATTGTGCACTTCAGACAAACCTTATCAGTTACAGTGGTAGCATGTTTACCCCAAATCTGCTGTGAAGACAGAGCGCTGCCGGTTCACATGGCGCTCAAGTCACGCACGTTTAAATGGGTATTCTATCGGTTTTATACGAGTCTACATAGGCACTACCTACTTTGGAACAGCAGGAAGGTATTAACACGGCTAACAAAAAAAGAAAAGAGAATTTGTTTACAAATCCTTTTTCCGTTTGGCAATCAGACCAACGAGGTTTCATCCAAAGTGTGGAGTGCAGGATGACCAGACACTGACAGTGAAATGAGGAATTCTGACTACAAGTAAAGTGAGCCGACTTTGTCTTCTTTTGTAATTATGACGGAAATCATAAGATTCCAAGTGGTCCACGCGCATATCTTGGCTTGTATGATTATACAGCATCAAAAAACGCGTCAGAATTCACCTGTGTACAATTAATACAAGTGTAATCGTCAGATACACCAAGGGATTTACTTCACTGTTTCAGATGTAAATAGGTAGCGCAACGTTCAAAAGAAACATTCTATTCTCAGTCAATTCTGGCTGTTTCAGTTAAGGACAAAGGTTGCGTTTTATCAGATACATAAACCTGGTAACTGGCGGTAACCAGCAAACCACGCTTACGTTTACTTCAACTTCTAACTGTCAAACAATTTACTTTTCAAACAATTATCTGGATAATTCTGAATTGTTCGTATCCACCTTCGTACTCCTCTGTCCTGGCGACATTAATAGAAAATGTCTGGCAACAGGTAAGCGGTAAAAACCGTCTGAAGTGGCTACCAGCTGCTCAAGGAGATGGTTGTACACGTACTTAGACGACCCAAAGAAGCAGTGAACCAGATCAACACTCTAACGGTACAATCATTTGCTAGGGAAGTTGTATTGAGTAACTTATGGAAATACAAAAAATGGAGTAAGCCAGTCCCTTGTGCAAAAACCTTTGCCCTGTCTGTAAAATGTCTAGTGGGACTACATGCCACATTGTTACATGTTGCGTTCGACTTCACTCAGACCTTATTAGTTCTGCTCAACGAACTTCCTATAGTTTGTTTCCAAAACAAAAATGGTGTTGCCTCTTGTAGCAGAGAATTCATTCTGTTTTTATTCACGACTTGGTTACTGACTCTTTAGTTTCCGTAACAACTGGTGACTGCTTACCAGCTGATGTTGCCGTTCCGCCACAAGTCTTCATATTTAAACGTATGAATGCACCTGTGATAAAACCCACTAGGTATTTTAACTCCCCGTCGTACGCTGTTGCAGACGTAAATATCTGAACATCTTATTTAATTCAATTTTGCTAAGGGAGACCATGATTAAGTTAGGGAAGCTACTTGCTGAGTACAAGTATAAGCTAGCAAAACGGCAATAGACGAATAAGCTCGCAGGTTTATGAGTACGCTGAAAAAAAACTTTGTACAGTATGGTTTAAAACAGTATTTCGCTCTTTCTTCCGTGCAAATCTTTATTTCTACGGGTCTACAAGATCGGCTGCGTTATTCGGTTTGTTTTCCACACCTGTGATCTTGGACCAATGGCCCAGAAGTGAACACTTTGGTGATTACCTCATTACCCAGTGAAGTGCCATTCCCTCACCGGAATGTAACAATGGAGCACTCTGATAAGAAAGCACAAATTTGATAATTCTCGAGAGTTACGTCTGCAGACGAGCACCCTGAATATGTGGTTTACAAGATAACGCCAGTCACTTTTCCGATCCGACCACGGTCTTTTCAGTGGTTAATATTACGACAGTGTGCTGAAGGAAGAATATGTAAGCAGTCATCTAATCCATGAAATGTCACCAGGCTTAATGTTTGGGAACAGAATGTTGCCAGACACCTCGTAGGTTTATATGAAGTCAATTTATTCACTACTAATACTACTATTACTATTACTACTACTGCTGCTGCTACTATTACTACTGTGGTGGACTGTCAGGTCGGAGGTACGAGTTTTCGAACTCTCGGCCGAATACCTCAACGCGGGGGAGGTACTTTCAAAAGCCTGCTGCGATCGAATCAAGAACAACGTGCGCGGCCGGATGAGTCATCGCTCGACTGGATCGGACCAACGGACGAGGCAGGGCAGGCGAAATACGACAGACGGCCAGATCGGAGGCGTGGTTTTTCCAACACTTAGAGGAACATCTCGACACGATATTGGAATACGGTCAAGGCCAACACTGGGTGGATGGCGGAGAGCACGAGCAGACGGACGAGCCATCGCGCAACGAAATCGGACAAACAGACGAGGAATGGCAGGCGGAAAACCCCCCGATAGAGGGCGCCGATCACACACGTAAACCGGTTAGAAGTGCACACGACGTGTGAACGGAAACCGGGAGGTGTTGCGGGTTGGAATTATGACTCATAAACGAGAGAGCGCGCGTTGCATGTGGCTGGCGATTTGGACAATAGAGATTGTGTTTTATTGGACGCCTTCTCGCTACACTACTACTACTACTACTACTACTACTACTACTACTACTACTACTACTACTACTACTACTACTACTACTCAGAAACCGTGTATGCAGTTAACAACATGATGGTCTAAGATGCTCCAAGAACAAGGCACGATTTGAAGCTGGTAAGCAATTATATCATGATGGATATTAAACAGATGTGACGCATACGATTTCACATCATTGGTATTAACATATATTGCTTTTCAAGCTTCTCAGGTTAGTGCATTTGTTGAAATCACTGTGAACCCAATAAGCCTGAAGAAACCTTTAATTGGGCCCATCTGTAATAAGTACGATCAGTGTTATCTGAAGTGGAGTTCGCCCCGAAACAGCTTTGAGTAAACTCAGGAAATTAGGAAGCGTGTCTGTTATACGCATAAACTTCAATGTTTATTCCACCTTATCGACAATTATCAGGGAATCTAGTTTACAAAAACTGAGAATCAGTCATGAATTATTGCATCGGTGGCAGTTCCGTGGGGTTCTCAGTTAGTCTTATTTAAGAGTAAACAGTGTATTAGAACGGTAATTGCAATTGTGCAATTCGAGATAGGAACTCCTTGCACGATTTTACAAGACGACCGTATTGATCACCGTGTGGCTGATGTTCTGTTGAGCACGACCGAATAACCACATGCAAGTGATTAGCTGCATTCACTGGTGAGTAATTGTTGTGTTGCCGGTTACCTTCGAGAGGAGACATAATGACATAATGTTAGCCAAAGTCAATGAACTTGAGGCTAAGCGTTTTGCTAGATCAATATCATAGAAGTCACCACTAAGAAAACCCACATTTTCAAACGTGAACCTCGTCCCAAAAATAACATTGTTTGAAACGTCTCTTCGTATTACCGCAGGGGGTTTTCCAACAAACGTCTAAGTAATCACAAGTGTTACTGTCTAGTAGGTATTTAATTATGAAAGGTTCGATCAGTTGCGGTTGTCGTCAGATTTATGGAAACAATCAGTTTTCCTTTGTTCTTCTTGATGCCCATCCCATTACTCAACATTTCAGCCAAGAATATAATCGGGTGTGTAAAACATAACGAAAGAGTTGACAAAATGTAGCCAACGTTAAACGAGTTAGGTGATTCAGGGAATTTCTTGATTACTGCTTTGGACGATTAATACCGCATACTTTTCTACAGATGTTGATTATTCCACACTGTCTAGTGGTTCAGTTTAACCAATTTTTGCTACAAATGCATACTGCTTGTATGCCAGGAAAGGATTTTGTCTTAAACAACATAAATTATAATGTCAAAGAATACCTTCTGTTTAGCAACCTGGATTTCCTCTCGACAAATTGTAACATACTGAGCGTGAATGTTAGGTAAACACGGAACAGTTAATGACAGCGTAACTTTAGTTTACGTTCACAGTGATTCAATGAACCATGATTCTCATATAAAGAATTCGTTTGTAAAAGTGGAACTTTGCGGTCTCTAACCAATGAAGACACTTAGGTCCCACTGACTTCGAGGGATGTCGCTACACAATTTTCCAAAACCTTACTTTATAAAAATATCACAAATTGCATTTGTTTCGAAATATTTTTTTGCGAACGCAAATTTTAGTTATGGCTGGAAGTAAGAAGTTGCTAGAAAGTACTTGTATTATTACATCACTGAATAGTTCCCATGTTTATGTGACTTACTTTCTGACATATAATGTAAGCATTATCGCAAGAAAAAGTTGGCTGGCAAACTAATCGGTGCATGTGTTACAAAAATATCTTTTATATAATGTCTGAATAATTCACGTAATTTTTGCTTGAGTAATTTAAAACTACGGGAGACCATTCAAGCCTTTTCCACTTAAGCGATTGTTAGAGTGCACTTGCGCGTTCGTTTATCTAAAGTTAATAACTTGGGCCTTCATTGACTGATTCCCGTGGAGTTCTTTGTAATTTGGTTTACTTGCACGGAAGTTGCAAATCGTTTACTTTCGGCTTGCCACTTGACAGAGATCAGTTCTTGTGACAGTAAACGCTATTACTTCCTGGTCTTAAGGTAAATGTCAGTGTAGTTTATGTAGGAATTGTTGGGTTTCAAAGTGAAGTATTTAATTTGACAGCTAAATAATTCGTAGGTTACTTCTAGTTTAGAAATTGAACTGCAATTTCATCAAATGTTTAACCTGATTTAGAAGTAGTTTCGAATTCACGAACACATTTACCAGTGGTGATTGTCAGGGTGCACAGACATTCAACAACCAACGTTGAATTTTTCACTAAGTGAATAAAGCTCCGACATGCGAGAAAAGTATGAAAGTTATCAGGAAAATGTTCGGACATTTTAGACCAAAGCAGACATTCTCAAGTCCACACAGTGTGATAGGTTATATCCTTTTCAGTTGATGTGATTTCACCTTATTTAACTTGTTCAATCCAGTCTCGCTGAGCATCCCGTTGGTTAGAATTGCAATTTCTTTCTTGAGACTAAGGATATGCGTTTCGTTGACGAACACGTTTTCTTCGGTTTGCTTATTCCACATTATGATCTGGAAAAGCACGTAGGGTTTGAGGGGACCTGTTTTCAGCTGTACATATCCACGGACAAAAGCAACAAGATATTTTTGACAAACCAACTCGTTCGATTGAGCGCTTTACGAATGCTTGTCAGACAATGATATTTTCAAATAATCACTAATCAAGTGGCAGTTGATAAGTTTTGCGGATGTTTTTTTAAAGTGTACTCATAAAATATGTTTTCCTCGTGAGTGTTTGGTGACGACAACTTGTAATCATTAAATATGGCGAACAATTTCTAAGACACACTTCCGATGTTATTCAAGACTGATAGATTCACTAGGCTCATTTATATTTTTCTGTCGCTCAGTAAGAAAACAATGCAGAGAAATTGTTATGTGCGTTTTTTCTGATAGGCAGGTACTACAGTAGGTGTCCAATTAATTCAAGTGTTCGTTTCTCGCTTGTTCTGGCTTTCCTGCCGAATCTAGCAGATACCTGTGAAAAACTGTTTCTCACCAAGATTCGCTGGATCTGGGTTGAAATATTGACAATTATCCAGCGCCAGCAATGCAAAAGCTCATGACGAGGCTATATTCCCGCATTGTGGAACGAAAGATCAACGCAGAGTTGAAAACAAGTCTATTCAAAAGGCAACCAACAGAAATGAGCGAGAGCGTAACAAATATTCGATATTTCTACACTTCCTAGTCCATAGTATGTGTCTTTCTCGCTCAGTTAACCGTTTATGTCAGTAACTATTAAAGTATGAAAAACTTGGATCATGTTTAGGACTTTTTTGGGAATATGAATGCCGTGCAGCCGAATGTTGCACGTATCTGCCTACTTTAAGATCATTTTGTGAGTTGGCCGGACAATGTAGTTTCGGACCTTTGATTTTTTGAAGACATATACGAAGTGGCTAGTCTAACATTTTAGATTTAGTACAGTGCACTATTCGCATAGTGGAATTTATTATTATTCAGAACTCTGACCTTGAAGCACGCAGTAAAACGTCGATGGAAATCTGACTGAACTTGAATAAAGTAGGGAAAATACTCGAATGACATGATTTATGCTCCGGCAGATTTTGCTGCATCTCTGCTGGTGTATACTGCAGATGGGTTGAAACGAACGAATTTCCAAATCACAAAACAATTACAAAAATTCAAAGTATAAAACCAATTCGGTTGCCACCACGGCAGCAACTTCACCAACAGTTCTTTTTGTGTGCAAAAAATGGGGTGACGGTACCTGATCACATTCACATCGGCATAACGTAGCCATCGTTTTGTTTCGACTCGGGAACAGTATACGAAATGACCTTGGCGGATCAATCACACTTCGCGTCATCAGTTGAGGCTTGGTAATCGATGATGCTGGCTCCTTCCGGGTGTTTGCTCTCAAGTTGCCTGACTGTGAGATTGTTTATTGAACCCATTTCAGTAAGTGATCAGCAACCGTGGTTGCAACATAGGAAGCCATGTATCCACATTTGTATTCATAAGTTACGTTTGATTTGCCGAGCTGAGGCGTCGGCTGGTTAACCGGGGCTGTGGAAATTCGGACTGTTCTGTACACGACCACTGGCTTCCACCCAAAAAACTCGCGAACACCAACTGACCTGAAGCGTTGTTCAACTATTCGACACACCGTCTCTCTTGAACATCAGTCGTAAAACCACGTCTTTTTGAGGACTGTGGGTTGAAGATAGTTTTATAGAACCATCACTTTCAGAAACCTCAAACCGTTTGGAAGTCGGGTCCCTCAGAGATGCGGGCTCTCCAAAGTGCGTAAGTCTGGAATTCCGTTAAGAGCAACGGACACTGCTACAACAGTTAAGCAGGTTTTGTCACACTTCCACGTGACGCATCAAAGAGAACGATCATTCATTGATGAGAAACGTACCAAACAACATATCCTGCTTTGGTGTTTCTACGCGAGCCAAACGACACGCAGTCTCCCGAGGAGGTCTTGCGACTCCAGATCTTGTACAGCTTCACCAAGCAAACGGATTGCAAGTCAAAGATTGTTCTCACATCAACCCATCTATTCATTATACACCACAAGGCCCGCTGTCACAATTGGTGGTTCGTAACTGTTACAGTCATTTCTGCTGCGTTATCCGGGTTTGGCGAGTCGCAAAATTTTGTTACGTAGATCTTGCCGTTCATTTTTACAAGATACATTACTACATACGCATCGTATATACGCTTCTATTAGCGTTATTAATCACATGACCATAAGTAACTTTCGTGCCAATACACTATCAATTACCTCTGTCCGCTCGAAGCGAGGATAATTTTAGTTAACACGAGTGATATATGGCATATGCTTATTGCTAGTAAGGTATTTATACAAGAGACTTTATATAGTATGGTAGCATAAGTGATGTGTGTGTAGTGCTCAGAAATTGCTGGAAGTAAATGACCAGTCTGGCAGTGTTCTTCAAATCGGTACTCATCTGCAGACTCCGTGGAGCTTGAGGCAAACAGCACAGCTTATCAATCAGTTATTACCTACAATATTCGTGTAAGAAAATTGAGTAAAAGTTTCAGTGTAATCTCACTCCGGCTGATGTCACATGAACCGAGAAATGTTTGTTAAGCTAAAAATGGGTATCGACACAAGTGACACCATTTCACTCCTCCTCATTCTCGATTCATTTTGTCGTCCATGGGAAAGAAGCTTCACGGATTATAACTTTACAGACACGACATGCGATAACCAGGAGAACTTTTATCTTCCTCCATGCTTATAAAGATGACACACAGGCTTGTTTTCCGTGCGGACATCTTTCTTTTCTGATCGTTCGAAAAGTAAGCTAGCGAGTTACTGCGAGGTTATGTTGCCGGAAGACATCCCAGAGAGTCATTTTTTTATAAATGCATACGATTTCACATTACCCACTTTGCAGTGATCTAGACAAGAAGTAGCGTATCCGTTTGCATACATTAATCATATTCTCACACCTGACTTCCAAATTTTACGCTCTTAACCTCAATCACTGCTCTACGATGTCATACAGCAGATTCTATTCATGTCCCATCTCTGCTTTTAAACGATTTTCACTGCCACAGTAACGCGAAACGGATTCTGTGTTTCCAGTTACGAATATCACCCACTGACTTAGTATAACGATGCAAGGCTACGATTGAGCTCTGCAAGATTCAGTGATTGAAGTCGAACGTGAAATAAATGGGGGACACCTAATGCTTTGCGGTGCTCACCGGTTTCATTTTTGTTTTGCAGCGGATTGCAAGAGTATGGAATCGAGCTACCAATGCAAACCATGCATTGCTTCTTTAGGCCATTCGGTGACAAGGAAGACATACACAGAGAGTACTATTAATTAAGTCGACATCAACCGAAGGCACATCTCTGGTTGTAGTAAGTGGTTTAATGTTGCATATGAGTAGATGAAAACGAAATAGAAGTAGCTGAAGCCGTAATTGCTGGAATAAAACGTCTACTTTCTTGCTGAAATAGTGAAGTGTAAGGGTACGGAGTGACGGAGACAAATTAGCGTACTATCTTCCTTAATCTTTTGTTTAGTTGGTAGTTATACATTTTTTTATTGCAACTATTCGCACCTTGTATTCCTTCAAGGGGCTTTAAGGGGCTTCTAAAAAATCAACCTAAGTTTGTCGTATCCAATGTAGAGATAAGGAGAAAACCAATGTTGGATCATTACCTTACTCTACCTTAATAAACTGATAACCTTGGGCTTCGAATTACGTCATATGATTGGATGCGGGGATTAATTAATTATTCCACCATTTACCAAGGTTCACATGTGTGAAAATACAGTTTTGACATGGCTACGTGACCAACTAGTTCATAGCTCACAGCCCAGTCCCCGATGAAGGACTGTTTAAGTTATTAGACGAAATCACTTGATTCACTTTTAACGTTTGTATATCAAGGGAGTTACGGATGAATCAACGTGCTAGTTTATACATCGTTATTTTCTTCCTGTGAGACGATTGACCCACAATCGGTCATGCAATTAATACAGCATATTCGGTTCTATCATGAAGACTGAAACCCAGCAGAACTGACGTCATTGTTTTTGTTACATTCAGATAGAATTTCTTCAAGGAAATGCACTGACATATCTCGATTATACTTTCATCGCCTCTAGTCTTGAAAATCTCTAACAATTCTACTACATAGATGGGTAGGCTAGAGCGAAACTTAAAGCTAAATCACACGATTCCTATTTGAGGAAGATCACTGAAAGAAATTCAGAGTTGGCTGAGGATCTGTTTGGTTCAGTTGACCGATACAGCATAGCTAATTGAATGCCGCTGCTGAAACAGCAAATGTTTTGGCCACAAGTTCCGTGACATACCATTAAACCGCTGTTCTCTCGGAGTGTAGAAAATTTGGAAAATCCTAAAACAAACTAGTATAGTTTTTTGAGTCACGTTATGCCTTATGGACTGTCAAATGCGTCGGGGCCATTCGGCGCTTAGTGCACTGCACCACCAAACACCCAGATCGTGTTCAATATGAGTGGATGATGTCATAGTTCAAAGGAGATCTGACCAAGAGCAAGTGAACAATGTGTTATCTCTAATGGACCACCCAGCCAAAGTTGGCGTTAAGCTAAAATATGTAAACTGCCTTTTTCTACTGGAAGACTTGACATTTTTGGGACATAATTTATGAGTAAAGTAGTACTAGAGGCTTGAAGGCGACGGAGGAGGTTTAGCTATGTTTCAAAGTGGAGGGTGCAGATGGGCTTGGAATCTTCCCAGCACTTGCATGTTATTACCGCAATATCACCACTGACTTTGCCTCCGTCTTCGGTACCCTTATCAAACAATTTCATAAAAATCAGAAATTCACGTGAGAAGAGAAGTGCGACAAATCCTTCAGACCAAAATTTTTGCCCAGCGGGACAGCTGCAAGCCGGCAACCGTCTTCCTGAACACGTTTTTTCACTTTCACGGGAAGCAGCCACAAGGAAGGTTATTCAGTTGTCCGATTTGTCAACCATCCTAAACTTCATAATGTTTACCATATGTTAAATGGTCGAAATGTTCAACAAGACATGTCACTTTATATTGTCTGATTGTAGTATGAAACGTGGAAGCATTGAAGGTTCCTGTGAAGTTGATTTTAAAAAAATGAATTCAACAAATTCTGCGACTCACTTGAGAGTAGTCAAGTTAGCAAGATATCCGTATGCAACAGAGAACGAGCGCGTATATTTGTTTCATGTTCGTGTTCCGTTTCATCTACGTCACATTCCATAGATAAAATGTGTAACAGTCCACCTATAGCCCTGCAGCCCAAAATCGTTTTACGTACTCAAAAGCCAGCACAAATCGGTGAATGATCAGTCACACCGTGCGCAAGCTGAATATGTACATCGCGATTCATTCCCACCACATATATTACAGTTTTGTATGCGTACACCAGTTGTCTCTTTAACATTACAAAGTGAGTAAAGGAACCTGGTTTTGCTTTTTGCTGTTCGATTCTTGTTACTTGCGTTTGCTTAACGCATGCCACTTACTGTTCATCCAATCCGCAACAATTCTGACACCATCATTCTTTTGCATGGTACATGGTTATGCAGATGCCAGGTTAAAAAAACTTCTGTCGGGCTTACCATGTAGACTGACAAACGGACTGCAGCAAGTTATCGGTCAGAATGTGGAGGCGGACAAGGTAGTCATCATTTTTTCCATGCAAGTTCTATTATAGAGTATGCATGCAAACCTTCTACAGCACCCAGTCTAATGATGGTATCAACGGTCTTCACTACGTGAATACTACTGTTTCTCTTAAGTATGGACTGACTGCTGCACCGGTTTCTGTCTGTCACGGTTCTAAAAAACCGAGCTCAAAAAACATACTTTGAGAAATACCCGACCAAAATGATGAGATACTTGAGAATGCCTATACCGCAGCTCGTCAGATCATGAAGATTGGAGTAGGCCGACCATATTTTTGTATGTTTTCGCCTGTTAGCGTAAATTAATCTAATATGCCGTGACCTAAATCTATGCAGTATCTACTGCGGATATGCAAGCGTTTTCAAACTTCCAAAGTTATGTTGAGTTTCACGGCGATACTTGAAGGAGTAGAAAGTGTTGAACTTCATCATGTGCTTTTTCACAAGCTGGTCACATTTGAGGATTGTTTTTTTGCATTAGGGTCTCCATAAACAGTCTGGTTTCGGCTCACGTGTTGGTGTTAACCAAATAACTTTTGGCTTGTAGCTGAAAAACAGAATTTGCGAAGCACCAAACAAAAACGGATCCGTGTTCAACACTAAGGATGGTTGAAATCTATAAAATGACGTAAAATGTACGGAATAAACTGGTTTTATCAGTTGTTTAAGGCATAGTTCGGCGAAGTGTTATTCACCACCCACTCGCCAAAAGAAACTCTCTTCTTCTGTTGAATGACAGAATCAAGAGTCAAAAATATTTACTCGGAACATTATCGGACCCCTTGCTATCGTTATCGATATATGCCAAATGAAACAGAAACAGACATCGTATCACTAAATACCTATCATTGACATATGTTACACTGCACTAAGTGATTGTACAATTCCAAAATTACACCTGTTGCTTGCGTGGTAATCTCTCGTCGTGTATCAACACCAACAGAGCAATTTACTTAATAAGCAATATGTCCCGTATCTGTTTCCCAATCTGTTTTTTTACCGTTGATAACGTTACCATGTTTTGTGTATTCGACTGCGCATGCAATGCTAAGTTCCATATGTTCTGTATGGCAATCCCGCTTGAAGTTGAATTTTCGCAGCCTTATTCTCGCATATGCCAGAAGCTCAGCTGATTTCCGTCTTGACTTCGTGCATAGACATTTTTATTGATCTCGTTCGTTATGCCTCACGAATTCAGCGCCTTTGTCAGGTCTGGATATTAGTATATCCTCATTCCGCCTGAGTGAGGTTAGTTGCTGTCAAGTGAGTAGGTTTTTACTTATGGTTTTCCGGGTCAGGTACTGATAGCATGACTAGGCTAGGGTTGCTTTGAGCACCTCAACGTTCATAGGCGATGCGGGTTTCAGATCGATCAGTTGTTCATAAAGGTTCTCAAATTGACTTCCTACGTCCAGCTGCCTAAATTTACTCTTAGGACAGCAAAGTTTCGGTCCTAATGATAAAACTTCAAGAGCAAATTTGTCCAACACCAAAGAGGAAAAATTATACACGTACCTTTTGGGAGTTTTCGGAAAATCGGCCTTGGGTTTGGTCGGGTTAAGTTGATTTCTTAGCCTTGCTGACTGCTTTTCTCGTCTTATGGCCACTATCTTTTGAACGTAACTCTCGAACTCGTTTGCCTCATTCAGTGACAACTCTTCTAGTATCCTCGCAGGAACGGTCTGCTTGTAGTTCAAGTCACATGCCCTGCTCGTCTGTGTGTCCTTCTCATTTAGAGCTAGTCGTTGTAATGAAGACCAGTTGTTGTTAATGCGATTTCGTCTGAGGGTGGTCCAGTATCGCTTCCGACATTCTAAGCGTTGATTACATTGTTCGAAAAACTCGACAGCCGCGTTTGTCGCTACGTTCGATTTTAGACATGTGTAAGTCACCGTATTGTGCAACGGAAAAATGGCTAGCCGAATTGTTGAAGCCGGTCAGGAAGAAACTAGCGATTCACAGTCTTAGAGATTCTTTTGAATTTGTCGAAACAGTGAAACAACTGAGTGCAAAGGAGGTGCGTTTATTCTCGCTTGACGTCACGTCTCTCTTCACAAATGTTCCACTAAGTGAGACAATAGAGTTTCTCAGTCGGTATATAGAGAGTAATGGCATAAACGTGGGGATACCAGTAGATGAACTAAAGCAGCTTTTATATCGCTGCACCTACAACGTTCAGTTCAGTTTTTTTCGGGCAAGCTACATCACCAAAAGGACGGAGTAGCAATGGGGTCACCATTAGGTCCCTTATTAGCCGATAATTTCGTGGCAAAGCTTGAAAGTAGTTCACTAACAGACCACATTAAGTCAGTGGTTCTTTATAAACGTTATGTAAATGGCATTATCTGCATGACAGACGAATCTGAGTGTCTCAATAATCACTGATGCAATTCAACAGTGCCCATGAGAATATCCGATTCACCCTAGAGCCTAAATCACCAGCAGGGTTGGCGTTCTTAGATGTGTTCATGTCACGTCGTGAGGACGATACAGTACAACGTAAAGTATATCGTAAAGCAACCTGGACAGGACAGTATAAAAATTTTAATAGCTTCGTACCTTCGAGACAAAAGAAAAACCTAGTCCGGTGTTTGCTAGATGAGGCCGTGAGAATTTGCTCAGATGACACCATAGAGGAAGAAAAACAGTTTATATTTAGATGAGACCCAACTGTGAAAAGTCAGGGCTTCGGCTGGATTCGAACCAGCGAAAGACACAGCATTTCTCAACGCGGCAAGCCCTCTACCAGCTGAGCCACGAAGCCACACCAAGAGCTCGGAAATTTCACATTTGGACTCTGTTACCCACCCGTCCCACTGTCTCATATGGAATCCACCAAATGATTCAGGGNNNNATGCTGTGTCTGTCGCTGGTTCGAATCCAGCCGAAGCCCTGACTTTTCACAGTTGGGTCTCATCTAAATTCATAAATCTGCCATACTACTCATTAGTAATACAGTTTATATTTCACACACTCCTTGAAAATGGCTACCCATAACAGTTTATTTGTAAGCACATGATAGTTAGCACAAAGGTAGGTGTGCCGCAAACTGTAGACAAAAAACCTGTCTATCTTACTTTACCTTTCAGAGGCGACAGTAATGCTGAAAATATAACCAGGTAACTTAACGTAGAGTTTAACAAAACCTATTTCGCAGCTCAATTACGTATTTGGCTTACATCCGCACCAGTTTTGCATCCTCAGCTGAAAGATATATTGCCCGTACATGTTGCCTCTCTTTGTGTTTACCGTTTTGTTCCTGTGGAACAAGTTACATAGGCCGCACAACAAAGCGACTATCTGAACGCATGCGGGAGCATCATCCGGCGTGTCTAGCTCGAGGATCGATAAAGGTTTGCTCATCAGCTGTCGCTACTCATTTGGTGGAATCGAATCATTTGATCAACCCGGCCGATTCGTTCAAGCCTATCTGTCGAGTCGGTGAAGCGCAATCAAAGTGGGTCAAAGGTCGTCTACTAGCCATTGCAGAAGCCATTGCAATCCGCCTACATTCGCCCCCGTTATGCTTACAAAAACGTCTAGTCAAAACACAACCTTCCATGGCCCTGTATCGATATCCCGGATGGATCTGTTACATAGGAATACCAATTTTCCTAAAACGCTTACAACCCTATTCACTGGCGCTACATAACTAGATTTCACGAGTTTGACTGACTGAACATTAATGATCGCCATCCCTAACTCCACGGACATACTATCCCCAGCGAACCCATATAAATCTGTTGTATTTACCCTGATGATGAAGCACTGACAACAAGCTTGTTTGCTACGCGTTTTTTCTCATGACTAAACTGGGCATATTCACGATACTCCGCACAATATCAAAAAAGTATTCTTCCGTGCAGCACACAATAAAAAACACCAATTATGTTATATTTTTGAATGTTGACAGACTTGTTTGAATTGGTGGTTAAGATGCTCTAATTAGATGTGTTTCTTTTTGGATCCTTGTATTTGTGACGCCGTCAACAGCTGGTTGATGCTCATCGTTATCAATTTGTCCAAAAGTGCTGCCTTTTTTGAATACACAAGATATTTCAATTTAGATAATACCACCCTCACGGCCGATTAATGCGAAAACTCACATGAGTTCTTGCTGCACCGCTACAGGCTTGATCTAATTTAACGGCCACACTGATCCCCAAAAACGACATTGACTACTATGTAAGTGTGAATGTTAATTCGAATTCGCCATCGTGAATTTGCAGTTTACAGGCCACCGCAGCTTCTCGAATGGTTCCTCTTGGGCGCCTGTTAAAGTTTTCCATTTATATTTAAAAGTGCTTGCTATTCCTTGTGCACATGGTAACCAGTAAATACGAGGTGGAGATTTGGAACGTCTCGAATATATACGGTTCGTGGAAAATTTTTCCGCTCAAGCCAGTTACAGTCTCTGTCACAACAAGTTGAACGGTATTGTGCGCAACTTGGTTAACACAGTGGAATCAAGTGAATTTCATTTTGTTTCTCCTCCGTGAATAGTAGGAACTAGATGTTTTGTTCTTTGAGCAATATTCTGGGCACGCTGGTGAGAGGTTACCTGGTCTGTCATCTGGAGCTATTAGTTGACCAGTGAAGATGAATTACCTGCCAGCTAGCTAACAGTTGGGTTGTGGTGAGTTACTGTCCAGTCCGTTTACTCTCACGTATGCTGAGCAGTTTGTTGTAAAGGACGCAGAAAAATTCTGCCACATTAGGTTGCCACAATTTTGAGTGAAGTTGCAAATGACTTCACTGGAATCAAGCACCACCAACCATTTGCAGCAAATTTCAAATACGCTCAGCATTTTCATGTAGTCTTCTGGAGGAGAAGCATCCGACCATTAATGTTGCTAGCATCGGGTCTCATTGGTACTGCACACACTCACAACACACAAATTCTCACACACATCTTTCAGAAGCGACTGTGTTGATAAGTACTTTATTGGCCTCTCATAAAATGGTGGAAAGTTACGTATCTAAATGTTGATCCACGTTAACTTATCACAAAAGCTCATTTTGAATAGTCACATTTAAGACTTTCAGGTTGGCTGTCATGTTAATCTTAGTTACTGACCTTCAGCATCTAGTCTACCCGGGCACGTCCAAGTTGGAATTTGCTGGCCTTCCGCACAACATATAATCTCTTGAAATTAATCATTGATTCGTACGCTACAGCTTGACATTAACTACATCTCATCGTTTGTTCACATTAATTCTATATTTTTCGTTTGAGATTTACAGGATATGTTGTTAGACATAAGAACATGTCTGCAATCTTACTTTGGTAAGTCAAAGCGACCTCACAACATTCTTGCAAATATTTGGCTTATTTGAGGGCAACTCAAGACGATTAGGTTGGCGAAACTTATCGATATGTTGCAATAGGAATGTACACCTATTGGTAGCGATCAGAAGGTAACTAAATGAACCGAAATAAAATCTCGACCAGTAATGCGTGTTCGTATGATGACCGTTAATAGAATTTCTGCCCATATTTTAAGGAACAAGCGATTTTATAACTTTGACAGTGGACCCGCTTAAGACAAACCTGACTTTTCATATTCAAACTGCTAGCCACATCCTGATGTAAGCAATCCTCAGATTACCTGATGGCCTCGATACGAGACACTAATTACAGTTGAGGACACTAAAACTAGGGCTTTTGTTCAAATGAAAATCACAGTGCATTTATCTCTTCATCACTGCTCTGATTAACGATGAGAAGTAAGGGGCACATTTCTACTCACTCACAAGTGATCGCAGCTGTCCCATTCCAAATTAGCTTGCAGTCGACCCCTCTGAAAAGAAGCGCCATACTCGAGGTTCGAGTAAGTGCTTGTCAGGGTTCTGGCATCTATAACCAAGCTTCACATAGTTGACACTAAAGTCATGCAGGCTCCAATCACGGAATGCTAGAGGGACTAACCAATGTGCATATCAATTTAACGTGTATTTGGGCGAAACAGTGTTGTCACTAGCCAAGACGGTTGCTCATAAGAGCTATTCAATAAACGTAGACTAGCTACAACATTTCTAAGCTTTCAGTAAACCCTAGCAGGTATATAGATATGTTATGTGGGTGAACTGGTATTCTCTACTTAACACATCGGCAGTAAGTGCTCGTTACATAACGAACTCATTTTACACTCTTTTCCGACAAATACTGAGAAAAGGTGAGGTCTGTTTGGATTAAAGCCTTGCATTTTTTGACATTCAGGCTGGTCACCGGGGTACCACCTACTTGTGAGAATCAATAAGCTACGACTAGACGAGGTTTACCTTCACAAGAAATTTCTGGATCACAAGTTGTTTCACCAATAGTCGTTTTTACTGACGAATGCCCTTATACTTAAATATCGTGAAATTTTACCGATTAGTTTTCAGTGATCGTTCTGATGCATGCAAAACGGTTGTCTGTTATCTTGTGCTTGCCTTTGGCCTAGCCCTGAACAACAAGTAGGTATGTCCGTCAAACGTACAAAGGGTTTTGGTTGTCCATGTGCTGGGCTCAAATTTACCATTGCGTGAAGAAGTAGTATATCGATCATTTGTCTTCTAACTGCAAATACATCATTTCATTGATCGAGCCAGTGATTCATTATCTGATCTGCTACGGGAAATAGATCAGTGAGTAATTAAACTGCTGTAAAAAAGTTAACACTGTCAGCAGCTGCGGTGTTTTACTGAAAACGTGCTTGGAAAGATGGTTTGTATTGATGCACCTAACTCAGCGTGTGTCGCTTTGAATCGTACCGATCAAAATCGGACACAAAAAAAGGATAAGGAATCTGTCATTTCAACGAATACGTCTAGAAGAACGTAAGATGTTTCCTAGCATTATAGAGGCTGTTTTTGTTTATTAAAAATCATAAAGTTCACAGAGATCCACTCTCAGGAACTGATCAATTGGTGAATTATTTGGGCCATTTTTTAAATGGAACGTTAAAAAATTCAGCTTGTAGGAGGCTACCATTTATTCTACCGTGATCAGCGATTCAGCGGAAATTGCGACCCTAATGTGTCGGTAGACAAAAGGCATTATCGTTACCACGGACTATACATTTTCCAAAACTTGAACGACTGACCCGTTCGTTTTAAAATAGTCCAGACTAAAATAAATCATAACTACTGTTGATAAAACCGTGGGTTTCGTGCACACTTACAAAATTTCCAGTTTGTTCATACAATTTTAGACGCGATTCTCAAGTGTCTTTAAAAATTCACGATTTTAACTTGATTCGTTCACTTCATTATTTCCCGATTAATACATACACAGGTGTGTAATCTAGCTTGGAAAGAACGTGAAGCATACCGTTTCTTACGTTACACTTCACATCTATTACCAAAAAGGAGTGTTCCACATTTGTGCACAAAAGACTTGCTACGTTAACTATTTCTAGGGTCCATTTGAGCTTGTGGTATTCAGGCGGGCACTTGAAATACATGGAATTGAGCATTTCAAATATACTTGGGAGCTAAACTTTTGCCCAAAACTCTCTGATAATCAGTGAATAAAAAACCGGATTGATTGTGGTTGGCAGCTGTCATTCACTTTACATGATTATGGATTTTTATTTGCACAAGTATTTGGAAAATGTTTTCATTAGTAGGAAACAGAATTAGTACATCTGACGTCTCAAGCCATTGTGACTAGACCAATGATGGTCTAGTAAACAAAACAGTTGATAATAAAGTGATTATCCACACATGAAATGATATTGTCAAAAGACATCAGACCACGTAATGGAGAAACGGATACGATTTCAATGCAACACATTACTCAAAATATATTTGCAATCGAGTAGAATATCCACACATATTAAGACCGAGTGCTCCACTCTAAATTACACTATGGACATCTCTGGAAGAGTATGGGTATAACATGTAATGCATTTTCACAAAAATTACGTAGCCTGATCATTGCCCTAATTCTAAATGCGTTTGTAATTACTAGCCAAGATCTGCTTATTAAGTGGTTTCATCAAAGCTTAACTTGATCAGTTTTGGTTGAGAATACTTTGAAATACACTGTGTTGCACATTTTCCTGACTAATCGTTGCACATTTTGGAAGGTTTTCGTGAAGACTGAAGAAGTGTTCACTTCCAGGTAAGATCAAATAATCTAGAACAAACAGGTATTGATTACTTATTTAAGTAACTCCCTGACTTCTCGAGAAAACAGTGATTTAAAGATAGGTATGCTGGTCCGCAACTCTTGCAGCGATGTAAACCAACTTTATAGTACGTATCACTCAAACTACAACACATAAAGGACAGTTATAGCATTAAAGGTATGGTTTTCACTCAGGTGACCTCGAGGTATGGAGTGGTTGTCTAGTAAAATGCAGACTAATTAAGATAAGTGACTTCGTTACTCAGCGATTAATTCCATTTCCCATTTGTGTCTAAGCCTGATAGTTTTGTTGACTTGGAGAGTAATTCGTAACTATCATTTGGGAGTCTTCCTAACCAGGCTACATTCTGATTCTTTAGAAAAAAGTATGTCTAACAGTGAAACCGCACAGTCACCCGAGGCTACTTGGTCATTATCTGTTGTCGAAGATCCATTATGTGTAGCACACTCATCGGGTATTCCCACATCGGAGGACTTGCCAACTTTCTATATGCAGTTCAATATTTGTAGGCTAGATATAACCAGTGAATGAGCTTTCACGATGGTTAACCAGATACCTCTGCCAAACATCTTGCATTTGCACGCCTCCAATTGATCAACGGGTGTTGTAATCCATCACCTAACGAGTCATACGTTAATACCACGCTAATAAAAGTTTCTCGTTATCCAGCGAATTTGTCGGATTGTGTTTGGCAATAGGTTACATGGTCGGCTGAGGCAACGACGTGCACTGCTATCCCCTCTTGGTCTGCACACAGCTGTTGATACGACTGGTGCGGAAATTACTTCCGACATACCATCAACCTGACAAGACCAACAGATCCATAAGACGGCCAGATTTCACCTCCTTCAATGAACGGAAGTGTAACGTAGACCTTGGTAGAGATAAAATTGGTTAGGCAAAAATCGATGGATATTTTACTGAAACTTATTATTCTTTAAATTCAAGTTGATAACTTTAAAAATTTTAGTAAACGACGTTTTACCTACTGACTCATATAGTGTGGATTTTCAATTTTGCACCATTGAAAAGCTCGGGTTAGGTTGTTAATTATAATAGCATGGTTTAGCGGGATTTAAACGCATCTAATTGAAAAAAAGTATCGGATAAATTCTGGGCATATATCTTCTTAATCAATACGTTTGAGCGGCTGAAGATTGCATGGTATGTTCATGTCGAACAAGTTTGGGTTGTACGATTAAAAAAGGTAATAAATCAAAGAATAGCTTTTTCATGTGCATAGCAAGTTGAACAGGTGCAACTGAACAGACTATAAAGTATGTCTGTGTTATGATAGGGAACCAATAAAGATCTGAGGAAGCCGACGCCATAAAATATTTTTTGAAAACACCATCTGTTTGCCAAGGAAATGGTGGTCTTCAGTTCTACAAATGGTGTGCTACAACAAGTTCCATCTTTCCTGTTTATGTTTACCATTTGGCTACCTCACTTCATTTTCTCCAACGAATAAACGTGGTTGTTAATCTTATTTAGCTCACCTTCGGATAAGTTCATAGATGGTGTCACGTCTACTGTCATCAATGATCACCTCGACAGCATTAGATATGTACTTGTGCCGCTGTGCAACTCTTGATGCCTATCTTTCACGTCTCCCCTGTATCAGCATCCAGAAGTCCAACTAACTTTTAATGTTTTTTTAATTTTGTACATCGGTTTGATTGTAGGTAATAGAACACTAAGTGCTTGACTGCATTTGTGAGTAGCACTCGAACTAACTGAATAAATGATGGACGGTAATGTGAAAGTTGTAATTGGCTGAGCTGAACCACCCCATGAACTTGTCACTTCCGTCCGTCTGGCCGGAATTTTGGGATTTCCTCTGAGATACTCAGTGTCGTGGTGTGGCCATCACTGATGAACTCACCGTACTGCTGCCGAATGCTGCGTTATATGAACCGATGAAATGTAAGTTGATTTTAAGAATAGCTTAGTCATCCGCTTGCAATGGGCTAACCTTTCTAGTTGTGAAAGAAGAGTTGTCAGAATTTGGACCATTCAAGAGTACTCTTTTGGTTTGCATGAAACGTAGAAAAAGTCATTACAGGTTTTCGTGGGGAAATTCCGGAGGGATGTCTGAAGAGGTATTTAATGCTCAATCGCATAAAAATTAGACTTGAGTTTCGCTCTTATTAGAGCTCGTCAGTAGTGCATATCCTTGCCACGGCCGGGATTTGAACTCCGGCCATTCCAATCATGAGGCAACCGTGTTGACCACTGCGCCATTGACCTCACATTAGGCACGACCGAATTATCAACTCTGATCATTGCTCACAAGCGGGAGTGGTTGAACGTTCAAGATGGTCTAACCGAGAATGAATATAGGTCTTTTGGCATTTTCAGCTCTTATTCACTATAGCGCGTCGTCGAAAGCAATGCTTGTCAAAATGGTAACTACTGACAGGTCGTTCAACAACGGCCCATCTACATTGTTGGCACTTCAGGTTCATAGAGGACAGATGAGATCAACATCAATTGCTTGTCACACATCGCATCCGTACTAATCTCACTGGCAGTAGCCAAGACGGTCAAGCAACAATGGTCAAGGATAAATTGGAGTAAAGGACCTTCGAGTCATGCTAAGAATCTCACATAAGACGTTGCCAAGTGTTGGAAGGTGAATCGTTTACGACACAACGTTGGGTGGAGTGGCCTGAGAAACTGATGGTAGCGGGTGCTCAGACAATGGAACAAGTTATTTAACAACAAAGTTATCATTGAAGCTTAGTCTGCAACTTACCGGGTTTGGCAGAAGAGGCCCGTACAACACATTTGCTGGTTGGTCACATCAAATGGGAGTCGAGCTGTCTGTGGCGATGACGAGTATATTCAACTAGTATAGGACTTGGCCTAGTGCACTGCGCAGCGTGAGGCGTTGGTTCACAATTGCCTTGGAAGCCAATCGAAGCTTTCATTGAAATCCTGTTAATGAAAACAGTTGAGTCTCTTTATATCCTTTAGAGCTGTACATTTCGAGCATTGGAACAAAAGCTTTACGCCTAACTGGTGGCTGCAAGTTTCGGGTCTATCAATTGGGCGCTTGCTTTATTCATTGATATGAATATCAGGGATTGCAATCAAGCATGCATATCAGTTTTGCAGCTGGCTCGAGCATGAGGTCTGCTCAACAACTATGACTTTCGCACCTCGTGGGAACCAAGACGGCTATAGGATAGCGTGAAATGTCAATTATAAGATGCAACAAAGGAATAAACAATCATAGGTTTGAACAGTCCTGGTGTTTTCTTTGTTTCATCGCGAAGATGGTTTAACTGAAATTCTGGATGTTGCCTGTGATCTCACAGTGAGCAACAGATTACATTCATCGGTCACACGTTAAGTGGGCAAATTACAATAACCGAACTTATTCTCAGTAAGTGTATCATGCACCGGTTAACACCAAATACCAACGGAGCCAGAACTCACCAATAAAACTGTATCTTCCCAGTGAGTTCAGCATCAACCAACTACTTCTTGACAAGACAGTTCAGTTGACTTAGCTTTTCCATTATTGGTCACATCTTGCGTCTGCTTCAATCATCCAATATTGAGAGGATGGACAGTTACTTAAAAGTATTCACTTCAGTTGTGGATGACTCTGATGGACGCTTCACAGGTTAGTACTTCAGTGGTGTATGGAATAATTCCCCCACGCTAGTACAGAATCCATTCATTTGGATATTCCTACTTTTGATGCCCTTGCACATCTCTAGATCCTGCCACACGATACGACAAATTTTCGTGGGCGAGAGATAATACAGTGCTGTTTAGCTCGATCTCACTATCTCAACCGACGGACTTTTCCGTTTTAAAAAACTGACAATTGCATTTAACTAACGATTTACCTTCTGGAGGCAGCCCTCCTGCCTGGTTGATGTTACTGAACTATTCGTTGTGCCACTTAACATATTCCATTGTTAGACAACAAAAAATTACGAACGTACGCATTGATAATTTCGTTCCAGGTTAATATAATCACAATGGAGACTAACAAGGAAGTTTGTTTGGGAAATTAATTAAGTGCACTTTCCTCAAGTCGTTAAAATCAGCGGTCTATCGATACTGTCTGTGTAACTTTCACAGCAGTTTTATAGGAACTGGCGTACACGATGTGGTTCGATGCCAGAAGATTTATATACCATTGTTTGTCACGGTTTGCCTGTGTCTGATTTGGGACAGTAAACCTGCTACGACAAGAAGGTAATTCACTAGTTTTTCGTTTTATTTTGCAGGACGACTCACTACGCACTCATTCCTTGGGGTCTCAACATTCTTACTAATTTCAGTTTTCCATTCACGGTGACGCTGAATTAAGTTGTTGGGACACCCATTAGTCATAGATCAGTTCCGATAATTTTTAGTTTTACTCAACGCAGTCGACTATGCATATGTGACGTGTTCTGGTGACAAATGTTTCCACCGAACCGCGCATATATTTCACCGGGTTGAGAGTGGTGAATTGCATTCAATGACCAGACTACGTTGTCTTCCTACGCACATATACTTATCAGGATTAATTACAACAACACTGGAGTTTTTCTTATCTCGGTTGTCGACTCTCAATAAAACTGATGAGTTGTCATTCTGGTTGTAAATTTGTTTTGTAACAATGTTCAGATTATTCATGCAACTTAACAGTAATGCTCTACACCGTCGAGAGATGGACAAATGTATTTCGGAAATGTGCAATTGAGCGTCTACTTATAGTATCATATTCATTTTACTCGTATTAGGCTAAGACCATATCTTTTTCAGTGTGCAGAATAAGTCGTTTGCAATTGCATGCCTTGTTTCGAAAGCGAAATAGACGGCGGCGAGTAGCAACAGAGTTTGCTGTCTGCACGGAACATCATTCAAAATTGATCGCAGCTCTAACATAACTCTAGATTAAGCTAATATCGTGTGCTACTTTCTTCCGATCTTTATGGAAAACTGTTTGCCAGATAAATGATTTAAATGGAACAGGCTGTGCCGATCTTTTTGGTGATTCAAGCAGATTATTATATGCAAGTCTGAAATCTCTCCTTTCGGGATAAACACGTGTATGCTCAAAACTGCGAAGGAATCTGAGCACACAGTACGCCAGTGATGTTGACGATCCTCGTGAGAATTAACTGGATTTATGACGCAAATACTAATTCAGGATAGTGGTTGATCTTCTGAGTTAGCAATGGAATTCATGCAGAATAACTTAAACTCATGTACATTTTGGCATAGATCAGCCGTACGCCTTCTAAAAATTGCTGTATGCTATCTGTGTGGTTGGCAGATGGTAAATGACTTCTTTTCCGTCACATGGGATAGCGGTAACATCCACATAATCTCCGTGAAAATGTTAATGACTGCTATTTTGTTTTAAATCGGCTACGCGTAACTTATATCGTTTGTTCCGAAATAATCGTTTTCCCATTGTAATGCTTATCATCATTACTAATCGAAAAAGCTTAAAAAAAGAGTGCGTTGATAGTTCAGTTTCTTTGGTTCTGCCAGCAACAAACCGTGAATGACCGCAATAGAATGACGCTATAAGAGTGGGCCTGGGGAATCTAGTATGACAGTTCTCTTTTAATTCAGGACAAAACCTGTCGTTTCTGCGTCATTTGGATGAACTCAACAAAAACAAGATAGTTTAAGCTCAAAACCGATCTCTTCTTACTGTCTCTTACTTCAGTGATTGGTGTGGCAAACTTTCCATTCCAGCACATTTTTCATGTGAGTAGTCATCACAAAATGCCAATTAGTCCGACGGGCTGCACAATCCAAAACCGTGATTTCGCCAAAAATGGCGTACTTCTGGGATAACCTTGATGCAAAATAGCGATTTCATGTAATTTACCTCAAAGCACTTCAATCCACTGCAATTTAAATTTATGGTAGTGTACATGTTTGAACATGTCATTTAAAGGGCAATAAAACATGGTTGGTCATGTACCGTTAATAGTAAACTCATCCTTCTGGAGTTCTTATACTGGTAGTTCAAAATACCGGGCCGCTTTAATTCAAATGCTCTGTTTTCACTTCATTACCTGTCAGTTTTAGTTCCCATAACCGCACTATTCCATCCAGTACAAGGGGCGTTATATTCATTTGTAAGCCACAAAGACCGTGATTCTATCACGCGTACAGGACAAAAATGCTCCCTAGATATCCTTAGAAACACCATAATAAATTGTATTTATGTTGCACCGAACCTGGCCCATGTCGGCTAAGTGATGAGGTCCAGACTTAGCCCTGACAACTGTCTCGTGTTTACTTTTTGACTTCGTAGCCCGACTAGTCTAGCATTCTGTTTACTTCACCGGCGAAAGTTTTAAACTTTCGCAACTTGGTCTGTTCCAAAACAAGCACAACTATTCAAACCAAAAATGTCGAAGTACACATCAAAGAAAGTTATATAAGATGTATCTTCCTGCTTCAGTGCATTTGTAGACCAATTTTGAAAGAAACGGGCGAGTGGTCTGCTGTTTTCTGTGGGAAATTTTCCAAAACGATTGCTTACACGTTGATTTACCTTTCTGCTACCTTTTCGCATTTACGTCACAGATTTCGAACATATCTCGCATATCTTCTCATTTTAGCTAACGTAACATGGCAGTCGGTGGATGGTTACCTTGACTGGCACTCTGACATATATTCACACTCCATGTGGTTGTCTGCTGCACTGCCAACACGAACAAACCGTATTGGCAATATCAAACTGTTCTTCAGTCTGATTTATTCGCTTTCGTTTTCTAATGCAGTTAACGAATTCCTATCACACCTGGTGTTCATAGGTTCTACGGTTATTTCATTATACCAAAGACTTTGGATGTAAATTTTAGCGAGATGATTGACACTGATAAAATCTAGCGATTCAAATATTATTGACGCGAAAAACTGTTGGCGCAATATTTGTAAGTTTCCAATATACTTTTATTTATATAACAAGTTAATTGTATGGAGGAATGTGTTAATTGTTATATCAGAATACACAATGATTCAACAATCTAAAGAACGTATAGCAAAATAAGAAATTTTAATTTTGAGAACACAAATCTTAATCAGAACAGTCAATCGTAATATGCCGAATCATACTATACCACACAAAGATATTTCGCGATTTTTTCACCTGATTCAATGAAAACACTAGTTTTAAATGTTTCAACCCAGATGTGGGTTACTAGCTGAATCAATGAATACTTCTGTTTAAAATATATTGCCACTTTTCTTGGCTATATTGGGACACCATTTTGCGTGTCACAAAGTTCCTCAGTGTTTTGAAAATTACTTAAACATTTAGAAAGTGGTATTATTACGGAGTCTGAAGATTTCTTTCCACTTTGGTGTCAAATATCCCGTGATTATTTGACGTGAATTCACTCTAAGATACGTGCAGCACTGTCGAAATTCATGCCGATAACTCCGGCTCTTATTCAAACCCATGAAGGAATTAAAACAGTTACCATTAGCACCCTAGGAAGTAACTTAGTTTAAATGGTTTCTATGCCTTGCACCACACTCCAGGGGTTTTATTCAGTTATGCTGGTAGAAATTAATTAAGTTGAAATTCAAATTTTCGGAGTCATCGAAAGTTTATCGACCTGCTCTTATGGGACATTTCTTGGTGGAACCTAGATAAACATGCGATTTCAACAGTGTTGTCTTGCTCACTTGATTACCTGAATACACGGGGCAGTTGAGGAATCGATTTGTATCGACAACGACCTCAACTCAAATAAAATATATTCACTGTAACTAGGAAAAACATGAGGACGCACAGTACTGCTACGTGCTTTTACCCAATAAGCACTCGAATCATAAACCAGTGTATTTGTTTGTTCGTGGTCACTTATAAGTCACCAGCTGTGTAATATCAAAACGAATGTTGCTAGCAAAGACCTTTATGAAACCTATTCCGGAAAAACAGTGAATGACCGAGTTTAAAGGGATCATAACACTAAATTTAATTAATTCAATTGATTTAATTAATTAATTCAATTAATCATTAAAATTAACGCATTAAAGCACATGTATGGTACAGTTAACGAAACAAAAATTTAAAGTCATATGTCAGGCCGGGCAAACACTGCCTGTCAGTTTTAGTCCTATAACAACAGTTAAATGGTGAGCAACCGATAACACTTTCCTTTCGGTTAACATAGTAAGCGGTTCTGGATCCAATTATATTCATAACTCATTCTAGATTTATTTCGTATTCGGAACATATTTGGAGGGTTGTCCAGGACTGATGGAATCGCGGACCGCGAATGTGGGTATGATGGGTTTAAGAAGAGTAAAGGACCAGCGAAGCTAGGACCACTACTGTCGCCCATATACTGATGTTCGGTGAGTAAACCGTGCCGAATAATAGTCAGACATTAGTAAGATTGTCAGTTGATTCAACCAGGAAGGTTTTGCAACATATCAACTGTAGCGATCGATGAAGTTGGAGCTGTTCCTGCTTGCTTCCAATCAAACTGTTTACTGCTATAAGTTATCAGCCTAACGATCTTATGTTTCACTTATTGTTATGTATTTATTTATGTGAACGTTTATGTACCTCATTAGTTGGTTCAAAACTTGTAATAGTGGAACCATTAACTAGTTAATGGTTCAAGAGTATATCTGAAAGCGGTGGTTTTAGCTACGAGGCGGGGATAATTAAGTAATTGTTTGTTGTAATCCAATGAATACAAGTGTGAGGTATCACATGAACATTTGCTTTTCAAATGTGTCTGAGTTATAAAAAAGATCATATTCATTAATAATTTCGCTTAGCTGTGAAGACTGTGTATTTGTTGATACATATCATACTGAGCTGCGTTTGCTTATACCGTTATCTAGAGATGGATGGATTAGTCAAATGTAACATGAGACAACACAGTCACAAGACGTTTTTGTTCGATTTTTGCTTGGCGTTTATATTGTTCTCGCAGCTCAATATGACGTTTTGATACAGATGTGGACATTTAGTTAATATATGAGAATTATCAGGTGTTTTATGGTCCACTGAGTGAGCCAAGTTTCACATGATGTCGTAATGTTAATTTTAGTTGACAGGAGATAAAAGTGCCTCTCATTCTTCCTTCTTGATGTCTGTTAGACTTTATCACAATCACCATGTGAACAGTGGAACTATGTGACGTATGCCAGCATATTTCTTAGCTTCGAGTTAGTGATCTTAACGTACAGTACTTTCGTTCACTACAGCTGGATGTTCAAAATGTTCTGTGCAGTGGTTTATTTACCTCTGGATATCTCAGAGTTTTGTTACATGCTTCATGTACACATTATTCACGAGCATGTAATAAACACCCAGTTGGTTACCTACCAAGGATTATTTTTGGAGGATTGGATTTCACCACAAGCTATCCAGCTTGAAGCCCCAACAATCACCAACGACCAATCGCTTGCTATCGACATTTTCTAACTCATTATTTCATTAGGTAGATATTATGTTTGCAAATTTGAAGCCTGAACACGGATTATGCTAACGTAGATAACGTGTTATATGACCGAATTCGCCGGAGTCAAACAACTGGTTTTGCGACTGTTGTCAGTTATCAGTTACGCGTAACTGACAAACTTCGACCGTATACTCTAGTAAACGGACAGCAAGTGCTGAATGCAACCGATACTAATTCATTATCAAGTTGTTTGTGTTTTCTTATGAGGTTCAAATTAATTCATAGACCAGCACTAACTGGAACTATGTAAAAACCACTAACAAACGTGAAGCGTTTTCACCGCATGACAATTGCTTCTTCCGGTAGAAAAACGGTGATTCGTTAACGTGATAGTTCATACCTCTAAACATTACGAGACAACCGATGTAGATCATGGTATAGTGAAGACAGACGGCCGCACCATACTAATTACACCACTATTCAGCAGCAGCATGGATCGAAATGATTGTGAGATAAATACGGGAGAGATGCTTAAAGGATCATTAGTGGGCAGCATCACGTACAATGGCTTTCGCCACATGATGGAATTGAGACATGGTGTCCAAAGCGACTGGAGCATCCTCGGACAACTGTGGCTTGCAAATGAGTGTTTCTGTTCGTAGTCCCGTTGAAAGGCATATGTCGTGTGTTAGTTTCCACGAATAAACTTCAGTGCCACCTCCCTTCTGGGTTCACAACAATTGATGTCGTGACCAGGATGCGAAGATGAAGGTCCCGTGGTTACAGCCGTTTGAGGTTGGGGATGTTTGGAGTTTCCTGGAGAACTGTGAGGACGTGCCGGAAGCGGTCGGAGCGGAGGCTGACTGGGCGAAGCTGACGGTGCTGGATGCGGCGCGAAGGGGCCCTGCGAAGCTGGGGTGGGCCGCCGCGAAGGAGGCGCTGATCGCCGGGCTCGACACCCCCACCGACTGCCAGGAGGCAATGAGGCGGTTCAAGGGCGCCCGGCTTGAACTGGGAGGCAACGCTCTGGTCTACGCCATGCCCCTACGGGTAGCGTTGTCAAGAGCCCTGTCACTTTCGGACCAGGACTCAGAACAACGCCTGCTGACGGCACAGTTGTTGGACGGACTGCCACCAACAGTCCGGGATCAGCTCAGGGTTGCTCTCATCACACAGCCCATGACGCTGGGACAGTTGTCCGATGCAGCTCGACAATTGCTATCAGAAAACGCTGCGACAGTCAACGAGGTGGAGGCAAGCGGATCGAGTGAACCGAATGACCTTCGAAGTGCGGTGGAAAAGTTGACTCAGGAAATGGCGGCTTCAAAGGTGAAAAAGGAGGAGAACCGTGGCAATGTGTGTTACAGATGCGGAAAAAGTGGACACTAGTGAAAGCCATTGTACGTGATGCTGCCCACTGATGATCTTCCCCGTATCTCCCCCGTATTTTCTCGCAATCATTTTGATCCATGCTGCTGCTAAATAGTAGTGTAAGTAGTATGGAGCGGCCGTCTGTCCTCACTATAATAGCTAAACGCAAATGGTTTTTTCTTAGAAATGGTTTGATGTTCACTAGTACTCGCCTAAACCCGAAAGTAATCTTTATACCCAGCAGTTCCTTGAATTAATATGACATTCTTTCGGTTTGTACGCTCCACACGGGCCGTAATTAGCTAATCTTTTCCTTGTTGAAGTATAGACGTTTCCGACCACCAGTGCGTGTTTCTTTACGGATTTTCACGATTAAAAAGTTGTGAAACTCTGGACAATAAGACCACCAGAGATTCCAGCGCACTGACTAGAAATGAAGGGACTCTGTGCAGGGGTTGACTCTAAGTATGTTGATAAAAATCCAAAGGAAATTTAATGTTACGTGCTTGGAGGCAGAAAACAATGTCAGCCTTCAAATAGCGTGTATGACGACAGGTTCACAGATGAGGTGTACAGGATTATTTCAGCTAAGAAATATGCGCTGTCTGGCGTAGAGAGAATTGTGCTCAGTACTGTTACATTGACGACAATTGTTCACTTTTAAAAGCCCGCAAATTATTTGAAGTGCTTTTGCATATATAAACAGGAGACTGTGAAGGCTACGCAACGCAAAAACGTAAAGGGGATCCGTCAAAGTAGTTGCTCCGGAAATTAAGGTTCAGCAGCTGTTTATTTTCCGCAAAGTCTGCACTCAGCGATAAACACTTAACGATTGAGAAACGGTAATTTTTGTTATATATATTAACTAAAGTGATTCGCGGTCAGCATGTTAAGTGCTGTGGTTTCCTGCTAAATAAATGACCAATTAAGATCAGGCATTCGATTATTGAAGAAGAACCCTATATAGAGTGAGGTACGGAATTCGTGTATATTAGACCAACTGAGCTTTCCTCTAGCAGTTGCTCTGACAAACGTTATATATATATATATACATGTGTTGGGTCATAGAATTGTTTTTCATACTATGGTGCATGTCATGACTTTGTTTGGTTAATTTTCCACTTCTGGTCATCCGGGTTATTAATAAAGGAAATTTGCAGAAAATTTTTATAAACTTACTTTGTATGACTGCCGAGAACAGAATGAGACAAATTGGCCACAATTGTCTTTTTAGTAGTTGTTGCTCTTAGTCACGTCTGTCACCTACGTTTTTAGCGTAATGCAAGCAAATTTTCCTAAAGACACTTAGCCAGTTTCGTAGGGTGTCTAATTATTCCTTCAGGTTCATCGTTTTAGTTTCTCAGAAAATCGGCTAAGCGCCGAAAGCTGTCTAGCTTAATCTTAATGAATTGTGCTTACGGGTGTTTGTACTCTGTCAACTATGTTTTTCTCAGAGCTTCATTTAAGTCAAGTCGAGCGTCTGCTTTGAAGCTGTGCAGAACCGAAGAATAAGGCTGCTTTTGGCTGCATCAAAGCTGCGTATATTTTACCTCCAAGCTACATGCTGAAACACAAGTAGAAAAGAAGAATTTGTTGTTCAATGTTGCTCCAAGGCTATTATACTTCGGTTAACAGATGGATAAGTCAGAATTTCTGAGATCTGTACTTTGTTAGCAAGTTCAAATCGGTAGGTGCGAAATTTGTTAGTAAGTTCAAATCGGTTGGGCTAGTTGGAAACTTGCTCCCAAATGACAACAGCGTTTGCGGCACATAAGTCTGTTGACAATTTCCAGGCGGAATTTTAGATTTGAAATCTACTGTCGTTGACGCTCATCACTAATTCATATCCTTGTTCGAATTAGCCTTGTCTATTAATTCCACAATCGTGAGTCTCCTGGAATTTCGTTTTATTTAACCATACATTATATTTCTGTGCTAGGCTTGTTGTGTTTTTAGCATTAACTGAATCTGGTTGATCAAATTCTGGTTGTTCTGTGTTCGTTCAACTTTGTTTCCGTTCTCGTTTGTGAACGGTTTCAAGATATCGCACACAGAAAATTATGGGTACAAATGTGTCGTGGTTGTGAACCATAGTAGAATTTCATCAGGTCACTTGCACTGAAATTTGTCAATCCGGCCACAACTGTAGCCATCAGAACGTACCTGAATGATCAACTTCCTTCGTGGGCATAACAATAAATTTTGGCTTTGTTCGTACACTTTCGTTAACATTGCGGTTTGGCTGACAAGATTATTTGGTTAGCCAGTAAAAATAGAAAGTACCGATAGAAACTGCCTCTCATTTTCAAAAGTAAAACCCAGTTTTGGTGGACAAATTAAATGAAAGTCAATCATAAGAATAATTTTCACTTGGAAAATCAAAAATGATAGATGAACCTGTCTGAAATCAAAAGTGACATCAAATTTGTGACAGAACTGTGGCTTAAGCTGCGAATTTTTGTTTATCGCACCTCCATTAAATCTGTATAAAAATGATTTCAAGGCAGTAAGTTAGTTAGAAAAACCGTTTTATCATTTACCTGTTACTCAGCTTAGTCCCTAAACCCACATTGTTGTCAACAGCACAACCTAACTAAAATGGTTTGTATGTTCACAAATTGTTTCAAAATACGTTGCCATGACGGAAATTTTACGGATCCTAATTCCCCAATTTGTTGCTATTCTAGTTCATCAATTTTGTGTGTACTGCACCAAGCAAAACTGAAGAGCATCCACACTTCCGAATGTGGACGCATTCATGAACATTTTTCAAATAGTTTCTGTCGTCCGTTACCATCTTCACACTCAATTAAGTTTCAGAATTACAACTCAATTGAGGTACAATCCTAACATTTTACCATCCCCACGTACTGAGTGTGCCTACCTAGTGAACTTCAAAATTCCTGAAGCTGATGGTGCACTTCCCACTAATTCCCGTTGTCAACCAGGTGACATTTGTTGGAACAGTTCTGATAAAACAGGTTGTTGTTTTCTCTCCTAAGTTAAATACAGATGCCAGGCCAAGGTAGACAATGGTTCAAAGCCCTTGTGCATATCATTCACAAAATACCTTGAAGAGACGAATTTGAGGCGTGTTACTCATGACACTATTTACAGTGGTCAATATCTGTATATAAGTTTCTGCTGAACACCCACGAATGTCTGCACAGTTGGAATATGTGTCAAAAACAAAATTTGAATGCACTGGAAGGAAAGTTTTTGACAAGGGGATAGAATATATTGGCAACGGTTGTGCCAGCGAATGGACATTTTGAACAATCCTAAAAGAAGAGATTATAAAGGGATTTGAGATGTCAGTTCGCTGTTCTACAGCTGCTGTTACGTAGCCACCTAGGCTGCAAACATCATGTATATCAAATCGAGCTGATTTTACTGAAAATTTCACCTAACTTGCGCCTGTTGAAGATATTGGATTCAGGAAGCCATTGCTAACTTTGTTAAGGCTTATTTGGTTTTACTTTCACACGTGAACTGTCCATCAATTTTTAGTTGCTCTTTACCGAGGCTAACAAAAGTAATAGATACAGTCTAAGCGAATGGCTGTCTATCAACCGACATCTGTGACAGAAACACTGACACCTAGAGTCAGTTGATTGCATAATTGATCATCCTGGCAGCCCGTGATAAATTTTACCCTGTCAAGCGCTCGCCGTACGGTGGCTTACTGCTAATCACAAACGGTTTGCGATTAATAACGCCATGTGGACAAACAATGGCTCTCCAACATGTGCGCAGAATCGTCTGATCATGTGTTACCGAGGTTTCAAATTGTTGCTTCGCACAACGTCTGCTGTGTTTGAGAACCACCACAGTGTCTTGTGATGTCCTTAATGTTGCAGGCTTTTAATGAGGAGTTAATTAAACAAAACGGAGGTTTATGGCCCACATAAGCTGCCTAAGTACTGTGTTGCCGAATGAGGTGGAAGTCAACGTCAGCTTTGTTGAGTGTATCCTCATGACCTGATCAACCATAAATTGTGACTCAAATTTGGGATGAGCAGTCAAACTAGTCACGAAGCAAAAGTACTGCTCAACATTACTGATAATTGGTAGCAAAGAAACTGGATGTGTATTTCGCAATTTTCTGCAGCTCGCGTGATTTCTCGGTTTGCCCATTATGGCGACCAATTGAAAGTGTGCTGCTGACCAGACCATTCAGTGGTCAAGCTGATGAAGCTTTTGAATAAACTATTAAAGCTTTTCCGAATAATCATTTTGGCGTAAGTTCTTCAGTAATGTCAACAGTCAGTGGGTGAGATCCTACTAATCCCAGTTTGCTAACTTAAAATATGCAAAACGATGACTAACGTGTTGCTGAAACTTCACTGGATTTAGCGTGAAACGTAATGCTGTTAGGCCGTCGTTTTGGTTTTGAGTTGTGTCACCTTTAAATCTGACCGATTAGTTGACCCTGAGTCAACTCTAGCCGACGATGTGATACGTCCACGCTGGGAATATGTTTACATTATCATAACTTCAACAAATGAAGGGCAATTAAATGTGTGATTGCGAGAAAACCGCCTGCATAAGCGCGAGACTCAAAGCAAAGTTAAATAAAGCTGGAGCAGTTCGTACTAAGTTAGATAAAATTTTAGTGATTTAGCCTTGAATCTGATTAGGGATTAAGAAGGACAAGTGTGTGAACTAGAGCTACACGAAGAAAAACGAAGAATATTAAGACTGAGTGCGTGCGAATTTTTTTTTAACGGGGTATTTTACAGGCTATAGATATATGCCTAAGGATATCTGGATGTCTCATGCCAGAGGGGATTTTCACTTTATTATGTTCGTACATTGTGAATTGATAGAGAATCGTTAAAATCAACGCAGAGGTTGTGGAAGTTGACCGTGCAACAAGACGGATTTTTTAAAGATCTGACAAATATGTAATCCTTCGACAACAAACCATGAAAAACGACAAGTGGACAATCAGATCTAATGGATTGACATGTATACTCAGGCGCACAAAATCAATTACTCGGTAATGTCAGTAAACACATTTCAGTTTTGGTCCTGAAGGTGAACATGGATAAAACAGTGTCCTGATCTAGTCAACGTGTGACATGTCTGAACGTGTCAGCGTCATCGACTGCTCAAAACGTGTTGATAGGCCGACCTTGAATGGATCCGATGCAGGTTATTCGGGTGTGTTATCGAACAAAAATCAGGGCTTACCCGGTTTGTGGAGGCTGTAGCTATTAACCAGTAGAGGCCAATATTTTGTGCACAAGAGCTTGTGTCCATCAGCACCCATCCGCGCTGTTAAACGGTATATACTGGCCCAAGTGTTTTTCTTCATTTAATTTTCAGTTTGACTACACAGCGTTCATTGAACTTTGCTGTTTAAAAGCGAAAACTCTACTGTACATCTCAGGTGATGCTGCGAAACGCTTTCGAGGGGCACGTTGTAAAAAGGTCTGTTCCGACTGCTCTACTCAGACTTGTCAAAGGCACGGCCGAGCAAATGTTGGATTTTCTGAAACCATCAAACTTAACCATTCCATATTAAGGTAAGTTTTAAAAATTGGCTAATTTTACCTTTTCGAGTATCAGGATTAAACTACAAGACGTTGCACTGTGTTCTAGGCTCAATTTGGCTGCAATTTTGATTTTTTTTATCAACCTCTTGAAAACGCTTATTGGTTCATAGTTTATTTCGCAGGGCGGGTACTATGCGTACACGCAATGCACTGAATACAAAATTGAACTTTGTCCGTGATACCTTGTTCTCTGCTAGTTACTCGCTAGATTTCATCGACTCACACGGGAAGAGTAGTAGTGAGCCCAGAAGAAACACATGGTTTTAAGAAACCTGCTTGCATGAAACTGCCTTCTAAGGAGGAAACTATTCTGTTTTTTCAAACGCAGCGACTGACGTAGGTCATCCAGCAGACGTAAAATTCAGCCACATTAAGCTTACTCAGTTTAAGTAGATCACCCACAATCTCTGAGATCAAAACGTGGATACTAGGACTATCTATTCCACATCGCGTCAATCATTCCACCTACAGCTGGGGTGCCGTTCACATTAGCACAACTGATTGACTCCTGAACAAAAAGGTGAAGGAACACGTACACAAATATGTTGCAGATTTACTGCGTGGATTTACCCGAGATGAACCCACCAAACAACGCACTCTGTCTTCATCGATTGCCAAGCACCTGCAGGCAAACAATCATGCGGCTAATTTGATGGGTGACTTGTGTTGATGCATCACCGTAGGCTCGGTATCCTTAGAGCAGCGGAGACGTTCTGTGTCACATTTAACTATCCAGGCCTGTGTGCAAAAATTGTCCATCTTAAAACTTCGTGTGCCTTGGTTTTGACCAGTGGCCGACTACCGTATGTATGGGCTTGATTTGGAAGCCTCAGTCGTTGAGCTGTTTGAATTTTCATCGCAGTTACATGCAGTAGCTAAAAGGAATATGCACAGGTGTACTGACATGCTGCAAAACGGGTCTTATGATTTCTTTATCCAAATAAAAGGGTATTCAGATGAGTGCGTTCAAGTGACTGAATCAGCGAGACTGGTAAATATGGCTAACTCGAATAATGGATAACCAAACCCAGTTGTCCCCAGGGTTTCTACAACATCCTCAAGTTTTTCGAAAGTCAAACAAACTGCATTTACTGACGTATGAAGCTGGCTGTAGTGGTGTGAAATATTCCTTTATCCGGTCTATGTCATTCATTGGTTTGTTCATGATGGAGTGTTTTCTTAAATTTGTTGAAAGTCATAATCGATGTCCATATACACCTACATTCAGCTTTCGGACTAAACTGCGCTTTAATTTGCCAAACAGTTTTGCAGGCCTCCTGAGCTTAAATGTTGCACACTGCGCTCTGCTTGGGTGCATGCGGTCATACAGTATTTTTACCAAAGAGATGAATTCAGCTTATGTTTATGAGTAAAGAAAAGTAAGCTAGTGTTCTGGGGATTTGTCCATCCACAAATGCTCCAATTCGGCCTGGCGTATAACCTGTTAAACATCGAAAAAATTATGAATAAAACTTTGGATTAGTTGAACTAATGTTTGTATTTGAAAAATCGCAAAACCAAACATTTTATGGTGGCGATTTCTTGAGTTGTGTGTTTACTTCACCGTAGGAAGTGTACCATGCAACAAGGATCTGGTGAAGATTTATTTCTGGGGCTTAACTCAGTAATTCAGTGCATCACTAGATTCGAAATCTTCAATCAATAGAAAATAAAACTCCTTCTTTAAATTTTGTAGAGCAAAATTGAAACAGTTGTAAGATATCCGCACCAAATGTAGTACGAATGAAGTTGAATAGTTTGGGCGTCGTGTTTAACATGTTATTGATATACAGATTGGGAATAACACAACGTTTCGAGCAAGTTGTAATACTCTACGTTCCAACCACCTCGGGTGGCCTTCCTCAGGAGTGTTGATTTCGATTACAACACTCCTGAGGAAGGCCACCCGAGGTGGTTGAAACGTAGAGTATTAAAACTTGCTCGAAACGTTGTGTTATTCCCAATCTGTATATCAAAATTGAAACAGTTTAAACTTTAACTATTCATACATTCTCAAATTTGTGTACACCCTGAGGGACACTATTGAGCCAAAATATCCACAACTTGATGTTTGTGTTAATCATTGCACCAAAGTAAAGATCCGCTTAAAGTTCACAAGACGGTCATTTAACCGTGGCTTGTGTTAACACTAGCTAGCAAACTATTTTAAACCCAAATCAATTTGTATGAAACGTTGTTGCATTACAAAGAGTTACATGTTTGTGAACAAATGATACACCAGTGAACCATCATCGTTCAGTACGAATATTGCTGTTAGCTTCAACCGGTTGTAGAACTGGTTAAATTCAATCACTTAACAGCGTCTAGCTGTTACTGTTGAATTTGTGCCTAAGTCCTGTTTATGGGTTGCATTCTGTACAATGTACTAATGGAATGCCAACAGGTCGATGAAATACACAACCAGCACCCGATCGTTTCTGATAATGGACACGTTTGTGGAGCATTCCATTCAGTCATTCAATGGTGTTACAACCTATACTTGTTCAGGCTTATGGGAGCTAAAATTAGAGCTACTTGTCCATCACATTATATCGCCGGATGTAATTTTTGCGCCCCTCCCCTCATGAGTATTGCAGCCAAATTATGCAATATGTTACAAATCTGTAGCAAATATAATCAATCAGAGGCAACCTTGTTAAACGTAAACTCATTGTATAACATACAATTCGGGGGCTCCATACTCCGAAAACCCAGCAATACAGATCGAACTCTGCCTCAACACTCGACTGGATACCAGCGTAAACGGGTGATATCAGTAGATACACCATTGGTAATTGTCACCCCTTTCAAACTCTACTAGGAGGCAGGTGACTGACACAATCAATTCAGTGTGCTGTTCAGTATTAGCCTCAATTCAGCGGTAGATCGTTGCTGCTCACAAAGAATAAGTATACAGAGGTAACTTCGGAGCTGGTACGAATGAATGTTACAGTCTAGTTTTTTGTAGCTTATATAACATAAACGTAACCGTAACTTAGTAATTTGCAGCGACAGACAATCCTCAGAAATTTCCCAGATTTCTCTGAATCTACCATTGCGGTTTATTGGGAGCAATAGGTACTTAGACAGTTTTAGCTACTGGAACACCTCAGTCCTCTCTTTTATGAATCAGTGGCGCATTTTGTTTGCTTTCGGTATGCGGCTAGCACAATGAATAGAAAGGATAATCTGTAGTAGAGTATGTGTTCTCATCGTTTTATTTAACGAATGATAGACAATATTAAAATTACCGAATGGCTAGTTTGGTAGTAAGAAACTGTGTTAATCTGACCACACGTTCCATTTTAAAACAAGAGTATTTCAAACATTCCTGATCATTTGCAATCGTCTTCGTTCTCTCTGTTGAAAATTCAAGGTTCAGATGTTTCTTTTTGCAATTTTACTGTTGTGCAAATAATTACAGGACTCAGTGGTCCCACTTTTACGGGAAATAACACGAACGTGTTCTTTCAGCTGGACAAGTTAGTTGGTGACATTATCTGCCAACACAGTATCAGCTCATTTCTTCTGGAACAACACATGATTGAACACTTCATAAGGCTGGCTGTTGAGTTCACGTAAAAACTGCGGCCGAGTAAAACGGTACTTGTAGTTGGTTGAATCCACTTAAACTGTACGGTTGTAACAATTCCAAGGGATTTAATCAAGAATGTTTCTGCGAATTCAATCTAGAAACTACGACCACAGCTGGATCAACAGTCAAGTCATTAGGGCCTCCCAGACTGCAATTGTTTAATTTAGACTGCGTGATTAAAATGCCGTAATTTAATTTTTGCTGCAATAAATTTCAACATTCTGGCTGAACGGAAATATGATGGTTAAACACCCTTCTTTTAATCAACACAAGTTCTTGCTTCCGTTGGCATTAAACATAAAACGTCGGACGAAGATTAAATACTCAGCTTACTAGCCTGGTCTAGGTTTTGTTACATCAAACGTTCATGAATTCACTTGATAATGAGAGTAATAAGAAGTGGGGAGTTTTTGTTAACAACTCGTGATCCTATATATACCTTTCTTCACAAAATACGACGGACTTCAAGTAGTTAAATCCGTTAACTAGGTTTTGAGAAAATATTTCCATACAGGCGACCGATATGATGGAAAAACTGGTATCTTGAGTTAGCAGTTCCATCAATGTATGCGCAGACTGTTCAGCTGTGAGAGGACAGGTCAGCAACAGCTGGGATTGAGAATGACGACGTACTGCAGTGGATAAATAGTCTCCCCTGAACTGTAATTTTACAAACATCTCTTTCTTGCTGTGTGAAGTGAAGGTCTTTGTATCATCTACCATAGTATTTCATCAGCTTCAGTAAGCGGTGAGTCGCATATACCCTGCAGCTAAATTGTGCCTATCATCATCAACTCGGGACTTTAGTTATGAAAACGCTGGACGTGATACACATATTCTCTCTCACATATCGTTTATCAATTCACTTGTAGTTGCAATGGAAGTTATACCGACTGAAGGGACCGATGCTTGTGCAAACGTACAGCTGAGAACTTCCTAGAATGGCTTATTCAGTCTGCTGAGCAAAAGTCAGCCAAGGAAACAACCGAACGTGAAACCCCGTGTCACTAATTGCGAAGAATACCCTGGGGACAGGTCACAACGTCGACCCAACCAGGTCGTTCACTGCGTTGGTACAGCACCCATAGCCAGAAATTCTTGCCATCAGTGAGGCTGTGTTCATCAAACTAAGAAGGCCAGTGATGTGTGCGCAACAGTCGATGGCACACGCCGTCCATCTACTCTGATCGAGGTCTTTTGATTCAATTATTTTCGCCACGCGCCCTTGATGTATATTCTATGCTTGTATTTATAATGCGGCTGATGAGAAAAAATGAAACGTTAACATCCCGTAATACTTGTCTTCTTGCTGCTTTGGCGAGTTCTTCTTGTTATATTAGGGGTGAAATGTTGCATCGTCCTACAGATAAATATCCAAGGCTGCCTGGTCAATGCATCTTGGGCATTAGTTTCAACCAGGTCCCAAAACTAACAGGTTATTTCCTGCTCATTCTGGAGGCCAATATGAACCAGAAAGAATATTGCAATTAACTTTTCAGGATAACAGTTGCAAAATCAATCGTGAAGAATAAATATCACGGGTAAAAGTAATAATTTTCCAACATCTTCGCCATCCAGTTAAATTCGTGCCAGTGAATAGGTGTATGATTTACCATCTGACGCCTATTCACCGCTCGTGGGCTTGCTTTCTTGGCCTGTCTGATGGTGGTGAGATGTGTGAAGACTTAAACAGTTGTCTTTCCATTTTACCTGGACGGCACAGCATTGGTGGATACCAACTTGGAACACCTCTCCGCTCGAATGAAAAACCCAACTAACAATAGGTTCCATGAGTTTGATATCCCAGAAGGAGCTAAAATTATGTCTGTCTCTAACCCAATAATAGCGTCTTTTCATGCTGAGTGAGTTTTGTCAAATCTTATATGCCACGCTTGCATTCACCTTTCGCATACCTAGCGCCATAAGGCAAAAAATAAAGTAATTGGGCTAATTCCATATGCACGTCGGTGTGGATGGAAACATACACAAGAAGTAAGTTATATACCACCGATGTTCCTTATCAAAACGGAACGCAAACCAAGAAGTACTTCCCGTTCTAGGGGAGTGTGAAACCAGCGTAACAAAGTCAGCAGTGACAAGCTGGTGGATGACGACATCATCCACCACTCAATGACAATCAAACAAAGTATTCTGGACGAAAATTATGTTTTAAAGAGTGAAGCAGAAATTGTGAGCAAGGATTTGAGGAGACTCAAACGTAATCAAGCCCAAATAACGGTAATCTCATACAGATAGAGTTGAACTGATCAGACTAAAGTCGAAAAAGGACAATGAATAACCAATCGGACGGAACTCCAAAACGAAGAGACAACACAACCAGTCAATTCAAAACCAATCCGAATCGAGATCAAAATGCGGTGACGACAGAAGGCAGCCAATCAGACTCCAGCTAAGGGACTCCGGGGAATAACCAATCGGATATCAAGTCAAAGTTCAAGTTCGACAAAATCAACCAATGATGGGTCGGGTCAAAGGTCAAACACGACGGAAGAGATCAACCAGAATTCAGGCCAATAGGTCAGCCCACTCTGCTATATAAGAGCAGGCATCGATCCAACTTCATCAAACGCCGCATTCAAAACTGTATCCTGAAACACTTACGCACTGATGATGTCATCTGGTGATGAAACGTTTGTAACCTGAATGCCAAGCTCGGCGAACATATCATACTGAAACCATCAACACGAGCTACGAACAACACCACCATTGTTCCCAACCATCAGAAATTGATAGTATTTATGCTTCAGGATTATGTAAAGGGAAGACAGTGAAGCCTGATTGAACTTGATATTCTTCGTGTCCAGACTTCGTGGTCTAGTTATACTCAGTGACCGCGTCAAGTATTTCCATTATTATCTTTGTTGGTGGAAAGTTGCCGCAGTTTGTGAATTTAACGTGTTAATGAGATTTATAAATTAAAACATTTCACGCGCACTTCGTTAGTTTTGGAGACGCTTGTGAGATCTCCCCATTTCTCCATTTTTCATCTTTATCGTAAGTATCCGAAAAAACTTAAACTTAACTTTTTTAACATCTCGGATAAACCAATAAATTATTATCCTCAGTTACTGGGAACTATAAAAGTGCTTTAATTAGCCGATGGGAACCAAGTATGAACTAAAAGTTCGTTAGCGAATATAATCACCGTCTAGTAACAAGTTTCTTTCGAAAAATCGTTTTTGAAATGTCAGTTTTTTGTCATTCGAAATTTCATTTCAGCAGTAGGTTGCATTTCCATCGAAAATTTGTCCAACTGATGCGTTAGATCTGGGTCAGTGTTTCACACGTTTGCCCTGAACGAATGTGGAATGGAGATCAACGATTTTTCGTAAAAACTTCGTTAACGGCTGGTGTGCAAGGAGTCCACCCTCGTAAGTGTCTGACTGTGGGTTGTATTTTAATTCAGAATCACAGTTATACTTGAGTGAATTTCATTTTCAAAATACTCAGTCGAAATTGTATTGGATTCGAATACACAGAAAGTATTACAACCTGTTCCACGGAAATGCAAAAAAACTAACTGATCAGTTAACGCTGTTCTGGACACCATTATGATTTCTTCCCCCCGGATTAGCCAAAACGAAACCGATCCGCTACATCTATAAAATTTTTAAAATGCAATCAGATGTGTGCTAGTTGGTTCATAGAATTTAAATTTTTGACGAATTGTCACCGCAAATCATGTTAGAATGAAATTATGGGTATTTCAGAGTGTATGAGAAATATGCATGTGCAAAACGCGGTAAAATTAAATCATTAGCGTAAAAATGAAGTCTGAAAATTTTGTTCTAAGGTGAACTATGAATTGGTTTCACTGAGATTTGTGTGCAGCGGCAAGAAGCATCAGCAAGATGCATTTGACTTGATCATATATCTTTTCACAAAAGTCGCCAGAGCCACGCGATCGTTGTCAACGAATTGCGCTCATCAGCCCGGTGTAGTCGATAAACTCCTGCTATGTTTACACAAATAATGATATAACTCGCACTGAAGTCTTTTTACCATGGACCTGGAAAACGGAATCCTTACAAACATACAGCTTTTGGCATCGCGTATTGGAAGTGTGGGGAGTTGTTTTCCGCTCTATGCACTTTAGAAGACTTCAGAACTCCACGTGAGAGGTGGCAACTCATTTGTGTTCAAGCGATATTTTGCAGGTCACATATTTTCGCACCTAATGAGTTTCAAAACATATTTGCGAACACAACAAAACTCACGATTCTTGAAAACCAACCTACAACGATATTTTGTACAATCTGTCTGAAAAGAGCTACCACAAGGGGCTTCAAGCGCTTTGTTACAGCGGTGTCCCCTTAAGGAGGAGGCTGTCACACAATGTATCACAGCGGTGGTCAGCCTGATTAAGTGGGTATATAGCTTTGTTATCTATTTTGAGGTACAACTGACCATACTTTATCGTAACTCTTGAATTTAGGATGATATACATAGTTGAAACAAACCCGTCGACTTCGAAAGAGGAAAGCACAAATCTCTGTCAGTAGTAAAGATTTGGAATCTTATAACGAGCTTAAGTAAAATTCATTCAGGCTGACGAAGACTGAGTCAATGATGCTTCTGTTGGTCATCTTTTTTACACCAGGTATTTTTGAAAGTCACTTCAGCATACGAGCATATCTGGTTTTAATGTTTGTTTGCTTACCGAGTTGGATATTTGAAGTACACGCGTTCCACACCCACGTAAAAGTTTGAGCGTATAAGACTGAGAAAGAGGGTTGCTGTGGTTAAGTGAACGTCCGATCTTAAGTAAAATATTAAATTTAACTTTTAAAACAAGATCTAAGTTGGGTTTCCTGCCTGTCAATAATCATGTATTGTTCTCCCGAACTCAGACCTGGACAGCCTTCTCCTTCAAATAATTGAAAACCCTTCCGACTCTTCGTATGATTGGTTGCCTACTGTTGATCACTTATTAGAACACCGGTCTAATGTTTATTCACTCAGTTGTGCGTGGTTTCTCGGCTGTGGTCAAGCTCACGTCTTCTCATCTCTTCTCCTCACCAGTTTATCGAACTCGCTGACGAATTCCAGGTATCTAGGAATTATCTTGTATGCCTGTGGTTTAATTCAGCAAAACTTCCGCGGCATCCTTTTTGAACGCTTGGTTTATTCCCCATGAACGACGGCTAAATCAAATTGGTCTTGTCTTTTGATAGCTAATTCGTGCTCAGACAGTTGTGTAGATCGGTCTTTAGTAAGTTGGCCAACTCTGGTAGACCGAGTTGGGTGTGCATGATTCAGCATATCAAGTTACCTCTGTTGGTTGGGTCGAGCCGTTCCTCTGGTTTCAACTGTATTTTGCGCATAGTTGCGTAAATTCATGTTTTCGCGGTGTCATATATTTCCAGCAGTTTTGAGGTCATTTCTGCTGTGGCTTTGTCCGTCTGTTTTCAGAGTTCATGTGTTTTCCTCTGCACCTGGCTGTCTCTGTTAAAACTATGTGAACAAACGTTGCCAAGACATATTGAATGAAGGGAATTTTCTTAACGCCTTCCTTGCATTGTGTATCCGTTCATCTAAACAGAACTTATATTTGACTCGTTTTATGACAGTTTCGTTTTCTTGCTAACTTTATGCTTTTGCACACATATTTGTTCATGGTAAACTGAGGTCTCCAGTATTTCATCCAGTTCGCTCCAGACTAACACGTTCAAGAAAGATAGCTTGTTGTCGTGTTCTGTCCCTGGATGAGTGTTTACCGACCTTCCCCAGGCATATCGCTCTGTTGTACACACCCATACGCAGTGACGATATCACCTCATTTGCTGATGAACCTTTCGCAATCCAAATGTCAAGCTTTAAAGGCAACGGAAACCCAACGCCACCAACCTGAATTGCTGAATGTTTTTTAACTGTTTACATCAGTCATATTCTGAACATTGTTGCGCACAGCACGCAAACAAAGAGGCTTTTCAAGAAGCGTCTAAGCTTCAGCGATGAAAAGAATATCATGGACGCATCGTTTGTATAGCTGCACAGTAGATAACTGTTCTGTAAGTTTTTGCTCAAGTTTTGCTACCAATATGCCTGGCAGAATAGGGCCGAGCATGCTACCCGTAGCTACCCCATCAGTCTGCCTGTAGACCGAGTCTTGGAAAACAAAGCTGGCGTTTTTGGTACAGAGCAGCAGAAGTTGTTCAAATTCGCTTTCGGGTATTCTTGTTCGTTTTATCATACTGATATATAAATGGTCTATATTGTGCACTCGTAAAGCTGCAGCGAAATTTGTCCGGATAAAAAATGTTTGATTTTTGGACCAAGTCACAGCTTGTCCGCTACGTTTTTATAAACGAGTTCCAGCGATCGTTGCAACGAGGTTCCGACATCCATGTAAACAACATTGAACCTTTCATTCTGCTGGCTTCTAGAATACGACGGGTTTGGCAATATAAGGGAAAGTTATTTCTTTTGACCCAAAACAATCAATAAAGTTGTGAAAGAATTAGAACAGTAAGCCCCCACTTTTTTTGGATATGCCAATTAATCGTTGCCAGCAGACATTGTGGAATTAGTACAGCACGATTGTAGGCATAACCCGTAATTTAATGTATAAGTGAAAACCAGAACGGGAATAGCGCAAATTACGAACGTTTGTAGTAAAAACAGCTGACCCGTGAACTATGTAAGGAACGTTGCCCTTGTCAGTTAACACATATAGAAACCTGTTTAATAGAGCAAATGAAAAACACGGAGTGCAACTGATTCGAAATGGTCATTTTTATGAAGCGACATCAATGAAAGGAAAATTACAATACATGACCGAACAGGAAAGGACGTGGTAAACGCTGGGGGTCTTTCGTCAGGAATAGAAGAAATACGTAATATTTTAACAGTACGGGTTGAAATGTGGAACATATCAAATGAATCACAGATGACGTTTCAAATTATGATGGCAAATTAAAGTTCATTTGGAAAAGGGGTGTAAACAGTCACGTAGTCTAACGCAGCCACTCAAAGACAGTCTACAATTATTGCAGAATCAAAGAAAATCGGTAAAATTCTGGATCTACATGGTAAATCAGATCAAGCTTCTTTTATGTTCGCCATCCGTTCGAAAAAGGCAGTGAGTCCACTGGAATTATTTCCGATTAAATTAGTGAGCTTCTTTACCAAACTGAAAGTACTAGCTATATTGGTGATGTCATTTCTTCCGTCTTCCATTTTAAATCATGATCGGTTGCAAGAGACCAATGTCGTCCTGCTCTCTATCGGTGTTCTTCAATGATGACTGACTTGATTTGCACTAATCAGACAGAGATTTTGTGGAACCGCATCCAAAACAGACCGTGCTTGGAGAACGTGAGGAATATCTACATTTTTACAACGGTTCCATAGCATATCCCAGCTAAAATCAGTAAGAAAAATGAGTTTCAGGCTTTTTGAAGCCCATTACTCACATAAGGAAGTGGTTCTATTCTGAAGACAAACTTTCCAGTATGCGCGAATAGTTAACGTGGGCGAACTTATTGTTTAAGGAATGAACGAAACCACTCTTCCGGCAGTTACTTCTTTGCAGCCAGCTGTATCAACATTTTGCTCGAACAGCACATAATGCAGTCATATTTCATCCACTGATTACAGAATGATCCAGCATGTGAAATGACCGGTTCGTCAGTGAAAAACTCATTTAATTTTCGGTTTCGATTCGCTGGCCCGTTGCGAGTGGTTTGGTATGTCAACTGGTTGCTACCAAAGTGCAAGACTGATTGTCACATTAATCCCACAAGTTTGTATGAAACCCATTGGACGGTACGTTCAATACAACTCTGCGTAATCTACGTTCAGATTGTTTTGGCATATACCCGTGAAATTCAATTTCCTGCTAGTTATACTGGACTGCATTTCAAGTGAAATGTTTTGTCTAATCAAGGCGTTGCAGAAATTGGCCAACAGTTCGGTCAGCGGGTCTTGGTGATTGATTGTTATCGCATTAATTCAATAGGCGTCATTGAAATGGACGCCTGTGCTAGCCGTTCCGAATAATTAAATTCCTCCCAACTGTGTGGACGCTAATTGCAGTGAATTTACTCGTGGTTAACCTAACATACACTCCCTTCACTTGTGAAGTCGTTTAACTGCTCAATTGTGGTCGTGCCATAAAGACAATGAGATGAAACCGAATCCTACGTGTATCTACTTTCGTTTGGAATTTTGTTTGCTATTTCTAAAACTAACCTAAGAATACTTGATGTGTTCTAAAATGACCAGTGGGCTAGCATGCCTTCTAAACGACAAAGCTATACGCAAGCCTATAAGTTAATTTCGAATGTAACATCTTACCTTTGCTTACAGCAAATTCTGTTGTACGGTCATAACTTTGTGTGCGTGAGAAACTGGGGCACAGTTCACAAACAAAAATGCCGGATCCAAATGCGATGTGGATCGGAACTTGCACAGAAACAATTATCAGTAAAAATTAATATATTTCTGAATAACTTTTTTAATCAGTTTGCTAGTGGCTATATAATTAATGTAAGACCCTTCGTGAATAAATATTCCGACGGCTCACGTTTGGTAGAGTACATCAAGTGCGCCACCATTCTACACGTAAACTAAGTTTTTGGTTAATCGGAACTGTCTTTTAACTGCTCATTAGAATTTAAACATACATGATTAAATGAACCCATCTTCTAGCAAACTGATAAGTTGAACCTGTATGTAGTGTTTTTGGTTTATGACATTTGGACCAACTCAACCGGGCTTACTTCCAAAGTGGCTACGTTGTTAATTACAATAATTAGTAAACGATTGTCGCGGCGACCGATCCAAATAGACAGTCACCTGCTATCTGATATCGTGGTTTGCACGTGTCTTATTATTAACGAGTATGCTTCCGCTTGACTCGTGCCTAGGATCTCAGTGTTAAGGCAAAAGCCTGAAGCACTCCGTTGAGAGAATCCGGTTTTAACGTCATTTAACAAAATTTGACATGTTGGTTAGGATGGTTATGAGCAGGCGACTAACCAACCTGTGTTCACTTCCCAGATGAATACATAGACCGGTTGTACATGGTTACTATGCTGAAGACAGGAGGCACTTGGAATGATTTTGTGCCCCTTCATCAACATGAAATTCTTTGTTTTCATGTGGCTACCTTCCCTATCTCTATATCAAAACTCAGTCGCACCAGTCATTGCGGTGTGAATTTGTGGGTTAACCGCACAATTACATCAATCCCATTTAAACTTTGCACTGGATACCATTTTTCCTGAAGAAGCAAGATCCAGATAAAGAATGGCACTCACTTAATCGCACAATACTAATATCGCCATTTACGATGTTCATTCGATTTGCTGTCAGCGTCCACTACAGATCTGGTAGCTCGGGTAGTTATATCGAAAACGGTTGAAACATTGCTGTGGATTATATTCATGCTGTGATTTAGCACCCGGGTGAAGAAAAAGCATTTCGCATTTTGCGTGAAGTGGTAATGATTCGAATTGACTGAACCAATTACTTGTAAAGCATATTAACTAGTCGTAAATTTGTCCGTGAGTTGATGATTTCCGTGTGCACTGTTAGCTATGCTCGTTGTGCATAGTTAGTTTAGAGTAAACTCTTTTGTCAGAAAAAAGTTTGAAGATTGAGTGTGCGGATGGGTACATACAATCAAGCAAATCCATATCCAGTCTGTTTGAGTAAATAGTCTCGTGTTTACTGCAAAATTGTCGGGATAAAATATTATGCTTACTCCTTAGGAAACATCGCAATGGTTTGTGATTCAAGTTTATAAAACCGAAATTATAAACGTGCATTTTAGTGAACACAGAGGCGCCCACATTCACGTCTTACGTCTAAGTGGAGAATTCCGGTGGATGTGTAAATGTTTATCATCCATAACAAGAACGTCCCAAATATGGTTCAAACAAACATGTGTGCGTGAAGGGTCAAATGTGGAAATGATCAAATTATCTCAGAAACATACCTTAGAACCAAGCCAACATTTCTGTTACGGGAACGCGCGTTAAGATGAAGAAAAACTCAACATTTTGCATACTTCATCTTTCATAATGCCTTAATTGAAAAGATCAAAATTCGCCACGCAGTCTATAACGACCACAAGATTCAGTCTTGCCTTAGTTATCATGTTTCCAGATAATTTGCTTATATCAGTGCTCACAAATGGCACTAAAATACATAGTAACTGCATGAAAGTCAGTATACCATGATGGAAATTTCTCATGTTGCAACATTCACAAATCCATCGTACATTATTCCTAAAACTCGCAAGCCGTTTTGCATTCGTTAATCGGTACAGCTTCAAGAGAACAAAGTAACATTGTCTACCTTTGTTATTTGACCATATGAAGTTAATCGAACTCGTTATCTTCCAGTGTATGCAATGTGATCCTCATGCTTAGAGAAGTGGCGTTCAAAAGGTGACTTTGGGAAGTGTCTGTTCACCAATAACTATATAAAAGTTTAAGATGTGTGATGAAAGTAATGTGGCTGTTTGTTGGAACAAACGCTTCCACTAAAATATAAGCCCTACACATTTGTCGGACTAGAAGCTACCGTCTTTGGCATTATTTTTGCGTTATAGTTTCTGGTAATATCTGACAGAGAGGTGTTGTTGCTCACAGTGAATTTTACTGATCGTTTGGCGTGCTGCATCACCGCACTTTATTACCTGTCTTGCATTGCTGAGCAGCTCTTCGATGGTGCTGCATTTTATAATAAATACAGTTGCTAAAACTGAAGTATGAGCAATTTAATACCCTGGTAGATTTACGGACAGACTGATTACAGTGTCAGGCTCCTCTTAGTAGCCGTCGGCATGTGTGAGAAAACCAGTGTGCGGTCGTCTTCCAATAGAATCAAAACTGAATTAGTCCACTTATCTCTGAATTTACAGAAGCTCTTTGGTTTGGTGTTAAGTTTGATATGTGCTCAAAAATTGGCTTTGTAGAACACCATTCTTTCTGATTATTCTGGTACAGTCCGTTCTACTTACAAGATAAAAGGTATCGCATAGGAAACACGTGGAAAACTATCCAAAGTAACCACTTGTTCTGAAATTTGACTCGCATATTTTTACAGACCAGCAACAAGCATTCGGGTCATCCGACGATACTTTTTAATTGGAACACGTGTAGAGATAAAAACAGTATTATGGTGTGGGAAAAATTGACGTTTGTGGAGTCCATAGTGATACCGTATATCCATTCCAATCATATGAATCCAAATAGTCCAGTAAACCAACATTTATCTTCCATTGGCTATATGGACTCAAAACACTGAACTAACCAGCTGGCACGCCTATAAAAAAGAGACATTCACGAGGGAGATTTTCCTTGGCAAAGGTACCTGCCTGTGAAGTTTCTGTAACTAAAGATGTTCTGGTATTTGAAATCCTTCTGGTTTGTTAACAATTGTCGATTCGCGGTTCATTGATTTGACAGGTTCACATTTCCTTATCGTTTGATCGTTTTGTTTTCCGCTTGATAACTGTACCACTTTAATAAACTTCATGCTTTTAATCTGTTGCCCCTTTCATGATGAAAAGCAATTTTAACAGTGACATGTTTACGTACGAGATAAGAGCCCATATACCTTGCTATGCACTTCAGTATCAAGAATTTCGTCAGGTTTCAGCTGGTGTATCGTTTGGGTGGAGGTTTTTCCGATTATTATCTTGTTCAGTCGAGGTTTCCTGACTTTGACGGATGAAGTTCACGGCCCATACTTATCCCGTATTAAGCAATAAGCCACATTGTTTCAGCTGAGCCTGGAAGAATTTAAATGCATCTTTTAATCAGCGCACTGAGACAATGAGAATAAAGACATAGGCGTTCTAGACCATTCATCTTCAACTCGGTACAATTATATAAGGAGTTATTAGAGTTGGATCGAGATAACGTTCAGACTTGTCACAGAGAAACTAGGTCACTGCCCAGTCACTTGGCGATGACTTCATTGGTCGGTTACGTTAAGCTTGTCCATTTGTTTGACCGCGCAGGATGGCCATTGATCCGAAGGATTTGTGACCATGGTAGGTGTAGCGTCTGAACAAACCAGTCAATCAGCCTGATTCCGAAAGCTTCGGCGGTACAAAGTGTTCTAATTCGGACAGCTTTCAATGGGTTGTCTGGCACGCGATGTATCACTTTGGGGACTTCGTTAGTTTTCACCTGGTGCCCGCTTTCCACATTACGGCTACACGGAATGATTTATCATCAGAAACATGATCAGAATATCACCTAAACCTGGAGTGCATTAGGTAGGATATAAACCCCCTGTTGTTCAAAGGTGGCAGTGCCGCAGAATGGCTAACAAATAGACTCAACTAGACAATCAGCAAGAGGTATACTACTACAGAACTCCGTAATCAATTCTCCGCATCACTTATTCCGAATTTTTTAACAGTCGACTAGCCACTGATCTAGTTTCTCTGTGACAATTCTGATCGTTATCTCGATCTAACTCTACTATCTCCGTATATAATTGTACCGGGCTGAAGATGAATGGTCTAGAACGTATGTTCGTCTGTATGTTTTTATTCTGAAGCATGGATTAACCTGCAACAGTTTTGTTTTTGGTAGTCGCCAAGCAACAGTAACGCAGATGTGATATACCTTTGTAAGGTGCTTGAAAGATTCCTCAACTGGCAAATTCGTTGATGCTGAGCTGTCGAATTATTTTCTTGAGTGTTCTGGCTTGTATGTTTTGCATACCACAAGTAAAGCGATAATTGTCTGTTCAACTTACAATGCGTGAGCTATTCGATATTGCCTGAAGTATTTTCCGAAAGAGAATGATTGGAGAAAGAACTTCAAGCTCCTGTTTGCAATGACGACGCTATTCTGTGGAATGACGTTGAGAAAAACCAGGGTGGTTTAAGTCGAGTTTTATTACGAATGCATCACAGACGATGCTCAGAGAACTTGTGTTCGAGCGGACAAGGTATTTGCTCATAACTCGAAGTGTTGCTGGTTCGTTCCTGAATCACGTGATGAGTACAAACAAAGAGTGGATTACTAAATATCACTTCCGTCCAGGAGGACGTTTTAAATTAATTATAATCTAGCTAATGTGAAATTTCACTGGTTTGTTTTTTGACTTATTTCATTAACTGAGCTCAGTCCTCCTTGGTACACAGCTGTGTTATTACCATGACCGAGCGAATTCAAAGACAGAAGACTTACACAGTTTTACAACTGAGACTGCACAATTAAAGATAGTACGCTAACGGCTGTTTGAAGTAGTCCTCATCTGGCTATCATAATCACATAGGGTGCACACGATATATATGCAAAAATTAGAACAATACAAGTAGGTTATTAAAAATAACAGAGTTGGTACCAACCATCATGTAGTGATTTTAACACCTATTGGCCGTGCGACATTTGTTTGTGGGTGTGAAAAGCTGGTTCTTGCTCGGGTTTCATCTGGCTTTGGAATAACTGGCCATAAGATGTGTAGGGTCCGGACGACATTTTTCTGGGCATGCTGACAAGGATTGTAGAGTCCGTTGGCAATGATCTCTGCCGTTCACAACCTTCGCATTATAGAAGCTCTGGAATGAGCTTGCCGAACCTAGCGGATGACTTGGAAGGCTTCGACCGGCCCTAATTGATGGGCACTGCCAGATGAATAGGAACCGGTCGTGCTGGAAATGTTTTCTCGACCCGTTGTGAAGTTACTTTAGAAGGCGTCTGAAAATCTCTTCCGATGGCAGCGTTGAAGTTCTCCTGACATAACCTGCTTGACAAAATCGAGTTACAAACTAAACACGAAAGATAGGAAAGCCAGGCAATCTATCTCTGAGTTGTGACATTAGTACCCGGCAGGTGTAAAACGATCGAATGACCTCTTGCACAAGACAGACATTCCCAACTACGTTTGGAACCCGTTGAATGGTACTTTGACAAGTTCATTCTTGAGTGATAGATGGACATCTATGTTTAACTGACTCATCTGATTTGTTCTTGCTTAAATATAGTAGTTGCGTGGGCTCCACCTAGTAAAAATCCTTCGTGAATCACCGAAAACAGATGTTTGTATAATTGGTCTCATGAATTCTGTGAGAATTTGAAAACGATTTAAGTATGTGACAGTGGGTAGAACTGAACTAAACTGTCAATCTTATTAACACGCGATAATTTATCAAGCAATAATCTCGAGCACATCCAACGTTGAAACTTTTGCTGTCGATGCTCAAGTTGTCAGAAGTTGTCCTTAAAGAGTCCCCTCGTTTGCCTTTGCTCACCGAAATCTTTCAACACGTAAATGCCGGTTTCATAAGTGGTACACTGCGATAACCTCAGAGCTCGGAAAATGTAATACTGAACTACAAAACACCATATAGCCTGTTATACTTTAAAAAGTTTAAAGGTACACACTGTTAATGGGTATTTTTAAAATATATTCCGGGAGTTAGTTTGGTTGCCGCAGGTTGCTAAGTGAACAGCAATCTTACCAAGCGCGACACACCATACTTCTACCGTTCTCAAACGTATTATAACCTGTATGCACAGCGCTCACAGAAAGTCACCATCTTTTGCTGTCGATGGTGATATATGTTGAATGAAACAGAAACAAATGTCGTGTCAACAAATAATTATCTTTCATCCTTCTCATGTTGAACTCGAACGCTGGTTATCCCCACCGAGTTTCTGCTACGCACGTGAGAGGGTTTCATGTTGCACATCACCAGGATAATTATTTCCCTTGTATGCGTGTTTCAAATCAACGCCCGTTTCACACAACACTGTTCTCTGTTTGACGGTGGACAATATGAGCGACAGTAATTTTTCATACCGGGAATATGAATAAGTTCGCGGGGCATTTCTGTTTCAGCATGCGTTTGGAACACAACCGGTTCACATTTTTTGTAAGGGAAAGAAACATTAAAATATCTCGTTGTTGAAGTTGCAAGGGTTGGGGTGGAATTTTGGGTGTCAAGGTGTGACCGCAAATGACTCACTAAAGGGTGTTCTGCTGGCCAGTGATTAAATTTCGGTAGAGGATCAGCTTACGTTTAAGACTTGAACTACCAAATTAAGTGCATTTTGAAAAAAGAGGGATCACAAATAGACAGGATTCCGAGTCACGGCTACGTTGTCTATTTTTCTATATACATACAGAATACACCAATTTTATTTCACCGATGAAGTGCACTTGTCCATTGTATAAAGTTGATTAGGAATGTAAAAAGTTTTCCACACTGGTGGTACATACGTTGGTGACACATTGGAAAGCTGGTTTATATTCATCTCTGCAACTTGGGTCGGAGAAGGTCGCCACACGCTTTGTTCGAAAACTTTGCATGCTTCTTTCAGGACCCCACGTACGCTGTCCAAACTATTCCGAAATTAACGAAGCAGTAATCCGGTTGGCCTGGTTCGTAGAGTCCTACAGCAAATGAATGATACTAAGTTATTTTGTCCAATTAATCCGAATTTATAGACCAGAAAGCTGCCTCCCACTGGATTCCCTGACGTTCCAATTTATGTTCAACATTCTGACAGGGCGAATCAGAAAACCCCAACATAATTCCTCACGAATTACTGTTATCACATTCTCATAAACCCTGCAGGCAGCCCACTACAAGGAAAGGCATCGAGTTTTGAATCTTTATAAAATCCACTCATTGACCGTACTTGACGGATAGTTTCCACGTAATGTTCCACTCAGCACGTAGCAGCTGACATCATCAAGCTTAGTGGGCAACGTTGTAGCTAATAGTTTAGTAACCAAACCAAATGACGAGTATTTTGTATAAAATTAAATAAAATATACGTTGTCACTCAAAATATGAATGCCTACTTACACGGATGCACTGAAAAGAGCATTCCGTTATCCAACAGCTACAACAAAATACACAATTTACTTCAAAGCATAAATTTCTAAAACATAACTTCGCTGTTATTCTCCAAATGAAATGTGTTAAACTACATTTCTACGAGGAATGGAATCAGATGATACATTTAGCTCCGTTACCATATAATTACGAATTCCTGAGTGCAGTGCACGCGCACCAACATGCGTTTCAAAGCCACCCTGTGAAAGACCGGCAACCGTTAACTGAAAGCAGTTAATGCCACTTTTGGAAATGAAATCGAAAGCAAAACTTGCAGCAAAAAGCAAATTTCATTTTTGATGGGATTCCATTAGTTATTTTGGAGGCATAATGCATCAGTAAAATGAAGAATTACAGCTAGTACTAAGGCTATGGCTCTATCATTCGGCTGGCCTCAACTCGCCTGTTTTAAAACGTGACCCACCTAACTTGTTTTATTCCGGTGCTTGTTATAACAAGATCCGATGCTACGGCAGCCTGCCATCTGAGTTGGCTAGAGCGCTGACATGCCATTTTGCTCGGGCTGTCGACACTGGTTGTCCTTAACCTCCTGCGAATCTACCGTTAACTTCCTCTCTGTGCGTTCGTCTAATCCAATCTCTTTAAAACGTCCAGCAGCGATTACAGAAGGTCTGGACCAACGAACATTCTTCTCATTCTTTGTAACCAAGAACTAGCTGGACATTAAAATACTCAACGGGTGTGGTATACATCTTAGAAACTGCATCACAACAGTGGTTTGTGTTTTTTATAGTGAAGGTGTATTGGTAGTCATGTTATGCAACCATTTAGTCGCTTGGTTGCCTACATTATATTTACTCCATTGCTTTCGTTGTATAATTGATACCCACAAGTAATGCTCAATGTAGAAAGACACTGATGAGTCGTTGTCAGATGTTCCTGGATTACTAAAACCAATCGACTGCATTGTTTGAGGTGTGTGAATCCGTGAACATTTCTATTGATCCCAATTGATTCACAGGTTACGTCTAGAAGAACATTCACCTTTTCTTGTTGGTGGCCTGCTAGTTTTTAACCATTGGCTTGACAAACATTTCCCTTATCAGATTTCACCAGAAGTATACTGAGAAATAATGGGTAGCGATGAACACAGTGGTCGTAAGATATTACTAAAGGAGAAATTTCCTAAAATGATCGTGTTCAATTAATAAACACTGTAAATTTGTTCGTATTGAAGCAAACGGAAAACTTATTAAAATTGTAAGTCTAAGTGGGTGGGAATTGCGCGCCTTTCTTCTGCAATAACTTAGAATTTGGAGAATAAATGAACATAATACTTTCGGGGAACAATTTGTAAAGACCAGAAGGTTGTCAGATGGTTTACGTTTTTCTGAAACATGTCAGTCGTTTTAGTTGAAAGTCTCAAATTTTGAGCACTTGATATCTAATTAGATGTTTTCAGTGTCCTGTTTTGAGGTGGAGAATTTGGTTAGTAAATCCTCTGTATAAATGCACCTTAAATGGAACATCCATCACTTAGTTAGCGTAATTCTGTCTTCCACTAAACAGTTTGGCACATCCTGAAGATATGTAATTCCAAGAAGTAATATTCAAGCAGTTTTCATCTGCCTACCGTGGATGCAGTGATAGTTTTATATTCAGAGCAATGGGTACTGATTTATTCTTAACCATAAAATATCAATAGTTTTTCATCAATAAGTAAACTTAAGCATGATGTGCCCCGATTGCACTGACAAGGAGTACACGCCTAACTACACACTTGTCACAGCGATGCTTCTGTAAATCTGTAATTATGCAGATCCGCGATAATGGCTCTGGGTTTTTTACAAGTAAATCAAGAATGGTGTGGAGAAGTGGAGCTTCGGCTTAATTTTGGGCTGGTAGTTTAAACACCATTTACTGTCAACGTCAGCAAATAGAATTTTTTTACTGCATTGTATGGCATGACTGTGTGAAAAACACCTGCCTTATCAAGAGAAGATTAATCCCGCCATGTGCCCATTTCAGCTCAATAAGCCTCACCGTTTGCTGTTATTCTCAGATTGAACGTTGAACCCGCAACTGCAATAAAATAAAAGAACTTACGGTGCATCCCGAAGATTAAATTCCTGACGGATTTTAACCCATGCCACTATTATCCGGAAGACAGTTGTACAAATCCGCACTTTCAAAACTGATGCGTAAATCACCCATTCAACGTTTTCAAACCGTACGCCCTAACTTCAAACTCACCTTCATTTCCATTTGAGTTGTACAGTCGTTCTGAAATTGTACGCTGCAACACTACTATACAACGTATTGAGTTTACGGTCATCTCTCTGTATCATACTTTGTCCTTGTCGTATCATAATTTCGAGCAATTATATGGATTATTTTTACACTCCAATCATTTGAAGTAGCACTGCCCCTAAAAATATGTATTTTCTGTTACGTAGTACTTCTGGGTCTAACCGTTAAGTATTTACGTGCCTCGGCGTTTCCGCGGGCTTATTCAATATGCAAAATGATGCGCTACCAACTAGACATGAAGTCAAAGTTATTTCTTGAACTACCTTTTAATTTTTTCTGTGACAATCTAATGACCCGACAATAAGAAGCTGTTACTGATATACAAAGACACACTTGACATCTTCACTGTGGCTCGCGACAATATTTGAATTGTAGGAAAATCTTGAATATCACTGCAATGGAATCCAGGTGTGGTTACTGATGAACTCATGGTAAGTTCAATTCAGTATCTGGTAAATTTATTCACAATGTAAATATATAAAACTTTTAACTATTTCTGTCACTTGCTGTCTTAGTCTGAATTGACGACTCTAAACCCGAAAGGAGGCCAATAAGCAAGTGTATTTCATAAAGGCTTATTAAAAAATGCGCGACATTATGCATCAAAACAAAGCAGTCTTTTCCCTGGGCTGGAAAACTGGAACTAAGTCAAACCAATGCATGTGAAATACGCTCGAAGATAACCGAAGTCATTTCTTCAGTACTATGCCAGTTTAAGCTGAGTGATTCGTGGAACGCATCCTTCCAGCTGCATTAATGCACGACTAGGAGAAATTCCATCGAGACCATGACATCACAAAGGGTAAACATTTTAATCAGCGCTTCAATAAATCTTTTTAGTCGGAGATGACTTTTGGTGAAAAATTACGCAAAGGTATTTGATGGAAAAATTGTGAAACTAAGTCCATGCTGAGCAGAAACCTAGCGACGGCCCAATCTATGTTTAGACTAAAATGCACAAATGGCAAATGATTAGTTGATCACATAAAGAAGAGTAGGGTTATAGTGAAATAACGCCAAAGGTGATACCAGTATAAACTTCTCCTTGGATTTGTCCACGTTTTATTGGTAGAACAGTTTTAAGGAGTAGAATGATGTATTGTGTAAAACCAGACTTCAATTATGTTGAAAAGCGTCTCTCAGTGTTTTAACTGGGTGTAAAAAAAGCCTGCCAACGCACGCATGTTGTACGGTTGTGAGCGCATGTTTGTCTACGGTCGTAGTTGGACTGGACATTCAGTTATTTGTCTCAGCTCAACTTATAAACGCCCATTCTAACAACCATACTACTTTCTGCAAGGGTATTGTTCAGAAAACAAAATTGTTCGCTTCCACTATTTGTCACCATATATGTTCAACCAAACATGCGTGGTTATAACTGAACACATTCTCATTCCGCCCAGTAAAAGCTTTCCACGGTAAATCGCAGTTGATAACGCCCTGTCACCACTTGGTTCTTTGTCAGAATTATGCTTAGTGAACTCACATACAAAGTTTCTGTAATCGGAATACGGTTGCCTTTGGTTAACCAGTAAATTCGCTCCGTAGAATGGACCGTGCAATCAATTTGAAGTCAAGACGACTAATAGTTTTCAAAAGAAATCAGTCTTACCTAGGTGAATGATAAACCGAAGTGACTCTGATGTATCTTTCATAGAATGGCAGACAGCATTGGACTGGGCATGGCGGTACCCATTCACAGCTTATATGCGGAAGGAAATAATTCACTCAGTATGCAAGCGATTATAATGACGCCATATACAAGAGTTCAATCCTCATTCGCAAGTTCCTTCTAATCCATTTGGGCGCTGAAGAACAAATTCAAGGTTGTCATACGGTTCGCCAAAATCGCATGCATGTGATGTGAACAAGTTGCTTAGATACACACACAAAAATGGCTACTTATTTTCAGTATCCAAATCGAGACAGAGTTTCACGACGCACATACTGAGCCTGAAGTGAGATGGCAAGAACCCGGCAGAAATTATGTGAATAGTTATTGTGCGCTTTACGTCGAGCGTCATCCCTCTAGAAGCCTGAAAATATGACAAGTTGGTAGTACTATATCAGAATATTGAAAGGCAAAGTCGCAACTGCTAAATATGTTGTACCAACGAGTGACCATTATTTCATCTTTGTTATTTTGAGGCCGATCTTGGTGCTCTACGAAAAATAGGTTATGCACCCAGCAGATCGAACCCTAATTTGGGAAATTTATTATTTACTGGATAGACTTGTTATAATAAGCAAGTTTGTCATTATTTCAATACGCCTCTACTCTGAAGGGATTGAAAACTGTGACTTGTTACTGGCTTCCATTCTGGCTACCTACGACTTATGGCCTGTACTGTTTCACGAATGGCCTTAACTGGTCCCAAATAAGCAACTGTCACCGGGTTCTAAAAGGCATTACTGTTGGAAGGATGACGTTACCAGTAAATACAGTTACCAACATATCATAGAAAGCCTTCAAACGGTGCATTTTCAGTCGATTGAGAAGCTTGAAATTCACTTCATTGCATCAGAACGCTGAGGAAACCACTGTACCGTGCTTCATAACGATGTGTTCATTTTTATGTGTACATCACGTTGATACATGCCTTCTTCTGTGCACGGCGGCTTTTCACTTAGGCAGATTTCTCTAACGCTAATTTATTCCAGATATCAATATCTCGGCAACACGGTTGTATGACATAAATGCGATGGTTGCACTGTCAGGTTAACGTCGGTTGAGCGTATACAACTTTTTTTGCAAATGTTTACTTTTTCACGTACATGAATGTGAATTCGAACACAGGGAACTACCTGATTAGAGTTTGGCCTAAGGGTTAATGATAGAACTAGTAACTGCTCACTTTGCTGCACAAAAATGGTTACACTATCTTGAATTTTGTAGTGTAGTTATGTCAACTGATCAGTGCATGGAGTAAACCGTAGTAATTTGTCGTGAGTACATAGCTTAGTAGCTGGCTGAAAAGCTATCGATACCAGCAGATACCCTCCGAGGTACTGTAAAAAAGTGTCTAAAATCATGTGCCCGTTTTGATGCAATGCGTTAATAAAACCTTGCGTCTTCGTGAAATATCAGTGGGGAACAATTATCTTACATCTGCTAGTTGGCAAATTTTTGAAGCTGAGATTTTCACAATATATATGGGCATATTCCAACACAACTTGTTACACTTGTGTATCTCGGTGCACATTCAAACTTTGCACTGAGGCAGACCGTAAGGTAGAAGCCCCGTTCACTTTTAACAGGATATACTCGTGGGCTGTGATCCTGGGTCTTGTGAGGTATAAACAAATTGAAGATGGACATATGCTGGAAGTAACGATAAGTTTTTAATGGTGATCATTCTCCTGTTATTAGGATTTTTCCCTTTCTTTGGGAAAATGGTGGATGAAAATTTTATAACCATCCATCTCAAATAAACGTTCATATAATCAAACCCTCAGTGGCTCCGGGACTGAAAACATATGGAATTAATTGAGTGGTCCTGATTAAAACGTCCAGCATAATGCAAGTGTCAGCTCTCCTGGACTAAATTTGCGTCTGTACAGTAAAATTTACAGCGTACTTGTAAAACGGCTTTTGCAGGAAAGGTTTGGTTCTGCGCTCAGCACAACCTTTCTCGAAGGTAATATTTACAGCTTGAGCGTTTCTGCAGAATATTCAGTAAATACCTTCAATGTGAGCCTGGTATTTCATAATAATTGACCTGTGATGTGCTTACTAATGCAAATGTTGTTGAAGACCATGCTATGGGTAAGCAGAATGGAACTGCTTATCATGAGCTGCTCACCAGTGAATAAGTGAACACACAGAAGCAGTTCGGATTTTAGTGTTGCGAGGCCGAATTAAACTGGGTGAACTATTGTCACGCAGTTAACCAGCAGGATTGGATGGTTACGATCATCCTGAAATGTCGTACAGTATGGTCACTGGTAATTTACATTTATTTTTTTCTGTGTCCAGGAAACACTTCTAAAACAGTTATCGCATGCACTAAATGCGCATTCAGTTTTCACCCACTGGAGTTGCCTTCCAGAGTTTGTGGGTTACTGGGGAACTTACATGATGGTTTTCTTTGTCTCAAGGTGATATCTGAGACCGAGTACGAAGTAGCACTACGACTTTCGTAGGGAAGGTTCACGCGTCGTCAGTCTGTTGATACGCAGCATCCTTGGAAAAAGCCGAATAAAATTAGCTGGTTATGTGGTCTACTCTATTTTTTCAGCGCTTCTAATAGGGTTATTCACTCAGTATTGCCACGGGAAACCATTATTTTATCCTCGATCAAGGTTTATTTGGGTGACTTCTGGTTTATCCACTTCAACGTAGGTTCAATACAAACGTGAATCAGCCCTTTTGTACCGGTGCATTCCCAGCAGTGGCGTTTCAAAACTATCAGTCATAGAACACTTCTTGTTCGTCGTTTCTCTCTTAAACTACTCAATCACCAACCAACCGGTATCGCTCTAGGCTAACTACAAAAACTCTTGGGACATTTAAATCGTCCGGAAAATTTGGAATAAGTGTGGAGGACAGACTGTCCACAGCGACAGTATATATATGATTACTTTCATTGCAACTTCAACAGCCGCAAAGTTATTAACACTTGCCCTCAAAATTGTATCAGTAGGGTTTGACCATCTTGATCTTTCGATGAAACGTGGTATACGAGGTTACCTGTGCTTACTGATGGAACTGGGCTAGAGGTACATTGAGAACTGGCGTCACTAAGAGGAGTTTACTATTGGCCACATTCGTCTGGCACTAACATCGATCGAAGTACATTCATGAATCATTTTATTCCATCTTAGGTAAAATTTCGTTTTTTACTCTTGATGTCCTGCTCGGAAGATGTAATCAGAGAACTTTTTCCAAACACGGCCCAGTTGTTTTCACATATCTAGTCAAATTTACTTATTTTTTAATAAACCTGTTTCTGACACAGTGATTACATTCCTTTCGTTAAGGTAGAGGGCTGGATTTGAACAGACATTTTAAGTACAACGTATCTTACGCTTTAATGCTGCTCCTATTTAAATGTGTCGGTTTCTGTTCTCCAAATAACAACCTATTCAGAAGTTAACATACGTGAGTGCTGAACTTTAGGTGTACTTCTTTCGGATCTGTACTCTCTGCAGCTACCCATAAGCTCACCTGGCGTTTGTTCAGTATACTCTTTGGTAGTAAACTTGAGTAGGCTGGCGTCAAACTAGCTAACTGTCTCTGGATATCTTAACCCAAGTACTGAGCAAACGTTTCGTTTCAGGGAAACACCAAAACTGAGTGAAATGGTAGCGATGCCACCATACATACATTATTATAATGTGGGATGCTGGTATCTTTTCATGCAAACGTCTGGTGTTCAGGACTAATATATTTGACAGTGCTTGAGCAACGTTGCTCTATAATGGCTGCACGGTGTATATTCTCAGAATGACCCCGGTGTTAATTGAGCAACTCTTTTCCGAAAACCACTTTAATATAACACTAGACCCTTGTTATTGTGCGAAGGTGAAGAGGCCAATTTCAAGGAGTGAGTTGTTCTAGCATTCTAGTTGAAGCAGCTCAGTTCAAAGGAAGATGCTGGGTAAAGGGAGTATTGGAAATTTTGCCAGCCCCTAGCTTTGAGTATCGAAGTATACGGTAAAAGCGAAATGAAGAACACAAATGACAGTCTTATCAAAGTAGTACAAACCATGTCATTTTCAGCACGACAGAAAGATCGTTAGAGTTTACTCCATCGCACAAACTTACTTTTCCAACGGGTGCTCAAACACTTATTGATAATAGGATGGCAATTCGAAAATAGCCATTTTTACTAACTACACAGGACGACACATCATATCATGTGGTAGGATTTGGAAGATATGTCCTGGAATCTCCAGTCAAATGGTATGTCTCAGTGGCGTAAAGCGACGAATAGTTTTGATGCAGTGTCTCATTACCGTCAAGATTTCCGTATGAAGAATGTATGCTTCAACGGATGTACCCAAGATATATGACCTAAGCTATTCTGGAGGAAATCCGTCATTTTAAGTTAATGATCTTGCAATCGTGAACGGTAAGTTGTTGATTATCACACAAATATCTTCTGTATCTTTCTGAGTTGGAAAAATTAGAAACAAAGTTTATGTGCTCTATATCACGAAAACGTTGATAATTCATGCGGGGTTACCATTTTGAGTCCTTAAGACCCGTAGTTATGGTCTCGGCTTTCGAATAACCATCGCTTATAAGCGCTCTCGCATTTCCAATCTTCAAAGTTTTAGAGTATTTCGGAAATATTCCCAGTTATTTTGAATAGAACTTCCGAATATTCCTCCCGAAGGTCTTAATTGTATCCTGGCCATTTTTGGTGATTTGTGTGCGACATATTCTATGAATGAACCGTTCGACTGAAAGTCAGTTTACAGGTTTCTAAACGGTGTTAATTTTTAACTAAGGATGGACAACTGAATGATAGAGCGAATGTTGCCAAAGGATGTAGGGACTACTATATGATTTTGCAGGGTATGGCTCGAGCAGCGATTTTTACCACCCAATCTGTATCTGCTAGAGAAACGGATTGCCAAGTACTCGACAGAGCACAATAAACCACTCGGGTACGTCGACAACTGTGCACCTGAAGGAATCAAAATATCCCAGCCAATCAACTACTCAGGCAGTTTTTTGATTCAGAAATGTCACTAGAGCCGGAAGAAATCTTCTAGTGCGACTCACGTGGGTACCGGGTAAATGCTCAGCGAAATCTTTTAATCTCACTAAGCATATGACGTGTTCTTTACTCAACTTATCTCAAACGTGCTGCAGTAGACCCTACATGGGTACTCTTCCAAAAAGGGCCACCACGCTAGCGGTCGCTTCCGACGGACCCAATACAAGTGTTCTAAAAATTTAAGACCACGTAATAATCACCTCATAATTATACTCTCAACCCACAAACCTAAGACTATTCTGATCCGACTAGCCCAGAAAGACTACGGTCTTTTTGCCTACCCTCCGCGTTCTGAAACCTGAATTCCAATCTACGCCAAAGAGTTTTCTCAGACTTAAGCACACATCTGTGAGATGCTGCAATTCACTACCATTTTGCATGCACCCAGAGTTCTCGAAACAGGAACAGATACAGTTTATTGCAGCCTAGCTGAACGTACCAAAGTGCTGTGGACTCGAAAGTAGGATATACTTACACGCATTCGGGCAATAATCTTCTCACGCGTTATTTCCATTTTCATTTTTCCCTATTTCACTAGTCACATAATACTCTTTAAAATTAACTTCGTGAAACTTCAATAATACACTTAAGACTGCAAACCCAGTTAATCGGATATGTGTAACTTTAAATGCACCCACAGTGTGATAGTGAGGCAAGATTTTGGAATATATGATCAAGTTTGAACAAACGAAGATGCCTCAACAGCCCGCCGTTCCCCCTATGGGAGAAGGTCTGATTAAATAGTATTCCGTTGACTTCGATGATGACCAAATTATTTTTCCGTTTTCTCATCTGAAGTGAACAAAGATAAAAGTTGCAATTTTTTATGTCTTTGTCTTACTTCCAATTTGACTTCAATCCCCAATGGGGTACATTTGAGTTTTTGGTTATTCCCAGTCGAGTTTCACATTATGATTGCAGGGAACAATTCTGTACATGACCAATGCACAGCATAATAGCCTGTGCGTTGCGAAAAACCCAACTGTTGGAAATTGCTTCCGGAAGGTTTTTACTCTGTGTGTGTGTTTATTTCTGTCACTAAAATTACAACAGTCGATTTCTTTGGCTACACTAATTTATTATTTGTAATGAAGCCGTCGTTCAGCGTTGTATATACAAAAGCTGAGTTAAAACAATACTACTCCAGTCATGTAGTCTGGTACGTACATTCTTGCATTTTATCTAAAAGATGAACAAACTACGGCTTGAATCGTTCATAACAGGTTCCAAATGAATGCTCTATAGTGACGACTGCTTACCTACCACAGTACATCAGGCGATTTCGTGAACGTAGTAAATATAGACGCATTGTTTTATAGTCAGTTATTCTTTTATGGTTCAGTAGTATTTATTTTTGAAAAGGCCACATAATGTAATGTATGCCTTCTGTTACAATTAATCAAAGCCAATTTTCTTCAGGGTATCCAAAGTGCCTCAAATTGACCACAACCGTTTTTTTGTTTGAAATACAGTGTAAAATCATCTTTAAAACATTAAGCCCATTTTCAGATGCAGTGTATTCACTGGCCATTTCTCAAGTAACGCTGACATACCGACTAATTTTCTGGCGGGATTCGTATCAGCTTAAACAGAGCAAAGTTAGGCTTATCTGGGATTTCTTTCGCTACAAACTGAAAATCGTTCAAATTTGTTAAGGCCTTTAGTTTCACAGTACACATTAGGGCTGGTCTATTTATAATGAAACCCAGCTACTCTGTTTTCTCCAAGATATGAAGCTTAGCATTGCTGTCATGATTTATGGGTAATTTATAACGTTGCTGTGATAGTCTGCATGGTGAATTCGTCAACGCCAAACCACAAGCGCCAACTTTATATGAATAAATGTAAGTTTTCACATCGTTTCAACCAGAGGAAAAATACAGTCATCCATATATACTGAAAGCAACCACCCCTTGTACTGCACGCCTACGTCGAGTAGAAGTAGCTGGCCTTCATCAGAAACATACGAATATGTTAAATTTGCAGAAACGAAAATCCTTTCGGACGTTAATTTTCAAAAGAGGAGTTGATCAGTTGGTCTGAGAAAGTCAGTTCCATCAGTCCTATTGCAGAACTCTGATTACAAGGTTATCCTTCTGGAGGAAAGTGAGAGTGTAATGAATTTTGAGAAAAGGCGCATGCCGAAGAAATATTTGTGGACATAAAAGTACATATTATTGATAAACAGATTGGGAATAATACAACGTCACGAGCAGGTTGTAATACTCTACGTTTTAACCACCTCGGGTGGCCTTCCTCAGGAGTGTTGTAATCGATTATAACACTCCTGAGGAAGGCCACCCGAAGTGGTTAAAACGTAGAGTATTACACAGGGTATTACATAGTGTTATTCATAAAGTCATGCAGGGTTGTTCCATTTGTTCTTTCTACACAGCCGTTTCTGTTTACTTAAAAGTTACGTAAGCATTCGGCGAGCAGACAACTAAGATTACTCGCCTCAAAAACTCGATAACGTTCGAATTCAACTATTGTCACTTTGAGCAATTTGAGCCAACCAACCGAACACGATAAATCAATTGTATTAAGAAAACCGCTAAATAAGAGGGCATAAACTATGCTATCTGTAACATCGCTCTGATGGTACTGTTCAGCAAAAAATTGGCAGAATCTATTTTACAGTAGATTGGTATCCATGAAATCAAGTCAAACGCGGTCATGTACCAACTGTTACATGAATTGAATAAAAATGTTATGCAATTCACTTATTTTGGAGCTTTCAAGAAATGGTTATAAGGGAAAGTTGTAAATATGAAATGTGAAAACCGCTACCTCACAGATTTTTCAGAGATACAACTCTACACACAAAGATTTTAAATCAAGCAGTAATATTTGAAGTGTATTAATAAGTCATTCAAAAATTAGTCGTACAAGGTAGACAATAAACAGGAACCTTAGAGTATTTAACAAGCACAATATAAAACTCCACATACTCAAAATATATGCATTCCGTGGTTAGTTGAGAACAAAACAGAAGTTTAGACGTTACAAACACATTTAACGGTTCATATTCAACATTTTAAACCACCGTTTAAAATAAATGTTTTCAAATAAGAGGTCTGTAAGCGATAGCCTTCCCTCAGTCGAATGTTCCTTAGAAACGTTTCAAAAATCCTTACATACTTTTGATATCATTCTGTCCAGATTTAACATTTTGTTACGACTGAGGAATTAACGAAGGACTGCCATTTACGAGCATTTTATTTAGCCAGGGTAAAGATGGTAGAATGCAATGTACAATGTACCGTGAAGCGTCACTGAGTGGCCTGTACCGTCCATTTTCCTAGTTTTCTCCAAGGACAAATATGCTTGTCATAGTTCATAGCTTCTTCCACAGAGGTAGACTAATACGTTTGCTGAGGACACTGATGAACGTCTTAATGTACAACGAGTACCCGGAAGGGTTTGTGGAACTCCACTGTAAACCACAGATGATCACAATTCACACTGATACTAGTTCCACAAGGCAGATTCAGGTGAAGTCGAATTTTAAAGTTGATAACATTGCAACCGATGTGGGGAAAAAGTTGTCAGCTTTAAGTCGTGCGTTCCCGGTTGCTGGATGGCGAATGTTACTCTCCACTAGCATAATCTTCTTCCTTGCTTGCGATCGTGATCCACTAGTACATTGTGCCTCCCTCAAACTTACCGGCCCACCAGCAGTTGTGGTGCAAGTATACTGATAAGAGTAACCGACGTGTACTACTCTAGAAAGCGGAGCACATCCGAAAGTGGCTAGCAAAAATGATGACTCAACAAACACTAGCAACGCGACGGATTGGCCGGAGCCTGGCATCTTTGACGGTTTAGCGGCTAAATGTGTGTATATTTGTAGACCCGTCAACATCTTCCATTGTGTTGTTATGTAACTTGAAACAGCTGGCACTCCCGGACAGTATGTTGATTGTGGAGAGTCTACTGCCTCTGCATAAAAATTGCTAATACAGTCCTCATCGCTGCCGTGGAATAAACCCTGATTTTATTTTATTTTTTGAGGTCAAAAGTTCTTTCGTTTGACCCTGTATCGCTCTTTCTCATGACCCTTCATGACTAATTTTTTGTCGTCATTATTAACACAACCGGCTTCCGAAAATACATATTTTCCAGTTATCCCCCTTCAGAGATTTTTACTCACTCTCCCAAACGTACGTTGGTAACTACCGGTTGTCCACCACACGCACCTATGAGGACGGAATTTTACCGGCCACCATGATACTGTCGTCAGCTAATCGGTTGGCCCTAAGGCCGGGTACTTAGTCACACACCAGACCTATCCGGCTGCACGTCGTCGGGTCTCATTTGTTTGTCGGTCGCCTATGCTTGCAGTTGTCGTGTATTCTAACTACTGAAGGTCAACAACGGTCGACTGTTGCAAGTTTTCCCGCGAACGCAAATAAACTGTCAGTCACTATATTCGAGTATACTATTTAGGTTTATAGCAACAAGTATCGAGTTACCTAATTTGTTTCTGATATTCGCTGCGGTTGATTAAAGGTGCGTTGTTAAACGTTCATTGGAAGAACGTACAAGTAGTGTACGTCAAGCCTAATTACTGGTTCTATCAATAACGTTGACCATGCGCAGAGTAACAGGTACATATTGCAACATAAGATGTTGCAATTCACAATGTAAATTGCATACCGCGCATTTATGAGTATGTCTAGTATTTTTTTTAATCTGCACCTGCTTTTAGAAGCTTCATTAACCAACTGCTTCAATTGGGTGTAGGCTCCAGCGTAATGCTCCTTCTTTCTTCAAAGGTTGTGGTTCAGGTGTACACAGGTCAGAAAATTGTCCCGATGTTTCGAAGTGAGAGCGGATTAGAGTTTAACACATGGGCTGGTGGCTGCATTCGCTGGCAAGCATTGCTGATGTTGTCAAAACGGGATTCGTAACCTGCTGTTTTAACCCAAACCAATCGCTTAGTGAACATGAACTTTGCAAATTGGAAATCATGTCCCATACGGAATCAGGTAGGGCATCTTCGGAAAAATTACTAACAGCAACCCTTTTTTGAAAACTGAAACTTGTCGCTACAACGCCTCTATTACTAAGCGAATCTGTCACAATAGACCAACTTTCGAAGCACTTATGTTCGTTTCGACGTCCAACGTTTCCATCACGATTCTTTCACACACTCACGACACTTGAGCACGCATTTCCTCCATTCGGACCTCTCTTTGGAAATGAAATTTCCTCATGCAAAGATTTTTTTGGAAAATTAGGCTTATTTTCAATAGGTAGAGAAGCTCACATAAACACAACGCCTGTAAATATCTGCGACACACAATCAGGCACGCTCCGTGCCAAACGCCTTTAAGTTTTCAACAATACGATGAAAAACACTCATGTTGAGCAGTAAACCGGTATCATTTTGAAGTGTGACAACAAGTGCCTGTTGGTTGGTAATGCTGCCTGTATTTTTTTAAAGCAACTAAACATTTCTAAAAACCATCCATAAAGTCAAACCCGTATATTACTCTGAAATCCAAAGCCGGTAACAAACTTCACATATTGATGAAATGTCGGCTTTAAACAGGCCACATGAAACAACGGTATGGAACTACATTGCATTTTACGGATAACTTTATGTTTCTGCACTGCTCGAGTTGCGTTGCTGCTTTTGACTTTAAGACTTTCGTCAATAAACCTGTATTGAAAAAAATGTCAAAAAAGAAAACGAGAAAACAGTTTAAGGGCAGTGTCTTCACATGTTAGATATGTACGTCTTGGGCACACTGATAAAGAATATAATGACAACCTAAGTATAGTCAGTTCAAGGTGACTGTCCGGATTGTGATGCGAGAACCCTATCGGTGCTTCAATAGAGCGTGCTCAGAATGGCGGCTTTCTTCAATGCACATCGACAAGCCAGTGAAACAACGAGTTGCAACCAGAAAAACACATGACAAAGCCTAACACTGTTTTAAGATAATTGCAGCCGAGTATATGGGAATCACGGCGACCACAACTGTCACAATATACTCTTGATGAAGTTCCGTAGGACAAACCTTCTATGACGATAAGTGTTTGAGAGAAAAGAACGCTTTCAATCTATGCAGATGACATAAACGTCTGATATTTTGATCACTTCTGGGATAAAAGAAGCGTTCATCACTGCTGCCATACCATACTTCTTCTCATACAATTTTGAAAATAACATTTTGTTGGTGATTGCTCAATTGGTTTTACTGTTTTATACAATCACCCACTGTATTTTAAAAACTCTGTCGACCTGTATGAAAAAGAAACACTGGTGACACAGTACAGAGGACTTGCACAAACACATCTAACCAATGTCACCAAAAAGAACGAAATATCTTTATTATGAACACCGTAAATATAAAGGGGCATCTTTTGCTGAAAGGCCTGTCCCGTCCTCTGGCAGCAATTCCCTAGGGCTCCCTTGTGCTCAGTCCTAGACACAGGATTAATCGATGGTTATTTGTGTAGCCAACATCTTACGTTTGACTGCAGTCACTTTCCTAAAACCCACATAGCAGGGCGAATTTAATAAAACCTTTGGCTGCCCTAGTGAAACATATTACATCATAGATATAGACTACGCTTTTTCGCGCGAAGTCCACTTTAAACTTCTGCATAGTTTTGTTTCATAAATGGTCATCTGAAATTTGTGGTCGTATTGTAGAATACCCTGTGCAAATGTGTATGTGTAAACACGTATGGTTACAAACCATTGAAAGGCCATTGATGATACCGACCAGTATGACCTCCTTTGATGTTTCGCTTCTCGTCAACGGTGGGTCAACCCAGGCCATGCACCATAGTGCACAGAGTATAAATGAGTATCATAGTTTGTTCGTTTGAACAAAGTTCGGTTCGATCATATGTGTGAAAGACTGCAACTGGTGTGTGATTGATTGTGCGTTCGTTACACGGTTAATGGTGCTGTTAGGCATCTGTGTGTAATCTGTTGTTTTTGATCGAGGAACGGATTACTTTCTTCGATCATCATCATAATTTGGTCCAGGCATTTCATCCGAAGACTACGGGTGATTTAACTGCCAGAAATCATGGATCACACTAGACAATTAAAATGAGATTACGGCAACGACTGCCATAAAGCGCTCACAGTTTTATAAGACGCATGCAAAACTGTTGTTTGCAATGTAACTTTGACGTTTGGTTTGAGAATGGTAATAGTTTCGGAACCAAAATGAAGCAAACCGGGTGGCCTTTACAGTTATCGGAGCAACTATCACGATTGAGTGAGAATCGAGATGTTACGTGAATGAAACGTTGTTTTTCGACCTCTTTGCCCTTCCATTGGATTTGAACTAAATTGAGACGAGAATAGCTTACATTCATTATACCTGGGTGGTGGTCATCACGCTATTTTTAGTTTAAACAACCCCATGCACTCGTTATGGTAAAGGACGCAGTCCCCTTTGTTAAGACGAACTTTAGAGACTACAATGTTTGTCGTCAAACTTTTAGCAAAATTACTAAATATATAGACATAGGATGTAAGAAACTGCTCTGTAAATAGTTCTGGCAGGCTCGTTCACTGTGTTATTCTTCAGCTATATGAAACGCAGCTACAGAAATCAACCACAGTAAAGTCATTGTTAGTCCATTTACTACTTGCTTCACGCTGCAATTTTTCTACGCAAAACTAAGTGGGATGAGGATACATCGAATGCAGGGAAAGACACGCAGTTTACCTTATTGGAATTCCACCATGCACAGGATGATTTGACTATTTGCGATAAAAACATGTTAGTATGGAGCTAAGAATGTGTGTACTTCTCGTGTTAGTGCTGCAATGTAGTTATTTTTTAGCCAACATCTCAATGGCTGTAAAATAGCTTAGTTAGGGCTAAGGAATTGTTTTTGATGGACGAAAGTTTGATTCCAACATCGGCTTACGTTTTTGGGCACTGATTGTCTGACTCAAATTTCTTGTTCCCAGTCTTTATTAAGTTGGAGTTTTCAATGGACCAGCCATTACCCCGTATGTTGCCAGCTAGTACTGTCCTTAATTTGACAATTTAATAGAATTGTAATATTTCTGGCGAACTGTTGCGGTTTTGAGCCTTTAATGACCCAGAAGAAAAATCTCGAATGCACTGACGGAATGCGAGTACAAATCAACCGTTATGAAAACCGTGGGAAGCATTGTGACAATTCAGTTCAGCGAACACTGTGAACCCGAACAGAACTTTACACACTGAAGTGAGTTCACGGAGAGCTTTCACACAGTTCAAAACTAGACGGAAGACGCAAAAAGGTCACTGAATTTGCATTACTGAATAAAGGGACGATTCAGTGATCTGCACAATGTCAAGTTTCAGACACATGAACGTTATGTCACCAAGGCATTCAAAGTCATTCAGAACAGATAAATGTTCCATATTTGTGACAATGAAGTCGAATACAGGAACTGTTCACGATAGCTTGACGTCAGCCACTTGCGCACTTTCAAGTACCGATCCGCGTCAGTTCAAACATTCATAACGTCTGGTCTAATTCTCATCAAGTCGGCATGCTCATGTGCACTTCGCTCGTTTACTTACCAAACCATGTTGAATTTTGCCAGCAATAATACATTTCTGTCAACAGAGGAGCATGTGCGTGCGGAGTTATGCATTTTACTGTGTGCCGGTATGAACCAGGACAAGCCTTGGTGATGACAAACCGATTTTTGTCTGAGGCTGGTCTTTCAGGCGGGACGTTTACGATCGCTTATCAGCTTTTGTAACGTGCAATTATTATAGCTGTACGGTTGGCGGCATCCGATTCGGATTAGCCTGCCACAGTGACCGAAGCCAAAGGACGCCTGCGCTTAGCCATCACTGCAACTGGCTTGCGCTGCACCAATTGCAGTTCCACCAACACACCACATATCCAGTGTAAACCCGAAGGAATAAGACCGGGAGGTGTGCCAGTGGGGCCTTTCTGTCCAGCCGGCCAATGCTGGTTAGCCACTTGATTGGCTAAT
>QNGE01000282.1:191675-207242 GCA_008508345.1 Paragonimus westermani | reverse complement strand
ACTGCCGAATCGATTGCAATCAGATTACGCAACCCTAATCTGTGCTCTCAAAAGAAGTTTGTTCAGTCCCTGCAACTTCCGTGGCCACCGATCAATCACACCCAGTCTAACCACACACAAACATTTGACCTTGACCGTGTGACACAACACCCAGTCAACGTCCGGTCTGGGCCGAACCAATTATCGTGTGAAGTTTAGTAGTAGCCACTGTCATTCGTTAACAGTCAGCCTCTGTTTATGTGGTTTGTCTTATGACGCCTTGATGAAAACCTATGTAATTGTATTGACTTGAGAAAGAATTATCGAAAACAATTGTTCCTCACATCGTTAATTCTGATCTTATGGGATTTTTCCTACATTTACGTAAAAATGATTGCTTTGGAAGTCGATTATGGTTTTTGGTGAATACTATGGAATAAATTTATTGATTTCTTCAATAATAAAGGATCAACAAGACTGCTTGTGTGTGAGACGTTGTGAATAAAAATGCTCACCTTAACTGAGAATCACGCAAGTATGATGTTTTTTCCATGAAAGTCATTTCACAATCCACAGCTATTTTGTGCTGGAGACCCGAATTACGCACACACACCAAAACTTCTGAATAACGCATTCCTGCCGTTCCTATTCCCTGATGTCTGTGCTTCTCAGTGTTGCTCATGTTGATGAATTCTAACATGTATTATGCAAGTCAATCCACGTACACCAACAGAGTCGTTTTCAATAATGAACACGAAATTTCGTTGCATACGTTGAACATATCTGAGTTTTATATGCGATAAAAGGGTATCAACATAAAGGACAACTGTGAAAAAGTTTCTGCCCTCCCCCTTAATAGAAGAACGGATTTAGGCCAATTACATTCAAGGCCTAGATGGAAGTTAGATAAAATGTCAGTTTGTACACATTCGTCAATAAAACCAAGATCTACAATGATGTGTCAATATATAGAACAAATACGTGTCTGACGCTGCATCAGACTTGAAACACAACCGTTCTGTTAATCAGAGAAAGACGTGCTACCTACTTAGTATCGACAGTTTTTAAAAGCTTATATGGTAATTTTTCCGGACAAGATAGAAGTTAACGATACAAATAAGTTAACCATTTTACGCAAACTTTCAGGACAGTTGTACCAGGTGCGCACCAAGACATATAACTACGAAGGAATCTTATCCGATTTATGCCGTTTTATATTTTTGCCTAAATAGAAAATTGTGGAGATACAACAACGTGTTGCTGAATGCATATGAAACGGCGTAATTGGATTCTTATGGATTTAGAATTATGTTTGTTGCATAAAAACTAGTTCGTTTACGTGTTCGATAAACTGTCTGTTAGGCATGAATCTTTCCTAGTAATCTTGAAAATGAAGAGGTCTGAATTTTAGATAATGAAAAGTTCAATTGAACTTTGTTTTCGCGTTGCTGGATTTCTTTATCTGCATCCTAACTTGCCCTTATTAGTTACTCTAAGTAGTAATTGTAGGCCGATTGACCATGTGATTGTATTTAGTGAATACCTGTTCTTTAATAAATTTGTGACATGAATTGCTCAGTGAGACCATTAAACGTAAAGAAATGTTTGTGCTACGCACCTTATGAGGTAACAACTGTGTAGTAACGTACACGTGTACTGATTACTGCAGTTAAGCAAACAGCAAGAGCCAGTCACATAAACAAAGTTTATTTAATGTATAGCTTCAGCAAAATATACTGTACTGCAGCTGTTCTCAGAAGCCAAGGAAGCGCTCACTGGTTTTAAGAAAAAAGGATCGTATTGTCAACCATGAGATGTTAAGCATATCCACTCTTGACAGTCAGTCCAGGAAGGCCACGGAGGCAATTTCCTGTGCATCCACAGTAGTCCGTTCATGAACGCTGATCTCTGACATTCAGTGAGTAGCTTACCGAAATTTTGTTATTTGTTCTAAACTTCTACTATTCGTTCGTCACCAACAAACAGGTTGAACTTGAGATTCTATTGTGGGGGTTACTGTTTGCCTACGAGCTGTATATCCGTCCAACGAATGGGCAATGAAATTTTCAAATCCACCGACCTGACTGCTTACTACGAACACGGTTCGTGTATACCCAGCCTGTAGACTACTTATGCAGTATCCTTTGAATTAGTTCACTGCATTTAAATATGTTGTTCGTTTGTTATACCAACACTTGATAAAAAAAACCAGTTTACTTCGCAAGACAGCCGATCATATTGGCTAGGTGGTCGGAATTTTGTGTGGCGAAACAAAATTCTATGAAGACAAAACATAGAAGATAGGATAGTGGCAATCAAACAGTGGTTCTCGAGACGCCTGTGTACACTATCACATGCCGAGACTATCAGCCCTCATGCACAAGGACACTAAGCAGACAGCAACATTGTCTCGTGGCCATATGAACTACTCAAAATACGTGAGGATGAAGCACCACTAGATCGATTGCTGGATGATAGTTTTTCCTATCAAGCTGCTGTTTACTGGTTTTTCAAGAGTCCAAAAATATTTGATCTTGTTTTCTCCAATTCGGAGATCAGTATGGCTGAATACGAATTGCTACATTTGCAACCGTAGTCCTTATCTATTAATATCCACGTGGCCTAAACATTGACAGTTTTTGAATAATAAACCCATCGAAAACGTCAATCCGTCAAAAACTGGAGTGATGGAGTTACCGTCGTTCTGTTCTGGCAATAGTCAGCTTCGATTAGGCGTTAAACTCATCCTCGGATTAATGACACATACATGGGCAAACAGTTCGGCCCGGTGCTAGCTAACACATCTATTACTATGCGCGAGAACAACACGTTCGATGCGCGGAGGAAGCAGAAACTGTTGTTGCACGATGTATATCTCGTGCACATTCCGCCTTTTCTTATCAGTTACAGACTGCCGTTTGTTAGGTTATATTACAAAGTTCAGTGGAAGTTGAGTGGTTACACGGTACAAGCGGTAACCACGTGTACGCATCAATGAGCATCACTTACCAAAGTGATCTGGTACTGATGAACAGGAGTTTATGCACTCATTCGGGTGCATTTCGTTTGCTCGTTGCTACCGTTTCAGAATGTTTTGGCGTTCAGCTTCATAACGCATGCTGAACCATCTCAGGTCTTACCCATTTTTCTCATTCAATGGGTTCTACTGATGGGCCGCAGTACACGTCACTTGGTATTTGAGTTAAAGTCCTGTGCTGCACCGTTGCAGTTAGTAACGATTTAGAGGTCAGTACCCACCTGTTCGCATTACTTGCGGGTTACGTTTTTGTGGTTTCCACTATTTTTTTATGACAAGATATTAAAATCACCAATTGAATAGCACATCATCTGCCATAGTGTTTAGGTATAACACGGTCACCAAAGTCAACGAACGCTTTGGTTTATGGAAACCTATCCACGTTAACGATTTTTCACACATCACACCAAGTGAGCACAACACACTGCAAAGGACAGCATTGCATTATCTGCTGGTTATATCTTTATATGTATGATTCCCAGTTCCTGCGTAATGAACATTTTAAATTGAAGGTGTAGTTGTCTGCTGAGCACCGATGACTGCTGTGGGTTTGCAGCTAATGAATTGGCACAATGCTAATACGTTCTTATCTTTAATCTTCAAACAGTATACAACTTCGGACTTACCGGCACACTGGTCACACTACTCTCACTGCATTCGTGCAACTGGGCACTTCCACTGGACTGCTCGTGAGTATGCTTAATTTAAATCGCACATTCCGTCACCAGGTGAAAAAACAGAAATCAGCCAATGATTATCATTATATTGTATTCAGAAAAAAGGTTTGTTGCCTTCAGAAGTTTGAACAAAACAATTTACGCACGGAGGTTGGTATTGCAAAGATATTTTACTGACAGTTTGGCACAAAGAGTACAGTAAAATGAATCGTTTTTTTCGAAATCAGATAATCAGGGGTTTGGTGGGATGAGTATTCAGCTGGTGGGTTAGGAAAGGACTGTAATCCAAGGGCAGGATCAAACATATGAGCAGTTATCTGTGAAACAACGTGCTTCAGAATTTACTGCTTATATTCCGCGTGTACACTTGCAGTCTCACGACTGAAATAAAAGAAACTGGACAGAATCTCCTAACTGTGCAAAACCGACAAGAACTGCATCAAAACTCTTGCTTGCTGTCACTGTCTGAAACCCTGGTACCCGTTACCCAAGTGACTGTTTTTGAATACTGCTTATCCAATGACCTCTCGGACATCATTAATAACTGTACGTCATGACCGACTTCCTTGTAGCTGGCACCACACACACTTGGAAAAACAAACAGCAATTGTCCTATTATGGAGTTACCGGGAATAGCCGCTCAACTATGCATACCAACACTGTTGGTCCGTGTTCAGTGAAGCTCACCTCACCTATACGTGTTTGCTTACTGTACATAAACTGTGTGCGTCTCAGACATTGTTTTGACTATACTGCATTTGGAAAAGCATTCTCAACTAGTTCCAACTTGACTTTCCCGCAACAATGACTAAGGCTGATCGCAACGTTCTGACAGAGAAAGCAACCAGATTAGGCAATCCATAAGGTGTAGCCACCGGAATGCAGCTAGATGGCTGCATCTGTTACTGGACGCATTAATACTACGACAACCCCAGTCATTACAAATGAACAATGTATAAAGAATAACTTTTTTTCTATTCAGTCCACGTGCATTGTAACTGTGACCATGTACACAACACGGAATAATTCAGCGCTTTCTATTAGCCAGATAACAGCTGATAATTGAGGTGTGATTTCTGTAGTGCACCCACCTCGTGGGGTCCAACATTCCGAATGCTGATCACGCTATCCGCAATTATAGGTGACAGTTTCAGTTCCCAGTTAAGGCTATCCTTCATTCTGATGGTTTCGAAAGAGGGGGAAACTGGTCGCGGAGTATAATGAAGCATCACAAAAAACGTCGTAAGAATTTGCGTTTGGAGCCAGTGAAAAATGACAACCCGAGTTGCACTATAGCCATCCATAACAACATGGTGAAAATAGGCCATAAATCAACACCCAATAATAATAAAAACTGCTACACACTGATGTAAAGTGAAATACTACTGCTAGACAGTTTATCCTTTTACCATTCGTTGAACTACAAGTGGTAGACAAGAATGAGCAAATATCTGACTCTGTGATTTCATTTTTCTCTCAAAATGGTTCGGAAGTTCGGATGGAAAAATTCCTCTATATGTGAAATCATGTTTTTCCTGCCATTGACTTGCGTTTCGTTTAAACGTGGACTTCTCTTAAGTGAGTGTTTTCTAAATTCACTGATATTTTTTAGAAAGCTTGTTGCTGTTTGTGACTGCCTAGTCAGAAGTCTTGCGGGACAGGCGTGGTAACACCTAATCAGAGGCGCAGATAACCGTAGCTGGTCGTATTCAGACGAATAAAGAAGTAACAACCCTGGCCGTTTATACACTTAGTCGGCTGAAAGTTTTGCCGGGCCGGATGTTGAAAGCAGTTGGCGTAACTGGTACCGGCAGATTTAAACGGCATAGATGAACAATGTGGAAGAGAAACGCTGAATTTTGGCCCGTGTTAGTCTCAATCTTTAGCTCTAGGAAAACGTGCTGGCTTTCAAGCCCGCGATGGACATCAACCATTTTTTATTGATTCATCATCTGAATTTAATTAATCTCATGGGTAGCATGAAATGATAGCATGTGTGCACGACGAACACATCAATTACACGGTGCTCGATAATTACAACCATCAAGTATAGTGCTCGGAGAACTATCAACGCTCTATCGAAAGATTGTGGCTCCATATCTGTTCTCCAGTAAATAAATGTCCTTGCAAGGCGCGATATGTTTATTCGATATATCCGTGGACGGAAGTATTCCTAAGCCTAGGAGATCGACACCATTATTCATGTTTAAGTTTGCTAACCACGGTTATTTTACTGTTTGGTGGAAGGTTATACCATTGGCGATCGCTTCAGCATTCGTGGATAACCCGGTTGACAACCGTCAAACCACTGTCTGACAGTCGGAATAGACTTCAAGCGGAGTTCTAGTATTTTATCAGTTTACTTGTTCCTACCGAAGTTTGGCTAATAAAAGCAAACCGGTTGATGCAATTGTCCTGGATATCTCCAACCTCTTCCATCCAAAAGACCACTGGACACTGTTTGAAGCTTTGCTCTCACTACACAAAAAGTGCTGCTTTCCAACAACATAGAAGAGCGCCATCTTAACATAAAAGTGGATGGAGCTTTCGCCTTGATACTGCCTGACCATAGGTGAGACACGGAGTTTTATACAAGCTGATTTATTCTTTTCATTCTCAAAATACCAAGGTTTACCAATTCTCCGTTATTATGTATGCTGGTGACACTAGGTTCTGGCGTATATTGGCCATTGTCATCAAAATTGAAAGACCGCAGAAATATCTAAACCTGGTATTAAGTTGCACCAAAGATAACCAGCTTCCATAAGACGCGGCGAATCGTGAAGTCCAAGACCTACATCATTCGGTCCAGACAGCTTGCTGTCTAGTGGGCAAAAAGCCCGTGCATGCCGTGAATTCACCCTTTTCGTGGCGATACTCAACGGCTAAATATTCAGATCGTATGACGGATTATTAGTAAGTTGGACTGGTTGGCTCTCCTCCTAATCTGTTAACGGCAAGCTTAACCCGTAGGTGTCCTCCGGTCTTGAGCCAAATATCCAGACTCGTGTAACCCTTTTGATGACATTGCATCCACCGAAAGAGGGCATAGTGAGACCACAAAACAGGTCGCAATATCAAGGGTTCCAGCTTACTCTGATCGATTGTACAATGTGATTCAGTCCTTAATGCACCCAGACATATCTAATGATGATTACGTTGGGTGTTTACGATGCTCTGTTAAGCCAAACAGACCTTACGAAAAATACTTTAGTGCAGCAGAAGATCAACTCAGAGCCAAGACATTATTGTTGGAGCAGTGAATGGGCTTCTTGGTTTGTACAAAGGAGCCGTTTAAGTTTTGCAATTGGTCGATCAAGAAAATGCTGCCATAGTCTGTCGCAACTGCACTGCCTGCAAGTGAACGTGGGAGCGCACTTGATGCGCCTAGTGAGAACACCAGGCAGGATCATAAACTAACCCGGTCTTTGGAATCGTAGATAGACTGAAGATAAACGTAGTCTCACGCCGTGTGCTGCAACGAGTTTGTTGTCTGCATGACTGGCGTGATTCTGCTTGTTATCCATCGGCTGTTTTATTTGCCAAAGCTAACTGCTTTTGCTTCATTGTAGTGTTTCTCAGATTGTCCAAATTACTGAAGTTCCCACCTTATTTCCAAATTCTATGGAAGTCAGCGCAAGCGGACACTTTTGCCGCGCACCGAAGAATAATCGGAGGAGATTGCCTTTTGATGCGAAAGTGAACGTAGGAAAACATTTCTCCGTGAAACAGAATCGGCAATTTCCCATTGGTCTTAAAAACGGGGTGTTACTGTTGAAGCATAACGTAAGATAACAGTTTATTCAAAATGCTGTTTTTGATTTGCGTCAGTGTCGACTTGCAAACATAGGCATTGCCACTGTTTTTCTCCCGCGGGGTATGTGACAACGTTTTGTGTGTTTTCTCAAGCTATTTAAACAATATATCAAAAATTTAAGCGTACCCAGTAAAATAAGTGCTAGCAGATAAAGCTGACGTTAAATTCACATTGTGTGGTGAAAAGCAGTGTCAGAAGTGTCAATCTGATACTTCCGACAAATGTGCCGTTCTTGCCAAGTAATCGAGATAGTAATTTTCACGATTAAAAACTTGCTTCCTGCTCCATCCAGTAAGGCTGATATGCTTTTTGCGCTTATGGAATAAACGATTCCATATAAAGTTTGTGACGCTTGAGTAAAGAAATGTACCGTTGGAGCGTAAAATTTACGTGGTGATTGGTATTCTTTAAGGAAGTGGGATTGTAACGCCTGAGCGCACAGAACAAATCATTAATGCCTGGTGTGCGTACAGATTTATTGTTGTAGCTCTACTCTTTAAAACTTTACCTACAGGAGAGGTTGGCTACAGCGCTGGTTTCGAATGCTTTTGAATAAATTACTGTAAACATTTATGTATGCCTTGAGAGTTGCAAGTTTGTGATAACACCCTATGAAAAATGTTCCGAAAAATGGTATGAGAATAACCGTAAGCTTGCGCTGTAAATAAAATACGTGTGAAAGATTTCGGTGAGAAATCACGTTGTTGTTCACTTAATGGTGATAAAAATTTTGTTTTTGCATACAATTGTTTTTAGCAATTTTCTCGTTTGCCAAAAATGTGCACTCCGCTCTAGACATAAAACAGCATATGTCTACCTCTCCAAACCACAAAGTGTTCCTTGGGAAAACAACCTAAAATGTATTGCAGGCATTAATTCATTTGTGAATTATTTCTGTCGTTTTCCTCAGACTCAACGTATTTCGTAGATCAGTATCGGTATGAGCGGTACCAATAAAAATATTCAGAAACACAGTCGGCCTCAGATTGCCGTTCACCTTACTGTAATTTATAGTGCAATTTAGTAGAGTTACTGGGAGTGCTGACCAACAAACATAAAAAAAGAATTGAACATAAAATTCGACATGAATAGCAACAGTGACTAATTTGCCTATCCCAAAGATACTGCAAGTTAACCTTTTCTGAACCGGTTGAGTGATTATTAGGTTAGATTTTACACTGTCTTTGCTTACACGTGTGGTGATCATAGTAAGTAAAACCCAAATGTGATAACACACTGTGCCAGCATTTGCTGCACTCTTAAAACCTGTGCTGTTGAATTCACAACGGAATGAGGTGGTTAAGAAGATAGGCTACATGAGTGTGTGTTACGCTGAGTTCACCGTCGGCAAATGTGGTAAAAATGGAGAATTATTTGCTGTTTTGAAGATTATGTATATAAATTTTTCATATCAGTTTGCGAACATAGTGCAAAGTATTTATGCTTTCCATGCTAATCAAGTGAATTTCTGAATGTGGCATAAAATCATTTCATCTGTTGTGATTCTGAATGATGAATGTTACAGGGGCATTAGACTCTGCTGGCATATCTCTAATATCTCTGTATGATAGTAGTGCAGATATTCAGGTGCCATTGGATGTTAATCAGGGAACCTCATACTTTGTAAAATTATTTGTACAACACCACTCATGTTCATGGTAAAATTTATTAATATCATGAATCTTTGTCATATTCAACATCCAAACTCTGTCCTGACTCTCACAATGCAGTTGTGACGAGTACATCATTCGGCTCACAATAGGTGAGACTGAATTACATTTTGTATGTTCGGTTGTGAGTAATATTAAATTCGTATCAATGAAACCCTTCACACGACGCACCATCTTTCGCATAATTTTCAGTAGACATGCAGTCCACAAAATCTACTGGTTGATTACCCCACACAACCACAAGATGCTTTTATATTTGAAGCGTTATGGTTAGCCGGATAATCGGATACGGAAAACACGTCCTTTTTTACTATGTTCTAATGACTGTTTGGGGTAATTTCAGATGTATTGCTTGCAATATTTTTTCTTAATCGAGAGTCATTTTGTGTATCTGTATAGACGTTCCAACAAGAAAAGCTTCTCATTCCACGTGGTGCAGGCAACAACCTTTTTATCTGGTTCACATTCATTTATTACCAACAGTTGAAATTAATTCAACGAACTTGGTCTTCAGTGGGTTGGAAAACTCACAATAAAATGCATATTTTCCCATGACATTTAACGATTTCTCTTTGTAGAATGTTACTGTGCTCTACCGAAGAGACTGTTTGAAGAGTGAATGTGATTCCTAGTCAAAAATCATAATTTAGCTCCAGTTACTGACAAGCATGTTCAGAAAAATAAAAAAATCATTGTTCGAGCGGGCCTGAAAAAAAGCGTGAAACTCCCACAAACTCTCCCAATAACTGTTCGTCTCTTTTAGTTGTGACATGATTAGTTTTACTGATAAGTAGTGTGGCAGATTTATGATTTTAGATGAGACCCAACTGTGAAAAGTCAGGGCTTCGGCTGGATTCGAACCAGCTCCCGGTGTGGCTTCGTAGCTCAGCTGGTAGAGCGCTTGCCTCGTTGAGGCATGCTGTGTCTGTCGTTGGTTCGAATCCAGCCGAAGCCCTGACTTTTCACAGTTGGGTCTCATCTAAAATGATTAGTTTTGTTTAGACTCCAGTTACTTCATACATGAACATATTGTCTGATGAACAATCAGTAACGCGACTACTCCAGCGACTGGTTCAGACCAGTATATCAAATAGCCGGACGATTTGATTCTTCACCTGGCCGTATCCACAAAGACGTCCATACTTCTAGTTTTTAGTCTGCTTGCTATGCGCATTTTCATTGGGAGATAAAGCCGTTCTCGTTGCTGTCGCAGTGAGCCTGGGAATTCCGCACGCTTGCGTTTATGTGGTCATCAAATATATAATGCTTACCAAGAGAAACTTTCAATTTCTCAAAAAACTTAAAGATATGAATATGTAAACCGAATCAAACAGTTGATTTTTTACGAATACTGGAAGCAAACGAGCCCGTCAGTTCAGTGGCAGCACGACACAGACTAATTCTTTATTTCAGATTATCAAACCTCAAGTTGTGATAGATGTCTGCTGAGAATTTTTCAAATTGGTTTCAAATTCTGAGATTGAAAATATTTGGTAAACGTATATCTGGAGAGGCAAAAATTGATTAACATAGCCATACCCCAGAAGAGACTTAATTCGTCGAAATCTTGAACAATTTGCGCACAGTATTGGGGTTAAATTACGAAACCGTATTACGAACTTCGAAATTATTATTTAGCGTTCATATTATCACACATCATCACACAAATGTCTTGTTTACTTAACCATTTAGTGAGTTTCACTGTAAGACCTTGTATAATAATGAATCCGATATGCTCAATGAGCAACGTGAATCTGAAAGACATTTGCTGGGTAGTTGAATGGTACTTATCATTGTGATTTGACAGGAATGGTAGCAACGCAGCTTTTCCCTCCAATATAATCTTTGCATGAATTATGATTTAGTAAGAGTACGATGCAATGTGTAAGCTTTCCAGACTCAACCAACAAATCAGACGTTTGACAAATTTCGAGTTTTTTTATGGGACACCATATGAAGAATAACTGAGCTAAGATTGACTAATGTAAACCTCATCAATGGGGTGTGAAAAAATGTACAGTTTTCAGTCAAACGAATTTTCTTTCTGTTCTTGCGTGTTCTCGCTTCCAAACGATTTTTGAAGCCTTTTGTTTCTTTGGCTAACTCGTCAAGGCGCTTTGTGTGCGTTGTTACTTTAATTACGTAGTATCAACTAAGATGATTGGTCGAGAGGTGGCATTTCACACACCAAACGTTCTCAAGTGGTTTGTCAACTATTCCTGTTCGCGAAATATCGGATGCAGTGTGTTAATAACCGAGACAGTCAGTGGTTTGGTAACTCCGAGAGTTAGTTGCAGAAAGGTCTTATTTCAGGTTGCAAAGTCTGACAATTCAACTGAGGATAATCAGTATGTAATGTTCCCTTCGTTGAGCTATGCGAATTAGATCGCTCGTTAGAAACGTAAGAAAGTACGGCAATGCATCGCAGGTGCACCTGATCCCACATAGCTGGTCACTCGCCGAATTAGCCCCATTTTGTTCACAATTTCAATGTTCAATTATCTGGTTAAGTCATTTTGTTTATTGCGGTGCTGACGGATGGTGTGAAGCGACGTACTAGTGCAGCAAACTCAGGGAGGCTTATAGAAATTCTGTGACACCAACAGAAAGAACATCAAAACAATTGGTCGCATTCACTTACTACGAACAACCGGTAGCTGCAAAACTTACGTGTGGAGCAAATCAATCAGGGCAGTCGTTAAAGCAATGTCTTTAACGTAGATGCCATCGTAATTTGAGATTAAAATGACGTCTAAGGTAGCCAGGAAACAATATTAAAAATATTCAGTATTCGTGAATAGGTCTACTTACCTTGTACTGTTTTCTAACAGAGTTTGATTCACAAGTTTATTTAGCCTTTGCTTGTTACCGATGGTTTTATCCAAAAGCAACTTCCCATTGCTACCGCCATCACTTTCTTCACCACGGGACAGAAAGGCTAAAGTATTTTTGTCCCCTGAGGAACTCATAATGCGTCAGTAGGAGTACATAAGATGTCTGTGATGAGTACACTTGGCCTAATCCCATCTGCTTGTTTTAACAACAGAAAAGTGTTCCAAATGAGTTCTGATCCCAGTTGTCGGGTGGCGGGATTTACCTTCCTTCCAGTAATTTTTTCCTGGATAGGGGTTGTTTTGAACCGAGACACAGCCGACATTCAGGCAAACTTAGGATTCGTTGTCAGTATTCAAAAACATCAGTTATATTTTAAATCTCGCACAGAATGGAAATACTCGAAGTGAGCATATTGACGTTCCGTGAATGAGGCTATTCGAAAATGCAGGCGAGGATGTAGTATGTTCACGGGTTTAGGGCTCCACCTCTGTCACACCAGCAAAGAATGGATGCGTTAGACTTTTTGTAAAGGAAACTGAAGGGTAGAAACGGTTATGATGAACTTTTGAAAAGTACACTTGAAACAGGAGCCATTTGTTCAGTGGAAAAATGAACAACTTATGTTTACTTCGACCTTTTTGTCACTCGTACAAATGCGGGCAGTAAAACACTTGGCCTGTCGAAGGCATAGAAAATAAGTGGCGGGTGACCGAGAATCAATGCGGATCTGCTGTATGTTACATTTCAGTTTGTCACCGTTATTTTAAAGACTTCAACTTTAATGGTAGGAAGTAGACCGGAGAACAAATCACAATAACCCTAGGGTCATCGAAACTTGCTTTCAAAGGTCCATGAATAAATGTTGGATAGTTTTCTAAAATGTCATCCATGTTCGAACACTTGAAACATTAACATCTTCTGACAACATATCTGAGGGCGGTTAAGGTGGAAACAGTAAAATTTATATCGGTTGGTTGTAACCCCCAGAATGTCAGAGGATTATCCCTATGCAAGTGAAAAGCATTCAGTTCATTACTGAAACGTTATTATCTTTAACACCCGTCACAGAATTGACTGACTTAAGCTGATAGAATCTGTGCGGGTTCGCTGAACATGATCTGAACGGAGAACAGTATTCATGTTTGTCTCATGTAAACTCTGTCAGCAGCTAAATGAATAAACCGGTTTTCAGATTATTACATTATAATATGTCAAAGATGGCAAGCTCCGTTAGCAGCCGTGCAAAAATTTGACATAGCCGATTTTACAACTACAAAAAATTAAGAAATTTCATATCCTGTTTTGTATCTCTGACTAACATTCGAATGTGTGTACGCACGCACCCGTAATGTGAAATACTCCAACTGTGCTTACAATTTAGTCCAGGCGGTCGATATAAGCTTTTCGTCAAATATATGTATGCTCTAACGATAGCATGCAGGTAACCGAACAGACTGCCTGAATAAGCCAGCTTTTCTCTTTCTGCAGATGCCAATTTTGCCGGGTAAAACGTAGACCACATCAGTCGTTAGGGGCACACAATTTGAAGTTTCCTTCCGACTTACAGCATAGTTCTCAGAACTTCTGTTTTTCCGAAAGAAACAGAAGCTTCTACAAAGCTGACAAAAAACTGATATATACTTCTGGTGCGGTATTTGCTCAAAAGTATTCGAGTAAGGCGCGTCTCTCAGTATATAGATTATGTTTTTAAAGGATCCATTTTTAATATGCACTGTTCCGGCTGGAATTTAATGATGTATAAATTCATAAGTCAATCCACATGTTTTCTGGTTTATGACGCATTGGTAAACTAAGTAGATTAGACTTAATCACCGGCAGTGAGTCGCTAAAAACTAGACAAATTATTTTGGGAAAATTATGTTTACGCAGAATTGTTTCTGATTATCATGTCACTATGAACGAAAAGTTTTGTTGTGTGCCGTATTTCGATCTGATCAGCCTATGAACTCCTATACTGCTATGACTAACGTGAATGGCATTTGAGAACGTGTCACCGGCGCATCTGAGTAGTTTTCAAAAAAAGCTCTCAGGCGCTTTCAGTCATTGTGGAATGTAACACACATCTCCCATACCCCTACAGTTCTTCTTGTCGGCTGTTTGATTTGTGCGGTATCTTTAAAAGTATGCTTGTGCAGAACGGGGGGCTATGCAGAGCCTGCAATGGTACAGTCAGCAGTGAAAAGTAGCCAACGTTTGCCGTTATATTTTTATATATAATTAAAACAAAGGTGCTTGCAATGAACTGGTTGTCATATGTGTCCCAAGTGTGTCCTCAATCTTGCACTTAGATGACTCTCGCTGGCCATTTTGTATAACTGGCCTTCGATGTTGTACACAGATATTTTGAGCTCAAGCTATTCTCGCTTTCACTTGAAGACAGTTGAGTTCACAATATTGTGTGCTACTTTTTGCAATTAGTTTTTTATTGTATTATATGAACATAAAAATGTGAACCTTATATGTGCTGGAGTCGCTCACATGAAAAACTTTTAATGTAGAAAAGAAGCGGAGGGTATCGTGAGCCCAGTTGACTTGTTCGCTCACTTTACTCTGAAATTTGTTTGTTTCGATTGCAACCATATGGATGGGCGACTATAACTCCGTTTATTTTTTGTTACTCATTCGTTAAGGTCGACGTGTTACATGTCACTTAATGAGTCAAGTCCCTCAGTGAACTAAGCTGGCTCATATTATTTCAAAAATTAAACTATACCACCCAGCTAGTTTGTTACACACAGCAGACTTTTCAAGAAGAGAAATGTAGCCTCAAGCGCTCGCACCTCACAGCTTGATACACCTCAAACATTGAGCGGAATAGCATAATTATGAAGCTTAGACCATTTCCATGTCCCTACACGTTGTACAATGCACACAGAAAAGCTGCTATTCGAAATGTATGCTCTGGATTCCTCAATGCCATAGCGTCACATTATTTCAGTTTGGGTTATTGGGAGTTAGACTGAATGTTGTTTGACATGTTTTGTTTATGAAGTCCAATGTCTACCAATACAATTTCTGCATAAAGTATTCAAATAGCTCACACCAGATTAAGGAGTGTACGCAATTTACGTGAACTCGCGCCCTTCCGTCTCTCAGTATTCTCCAGCGTTTCCTCCAATGCCCATTGAGGTATGCTAGCTGATAAACCTGATGTTCTTGTGTATTCGCATCGACCAAATCATATAGCATTACAACTAGTGTTGGAAAAATCCCATAAGATCAGAAGTAACGATGTGACGAACAATTGTTTTCGATAATTCTTTCTCAAGTCAATACAATTACATAGGTTTTCATCAAGGCGTCATGAGACAAACCGCATAAACAGAGGCTGACTGTTATCGAATGACAGTGGCTACTGCTAAACTTCACACGACTATTGGTTCGGCCCAGACCGGACGTTGACTGGGTGTTGTGTCACACGGTCAAGGTCAAATGTTTGTGTGTGGTTAGACTGGGTGTGATTGATCTGTGGCCACGGAAGTTGCAGGGACTGAACAAACTTCTTTTGAGAGCATAGATTAGGGTTGCGTA
>QNGE01000282.1:157879-188768 GCA_008508345.1 Paragonimus westermani | reverse complement strand
TTTGACCTTGACCGTGTGACACAACACCCAGTCAACGTCCGGTCTGGGCCGAACCAATAGTCGTGTGAAGTTTAGCAGTAGCCACTGTCATTCGATAACAGTCAGCCTCTGTTTATGCGGTTTGTCTCATGACGCCTTGATGAAAACCTATGTAATTGTATTGACTTGAGAAAGAATTATCGAAAACAATTGTTCGTCACATCATTACAACTAGATTTAACACTTACATCTGTAGGTATAACCTAACCTAGCTGAGCTGTTTGAAAACTTTTCTCTGAAAGATTTAGGCACGTGCGTTAATGCCAAAAGGTAACACGGTACTCATGCTATTTCAAATTGACAGTATACCTCCAGTATACGGCAACTCAACTGCTATAGTCTCTTAAAACGTCAGCCGCTGAACAACAAATATAGTAACTATTATATGAAACTGCATCCACTTTAAGACGCAAAACGAGACCGAGAAGTCTGAGCAGAACAGAACCTTCGAAATTTTCAAGTCGACAATTTTATTCAAATCATAAGACAGAGTTTTGCCGAGGATGAGTTTCCATTTATTTAGTGAATGGAAAAATCTATTGCAAATTATTTTTAGTTGGCCTTAAGCCAAGATATGGTTTTATGGCCCAGGAGAAACATCTTTTTCTGTGACTGATATATAACCAATGACTGGTAATTTCACCTGAATCCGTAACATGGCTGCTTATGAATGTAATCGTACGAAGTGTTCAAACGATAATGTTTACCTGTTACAGTAATAAGGGGGTGTCACAATCTTTAGCAAACTAAAGGATGACTTACTAAATGTCTTCAGCCTCAGCTTTTATTTTGTTGCGTTTGTGAAAGGCAAATATTCAACAACAAAATATTTGTTGTCACAGGTAACGTTTCGGATACCATTCATGATTTATTCGTAAGCATAGATTAAAAAGTGTGACTTAATTTTAAATGCTGCTCATTTCAAATTTTCAGAACATTTTGCATTTGTAGAGACGGTAGTAAATAATTTGCTTAGTGCAAAAAATTACAATTTCCGTGTCGACCATTATCGACAAGTTATATTCCTCGTGAGACATATTTTTGAATAAGTTTGTCTCCAAACAGAATAGTAAATTTTGTGTTCATTTTCAAACCTCCTCACAACATTCCGTGATTGTTGGATATCAAGCTCCAGATAACATTATCTAACCATCACCGCACAAACCAAGCGCTGCACTGTATTTTACCTAATGTTAATATTGACAAATTTAATTCCACTTTCAAAAACATGGGTGATATTAATTTAAACCTATCTCCATGTCAAAATAAATTAATAGGAAACGTCTGTCGTACGGCTGCTGAAAATGCATATGGCACACTACGGCATCTTTGATAACATACGTTAATGTGGACGGTCGGTATGAAAATTCTCCCAGTATTTAATGAACAGTTGATTTTGTTAACTTTCTGTTCCATAGTTACGCGGGAAGTTGTATAAGAGCTAATCTTCAAGCTAAATACCAGTTCTCTTGGAAAACCTTAATGACAGAAAGCCACCAAGAAAAACTGCTGCGAAAATAATATAAAAGGAAGCGCTATAACAACGCGAATGGCTGAAAGCAACTGTCGCATAAACTACCGCATGTCGTTGATAACAGGCATGCTACTGCCCAGCGTGATAGAAATCATGACTGGTTCTCCGCATTCAAAAAAGCGGTTCGGTTATGTGTTCTGTCACTTACATTGTCTGTCAATTTGTTTGGAGTTATCCTGACGTAAATATAGAAAGAATAGATCAGCTGTTGTTCCTGTGAGTTCCAAAACACTTCAAAATGACTGAAGCACCTGAAGATCCAAGGAAATGCAGTGGTGAAACAGCTGCGTTTCACTGACTCACCCAGGCTAATTTTCAATATTTACTATATTGTCATTGCCCTGCTTATAATACATAGGAAACAAGTCTTTTTCGCTATTTCGTTGTTTTTGCGACTTCACTGGACATGTTTGAACGAAATATTCATCCAACTGGTTCCTGGCAAACGAGTGACATCGTTAAGCTAGTGAGATTTCGTAGGTTTTGGCCAAATCAGAAATCACCAGTCAGGATTTGCAAGCACTTCGAGTTGTTTTATGCCTTTGTAAGCGTTCATTCATGTGACATATCCTCTTTTCATAGTCCACATTCTTTCCTTTTGAGACCTAGTGGTGAAAGAGAACAAGTAATTTCGTATACGTCTCCCATTTGCTTTGATGAGTCAATCAAACCTTGGTCACCGTTTCAAACATCGTGGAAGCTAATTGTAAACCAATTTTTTTCGGTGGCCGTTGCGATTCTTTCGCTCACTAACCGGAACTGCTCAGCGGTTTTCTGTTTGATCTGCAAAGGACCGAACAGCCCCAGAAAGCGCTGAGAAGGTGTTCTGCAAAAATTTGGCCTCATGGACCACCAGTGATGTGATGCATAGCTATTTTGACCTAATTTATTCTCATTAGCAAGAGATAGACTGCAGAATTGAACAAGCGACCGGTGAGTTAGCGATAGAATATAATCCAGACACAGCCATTAAATTCCGAGTCTGCGGTTTACGAGATCTCAGGAAAGGAAATGATTTGACTTTCACTGCTGTTACTTTCTTTTTCGGTCGCAAATCGAAGCCTGTCTGCAGCTGAGCAAGCTGATGAAAACAAACTAATTAAAAACTGCTCCACAGCATTTCACTGGTGGTTAGTGTAGTCAGCTATTTGTACAACCTTATGTGACTAAATTTGCGTGAACGTTTCACAACCCTAGCTGGAACATCGGCCATGACTGGTCGTAAGTCATGGAAGTTTTGTTTTCTAAATAAACTCACCCTGGATGCGGAACTCAAAGGTAAAGCATCGTACGCCTTTAAAATTTTCCGTATGCACCGTCTCATTCGTTGTTAAGCACAATACACTAATAAAAATATATCTTTCTTTGATCAGAATTTGCAAGTTCGGTTGAATAATTTTGCACTACACTCAGTCACTAGTCTGCTGTTGAGAAAAACGTTCAACCGCCCACTTAGTTGAACAAGCTCCTGTGTGGCTCACCACATCTGGTGGCGTACCATCGTCTTCATCATCTTAATCACAGACAGCAATACATCAGAGGTTCGCAGCGGTACCTAACTGCCATACATCGATTAAGTGAAAGAGCAAAGACATATACAGCAATGATCCTAGTAAGATAAACTGGACAACAACAGCCACTCACGTAAGTTAGGTTATTACGTAGATATTAGGCAAACGACAGTCGCCTGGTTGGGGGTTGCCACCCTTTTTTTGAAAAAATATCAGTTTTGGTGGTATACTGTAATGAGATATAACTTACTTTAGCACGACCGGTGGGAACAACTGACATAATAGAGGTATGCGGTTAGCGTGCACTCCATGTGTTGTTTGAGGAAGCACCCAATGCGAGCGGGTTTAAAAACTTTGGTTATAACGATACTATATTTTTGTGCTTCGAGCAAGAAGGTTGATTTGCTCCGCACGGCATGCATGAATTAATCATACACGTAATTGCACTGAACTTGACTGAACTCGCCGTTCCTCTAAGTACGAGTAAGAGGTCAAAATTATTCGCAAAGGCTAAGCAATATCAATTTGTCGTAGTGACACCAAACCCAACTGGTATGTTAACCACCTTCACATAGGCTCAAAAGAAAGTAACATTTGCGCTAGAATCTAAATGCAACGATTAATTGGCCTTCTTGTACATACTTAACCGGTGCCATTTCGATGGATCTGTTCAACGCAAGATCTATCAGAAACAGACCTGGAATGAGTAGTATATCCGCTTCAGCAACTTTGCTCCTCTGGTGCAATAAGTATTCCAAACGGTTTAACTGATAGGGAAATGGAAATATGTAAACCGGATAATGTTTCCCACAAACTCTGTTTCCTACACACAATCTTATTACAAGATGGCTCTCTGGAGCGATTCGTAAACAAGATTATGCAAAATGGCGAGAAAAAGGACCAAGTGTCCCTGACAAAAAAGAAAGCGGTGTACATTTCGTTACCTTTCACAGGTGACACTTTTGCTAAGACGATCGCTGACAGACTTAACACTATTGGCAAAGAAGTTCTATGGTGCCAGATTGCGCGCCAATCTCAGCGAAAATGGTTATGACAGTCACACTACCATGTGCTTATATGAACCTGTCCGTGAGCATCACCCAGCCTGGATCGATAGCAGAGTCACCAAGTCCAATATCAACGCTATTGCGGCACACATCGTCCACTGACACCATACCATCAACCGACTGATTTACAGAGTCAAGTGGTCAATCAAATCTGTGTGATACCGAATTTTGGCTAATGTTGAGATCAACCGAAATCCGACTAAGTAACCCACCTTCGTGCGCACTGAAGCGCTTTTTCAGGTATTATGTTCTCCTTGGCCTACCACCCACACCATGGCAGAGCAAAGTGCTACGATTGCATTCATGTGATAACTGTTACATAAGTGTATCTGAACACTGTCTCTGTATACGCCGATAATGTGTCTGGCCTCATTTGAACTGATTGCTTGTTGTGTAAGTTTTGCCCCAACAACTATGTTTCATACAGATGTTATTTGTTCGATCTGACAAAGAATAAACATAAACGAGTTTATATGCTTTTGCGTTTTTGAGACATTACAAACCAGTTGGTTCAACAAAGAATTTAGAGGTGTGTTCTATTTACATCATGATTGCGACGTTTGAAAACGCACTGATGGTGAAGAATGATTCAAACCAGAGCGTCATTTTTAGTGTGCAATTCATTCAGAAGTTTGATAAGATAGAGTACTCAAATACAATTTCTGTGTTTTGACATGACGGCGAATTTTTAAAAAGCTGGATCGGGAATTCGCACGAATGAAGTGATTTCAGATACTAGGGAGTGATATCCAGTGAATACTACCAAAATCCCTGCCACCAGTTGGCTATGTACACTACTGGATTCTATGTAATGCACTGATGGTGACGATTGAACAGATCAATCTTCAAAGGTTTTACAAGACAACATAAGGGTTATCGTTCACAGGGCAGAAACAATGCCTGATTCAATGGCTTATATAGGCATCGGACCGTGATTATTGATAAATGCCTCGTGAAAACTTTAACAAGCGTTGCGTTGAATTGCACAGTAACAAAAGGAAGGAACTAATCTGGTGATTGGCGTGGCCTTTTTACACTCTGTGTTTAATAGTGATAAAGTATTATCTTCATGTTTCACCATCATCAGTGTCGCAAACCGTACCACTGGAGTATTGTCCAGATAGTGATCAAATCTATGTACAGAGTTCATTGCATTTGCCTGCCAATTAGTACAGTCTATGGAACACTTTATATTTCGATGAGTTACGACCAGGCCGAAAATGAATATGACTTTCAGTTACAATTGACCAAAACAAATCAGCAGCACATTATGAGCAATCCTACACAAAATTTGCGTTTTCATTTGCTTCAATCATGAGGTTGCTGTCTTCAAGAATCTGATTAAGATCACTCAGCCCCTTGGAAGCGTGCATACATCGAGCCTGATCGACTGTCTAGTGTGAACACACTCATCTACTTTTTATGGTACTGTCAGTGCATTTCATTTGTTGTTCACTTTTGAGTCAACCGGTTCATAGCAGAAATAATTGTCGGGTTTTCCTGTACTTGTTTTAAAGAAGCCTGTTCGCTGTGAAATGTGGTGACGTTGAAAATAAATAGTCAATCAACTGCGGTTGACAGTTCTGAAACAATCCATTCGATGACGTAGGTCAACGTGATGTTGGCTGACAACTGCGTGTTAGTTTTTGGTCACGCTGAAGGTCTAGTATTTCGTCAGTTGACTCTGCAAGCTCCTTCATAATCACAGCATTGAGGAATGTATCCAAAATCTAACTAGTCAGTGATGGCAGTTTCTCCATCCATAGCTAGTGAAAAATGGTGTCATACATCTTTTTAATTCCAAGAAGCTGCTTTATGTGCCGTGGGAGCTGTGATGGTTTGCAGTCATCTAGCTCCATTCTAGAAAACAGTTGGTCCAGCTTCCACTGAAACTCTGTTTTACTTGGATGCTACGGGTATTATGAGCTATTTCTGGAAAGAAAAAATCACGATGCCGACAGTGTGAAATATTTTTTCTTGTGAATTAATCTGTCGCTATGCTAATAATGGGTCAACTCTGAAGGCGAAGCAACGTCAGAAAGCGTGCTGCGGAGACGTCTGTGCACCGTTTTACGAAGGTCAATGATAACAGAGGTGTCGACCCCATTCGGTTGTATATTAAGTAAGCGGTGTAATGGTTTAGTTTCATGATGTACTCACCGCTTTCTTCAAGTACATTGCTTGATTTGGATATCCGTTGCCAGCCGTATCTGAGTGAACCTGAATCAATGTTGTATAAATCCGAACTGATTGAACCTGTGGAACAACTGTTGAGATATTTGTTCATTGCATTTTCGAACTGCAAATTTGAAATGGGACGGTAATATTTTGAAAACATCATAACGAACCTCATATTAACCAAACAATATGCAACAGGAGGTGAAGCACAAAGAATTTATTCGAACAAATCCATGTACAGGATCTGCTGTTTGTACTGAATAATTATGACTCAACTTTAGGTTTTGAAATACAATTTCGCTTCAAAATCTTCAGAAATCTTCGAGTATAACCTGATAAACAAATGAACCGGTATATTGCGTTTGCTTACACAAGTAACAGAGGTGTACAGAGCAGAGTTTAAGATTATACACTGACTGAACGTTTCGTTGATCTATCGTTTTATAGACAGTTATTATTTTTTTGGGTTCAATGCCATTCATGAAAAACACTCGAAAAAAGAAATGTGATAACTTGTTTCAGCTGTAATACAAAGCAGTAACTTCGTTCACCCCCACAGGTTGTCAGAAAATAATCTCAAGAAAATTAATCGCAGTAAACTAGGCCAGTCGCAATGGTGTGTGGCACACACTGATAGTTTCCAAGAAAGCGATGATAAATTAATTCATTTATGCGTCTGAGGTGCACTTTCCGTGCGATGTGGTAAGCCTGCATTTTTCTGATACACTTGGTTGTATTACGTATGAATCTGAAGTTTGCAAATCTCTACTAATTCAGTGAAACACGATGCACATTTACTTTGGGAACTTGACTGACGCTTTCAGTGACAGCCACTTTGTGATTGCCTAGAACTTCATGAGTATTTTTTTCCACTCAACCTGGGACCGTTTTTGTTTATCTACTTTCAGCTCAGCATTGTTCGTCGGCTAACCAATCGTAAGTACCGATGGGCGGAAGCTCTGTAGCAAAGTTAGCCGCGATTAATGCGGGAAAACGTATTTGAGTTAACCATGACGTTAAGAGATTAGGACAAATATCCATTTCCCATATTTCTCTTAGTCGCAGATATACCCGATCCCATCGACCAGCGCAACCTCAAGACAGTACGGTGTGTGGTAGTGATTGTTGATCAGCATTATTTAGAGACATGCCTGTTCAGTAATACAAACACTGTGATTATCAACACAGTGCTTATAATAGTTTTCAACACACCAAACGTGTTGTCACAAAATATACTACTTTAACATTTGTCTGCATAGACGTGTATGAATCAGCTCTACTCTATGAAGTAAACCACATCGTCAGCGCCGGTACTTGGAGGTCGTCCTTAACTGCTGCTGGTATAAGTAGTCACCTTAGCAATCAAATCGTTATATTTGTACACCTGACAGTATTGTGATCTTCTTCACTGTCCCTGGTTCCACGCAGTATCATCAAATTAAAAACATAACCCAAGTTAGCATGCTATTTTTACGCAGTCATACTTAGATAGTTGAAAAATGCCAAAATGGTTGATTAAATTTACTTAAACTTTCAGAGAGGCCTGAATTATTAAACCCGCTACAACCATCAATTTGGGGGTGGGTACCAAAAAGTTCTCACTTAACTCAATGCTTTTAAGAAATGGGACTAAGTTTCTCCAACTGTTCAACGGATAACACAAAAGGCACTTAAATTTTAGAATTAGGTAGAAAATTTGGAAATCATGATTCCATTGAATTCTAAATAACATGCAGCTTTTTATTATCCAAATGCTAATTAACCTACTCTTCATACACGACAGATTTGCTCTAGAGTTTAGGTTATACGTGACATATTACAAATAACTCCGAATGAAAGATTTGCTGTCGGAAGAAAACCTCTAACAAACGCGCTGATTAACACATCTATTAGATTGACGGCTAATTTGGAAACAAAATTTCTCATGACCTTGAACCTGTAGAACTGTCTGTTAACCTCTTGTGGAGATAGACTAAATTTTCTGCTGTTCTATCTTGCTTGAATTTAACAAACCACTCGTGTATCCCTACTTGTCGTGTGGTTTTGGGTCCATCAGCAGTTGTAACGTTAATGGATGTGTTCGCAAATGATATCGCTTTCCCTCAATGAAATTAGATTGCATACTCGTGGCTAACAATCAAACCAGTTAATCCCAATTTTTTATTCAGGAAAAAGGAACATCGTATAACAGTTCATAAATAGCACTGAACCTTCTCCACCAGCTGTATTCTTTCCACTAAACAACGGCCTATAAACCATAATTCCAACAACCCATCTCGCGTTGTTAAATACTTAAGATCTCGAGGGATAGCTACAAAGCGGAAAACCTAGGTAGAAGTGTTCGTTAAGTGACGTTTTTGTTAGAGAATTTGGATAACGTTTTCTATCACGAATTATTCTGAATTGATTCGGCAATCATGTGAGACCCTCCGTCACTCCCTTGAAAGGCACTGTATAAGTTGAATCACCCCATGTGATCATTTTCACCCAGTCTAATATGGCGTCGCTGTGCGGACGACCAAATTAATCTGTTTGGCTTAGTTTCTTGAACTGCGTTGAACGCATGCACTATGTTCTGCTATAAGCACTGATAAAATCATAATACTCTATGCATTGATTTAAGCTTTCATATTAAATCCTTAATGAACATCAAATGTCAACATTACTGAAGACATCTTTTTCGTTATGACTAGCGGACAAATTCCGTTTTCTGCCATGTAGAGCTTTGTCTGAAAACGATGAACTTTTGAATAATTTTTCAAGTTTATTACGGCCAATTCTATCGACAAAAAGGTCACTGTAACCATTCTGTTCGATTATTCTCCTTTTAATGCATGCATACTTTTTGCATTGAAAAAATGTTCTTTTCTTCGGACAACCGACGTTCTCCGTATACCGTCCGTTTTGGACGAATGCTGCCTGCCCAATAAAAAATGTTCTCACTTCACAGAGTGTGGCACCTGAACTTTTCGCACGTTTCGTTTAGTGACATAATGACACGGTGATATTAACTAGTTTGAACTTGAATACAACGTGGCGTTTGAACAAGTTGTACGAATGGACGCAGGTGGAATACCAGCCAAATATATTTATAGGTCTGAAATGAATTGTTTTACGTCCTAAAACAGGAGTTTTACGGACAACTCACAGTTAACTGGACCAATTCTGACGGTTAAAACACTACGGGCCGGAAGTGTTATATCTGGCACAAAAATCCTGCTTTTCGTCCAGTTTCCGCCTTCCTGCAATCGTTTTTTTTAAATCTGGTTATTTTATTTCTCATGCTGCGAAAGCAACATGGAGTACTGACATCTAAGTTCGTTTCCGTTTTCAACACTGTAGAAATAATTGTGGGGATTCAACCGTTCTGAAATTTCAAAAATGTTGATTTAACATTAATTGAGAAAGAAAGTGTTGATGTCATTAGTGTGAAACTTGCGATAGTTTCAAACAGGCAAAATACTCGTTGATATACTGGGTCTAATTTCACTGCTAACTTGTACACACTAGGAGCTACACAGCCAACAAATTATCAAATCGAGTTCATTCTGATTTCTGTACACCTCAATCACATATACAGTGAGACTACTATAGCAAATTGCAGTTACGAGTTACATTCGCCATGAAAGTGCCCACTTAGTGTGAACTTTATTGGTTTACGTTGAATTGTGAATTGTGTGTATTTGACCAAGGCACCTGACTATATGCAGAGCTAAGATTGAAAGTGTGAGAACGCTGTGGGGTTTGGATGCTGTGTTTCTGTGTGCATAATTTGCACAAGTGATCGGCTGTATAGTACGACCGTGAGGTGATTTTTCGAAAGTGCACACATGAAACGGCTAAATGACTGCCAATTTGATTGGCTCAGCTGTCTGGTTTCACAACTTCCTAACAATCGACTACGGTACTTTTAATGGCGTTCACAGATTATTCCAATTTGTACAGCAGGAAAACGGTGGATCACCTACGGGGTGTTTTCGAGTTAGCTGTGTTTTGGTGTCGATGGTTACGTGTTTAGTGGAAAAAATAAGCCCTTACGTTCATGAGCAACATAGAGCAGCAACAAATTTGTGAAACAAACATGAAAAATGTCTCAGTCATTCCAACTGTGTTTGCGTACATGGTTTGATATGATCCATATTTCGTCATGGCTTTGTCGAGGGAAGACCCATAAGAGCTTTAGATTTCCCTGTTGATCTAAGTAGACGGGATGAAAGTTTGCATTATGCTTGCATTCGGAAGTGATGTGTTAGTTGTTAAGACCACGGACGGTCTATCACAAAACAGCTATATGTAAACACTATCTTCAAACTGTCGATACCATTCAGCTCACCACCCCGCACTTGCTTGTGCAGCTGTGGTAATTGATACTTCCGAGCTAAACATAACAACTATAAGACGACAGATTAAACGAATTGAGCGTACGAAGGAACATTGCCATTTCAATGAAGCACTTCTTGATTAGGATACAAACGTTTGTTTGTATGTATTAAATCAATAGTTCCAGATAGTTGCGTAACAAAGATATACGTTCCCAATCAGCTTAAGACGTTTGTTACTGGTTATCACGCACCCAAAGTTCCATAGCTCAAATAACGTTACGTTGGTTTTTACTTTTAGTCGACGGTTTGCTCAGGCGTGTTTTCATCTACATACGGGGGGTGAGCTCCTGATATACATGGTCAGGTTAGCATATGAAGGCAGTTGTGATTAATTTATTATGACCCATATATCCTTCCTTCCAACGGGCAGAGCTTTTAGGAAGCCTGCTCACTTTACCCTCAACGGTCAGTTGAGCGTCTATAAATATATACGTAAGCACGTGAAAAGAGCTGCCGAAAAACTTATCGCCATGATCTCCGTGTGTAAGTTTTGAGGTTCTACTTCAAACACAGAAGCCTCTTTTTAGTGACTGAAGTCTTCATAAAGTTTCTAGGTTGAATAAACCAAACGAAACCTGGAAGCTTACATTAGTTGCAACTCTTGCGAGAAATACAGAAGTAAGGGTTATAAATTCACATTTTTATACTTATATTGACTGGACAGAACTACGTTTCCGTGTTTCAACCAATCAGTGTTATGTCGCAAAAAAATGCTGTCAATTGCCCTAGCCTCTTCTATTCTGTCCACCTAGCTAGGGATGCAAGCGAACTACGATAATTCAAGACTGCTTGCCACACACCCCAAGTATAACCAGTCCGCCTTCATTGAAATCCTGCCAGATCGTCTTGACCTTACTGTCATCAATAGTAAGCATTCACTTGCAACTCTAATTCATTCCCTACTAATGTACAATGCACGACTAACAATTGTAGAAAATTTTAAGTATAACGATGGTTCATTTGTTTCCAACTATTCTGTCTGAAGCAGCTGAGTATTGTAGTGCTTTTCGAGTACCGTTTCACTCATGAAGAAAAACAGACAAATTTGAGTGTGCGCTTGTCTGAGTGATTCAAGGCAGACAAAGGTGATTCAGGTAAACACTTCGAGCTTGTCATACTACTTTTTCAAGCATCCCCACTTACGCGGCTGGAAAAAACTGAAATGAGTTGAACGATCACATTTCTGCAGGCAATTTCATAGCGCAAGTTTTTGTCTGCAACGTAAAGTGCCTGCTTATTCTTGGTGATTAACGTAGTTTCCCGCCATACCTAATCAACTGTGTTATACGTTAAACCAACGGAAGTTAGATGAATGCCGTTCTCTCGCAGACTATTTGTTTACCAAAAATGTGCAGAAAACATGATGAACTTTGATTAACACACTACAAAAACATTCAAATTATTTAGTGGCTAACGCGTAATACTTGTATATGTCTGATTACAAGTGAAGATGTCGGGCGACAACAACCAGACAGCAAAAGGAAAACTTCAGGCCCAACTGATAAAATGTATTTGGAACGCAACCTACTTAACAGAAATTTACCTTTTGGTGGAGGAAGAAGTTATAGCAAACGTAACTGTTTCGATACCAAGTTTTTCTAACGTGAGACGACACGTGTTGTGTGATTCGTGCGGCTGTGCGTGTTCACATTTATTAAAAAACGTTCGAGACATTGCTTTCGATAACTCTCCAAATTATGGTGTACAGAACTTTCTGATGAGAAGGACAGCCGGATTAACGCATTCCCCTCAGCTTGGTTTGCTGTACATTTTACAGGAAGTGAAAAGAATAAGCGTAGAGTGATGACATAGCTACAGATGAGAAAGCTGCTGGAACGCTGGACTTTCTCAGCGAGACATGTGGAGGCCATTTTGAGTTCCCAAAATTGTTGTTTTTGAACAATCTTTTCATTTTACACATTCAAGTATTTGCTTGTTTAAACCACGCTAAATGCTCTGCTGAATCAATTTCTAGCGTCACCAAGGGAAACAGACGTCTTGTAGACTAAAATTCGCCTTTCTATCATCCCTATGGGTTAATGAAGTACCCAATTAATTCAACACAATCGCATTTACATACGATGGTCCGTTTTCAACCGGACATATGTTGTTTTGCTAATTACCACCTTTTCAAGGCTGCAAAACGGTCTGGAAAAATTGGTCCTCCAGTCTATTGCTTCCTAGTTCAACATATTTTTGATGGCATGCCGCTCTGTTTCTCCGACTCCGAAGCAAACGTCGCAATAATTTTCAACCCGACCGGTTTTGTCTACTTGCTGTTCAAGAGGTATGTTTGTGTCAATTTGTTCCACAAATTCCTGTAAAATTTCATCCATTTTTTGGTGTAATAGTATTAGTATTAGTAGCAATGTATGCTGCGTCCCGTTGTGGTTGAGTTGTTACCACGAGGATCTGCCAGCACCTAACAATGAAAGTAGAAAAATATCAATGGATCCTTCATGCGCATTTAATGCAGTAATGTGCCTTAAAAAAACCTTGTTCATTTTGCTAGTTTCGAAACATTCGGTTGGTTTCTCTCTTGCTGGCATCAATCTTGATGAAGAAAATCTACTGGATTCTTCCCATGGTCTTTCTGCTAGGTTTAAACTCTTTGCTAATTGGTAGGTGGGTCAACGTTATGCCTTTGTGCAAGGGTATAATCTGGAATTGACTCTGACCATCTAACATAAATTATTGTACCTTATTGCTACTCATCAAGACATGTTGCATTTTATTATCTACGCAGTTGGTACTTTTATTGAAAACCAACACTAGTCCACAGTGGCAGTCGTCGTCCGTCTTAATTAGGACTAGTATGGTGGAACATTCATTGATGTGTTTGTAATACTACATCCATCATTCTTCATATGCCCTAGTGATATTTTGTCGATGCGACTTCATTTATTCATCAGAAACTATCTCCCGGTGGTACGTTCAACGTGAGATCAACAAACTTCCAACTGGTGGGTCAAACCGAACTGTCTAAACGCCCTTGAAGTGCGCCGTTAATAGGTCGTGTACTTTTTCACAGATGGGTTGCATTTTGATGGTATTTGGTAAACAGCACGAGTTGCAATTGAAGAACACTTCCTTTGGACGGCTTATCAACGAATGCAGCAGAAAATAACGTAAAGCACAAACTTGTCAATTGCGTACAAAATGAAGTACAGAATGGTCCGAAGTTTGGAACGGTGTACTCTTAGAAGAATTATCTGCAGAGTGAGGTGCTACGACCGTCAACGAAGTAAATTTGAAGAGCAAAAAAGCAGGCTATTCACACCATTTTGAGAGGTTGCACAGGTGGGTGCGGAACGCTGCGCAACATAAAACATATCCAGCCGTAATGGTAGCGCCACAATTACTGTCAGCAGTTGAATAAAATGTTCAGCAGTATTCCACACGTTCCGCATATTTTTATAAGAACAGTGGAACTATAGACTGTTCACCTCCTTTTAAATGAGATGGGAATAGTCGTATCTGTTTTGGAAGATGGTTGTGTACATCTCAAGGCTTGAAAGCTACCGGAATAAAAATGTCCAAAGTTTCTTCCTTAAAATAGATTTACTTCGGTTGTAATGGACCCGTGACGATAACAGTTCCTAAGGAACTGTTCTCGCAAATTAGATGTTAGTCATGTCACATCATTTCTGTCAGACATGCTCGATTATTCAAAAACGAGGCATTATCTCAAACACCAGTAATTTCTATTGAGTAATAAGTCTGTCTCATTCAGGAATTTCCAAAAGTGAAAGCCATCTGATAAAAGTGGTTTACAAATAATCGTTTGTGTTACATTTACGTGATTGCCTTTCCGAATCTAAAATTTCATGGCTGATGCTTGCATAAATATGCTGAATTCTTGTCGTAAAAGAATACTAGTCGTCATAACCCCTGTTTCGGAACAATCCAAGAAAAGTTTTCTAGGGCGTGTTCTACCACAATATGGTTCCACGGTGCTGTTACATATTTCAATCAAAAGCAATTTTCGGTGACACTAAAGGCGTTTATTTCTGTCATATGGTGCAGCTGATAGTTTATTCCACGACTAGAGTGGTATCTGTGCTGTGTCTCCTGTGCACGGATGTCAGCAACTTAATTACGACACTTTATTATCTAAGCTACGTTTGAGTACTTTCAAATGTGATGTACAAGAGATTACAAGCAACATCCTCCCACACCGACGATGAATCGCGCTATATTACGTCTTGCACGCTGTTTTCTAATGTAAGCAACACACTTCCGGATAGGACGGTTAACCATGATCACTTAAATTTTAACAAAACTAACTCTCGGACAATCCGCACTATGCCCCATTTCGCGCAATCACCCACGACGAAAATCCTCTTTTTCCAATCACGAAGTAGAAGGTTTCTTAATTGGTCCCAGCCAAATCTGTCGTTCGATAACGTTCTTCAAACAAAGATCAGTGTGGGGAATGAAATACTGTCATTTTTCAAACAATTTTAATTTTCTTCTGAGTTAGGGAAAACCTGATTCGTATCTGTAAAGGTTTTCTCAGCGAAGTTTGTACTCTTCCACAACTACAATTCACGATTGACACATTACTCAAAAGTGTCGTTTGCCTTCTTCAGATTTATATTTCTTGCCAAACGCCTGGGAAATCAAATAATGAGCATCGTTCATTTTGTTCTGTTCCCTCAGTAAATAGAAACTCGTTTTTCTTAATCTGGGCAAAGCGAATGCAACCACTATAGCATTTCAACAACAAAAAATATCGCACATCTATTTTTAAATACACTACGTGTACCACGAAAATCAGGTGGTGAGTCAACCGGCTGGTAGTGTCAAACGTAGATTGGTATAGATGAAAGGATTTGCTACACCTGCAACTTTTATTCGTCTGAACGTCAGTTGACATCAATTACGTGGTTGCTGGATAGGCCTGTTGCCTTAGCTCGAAGCAATGTAATGCAGACAGAATATTTAAGCAACGGTTGACCACTGCAGCCAAAGAGGGGTAAGATCCGCTGAAGAGTTTTGCATTATCTACTTCAATCATCCAGGTAATTCTTTGCGCACTGTGGCAGGAAGTCTCAGAAAGTCGCAGTGTTTCTGATTTTTCGGTGCGCACTGCGTTTGATGAAATCCTCGTATAACCTACAGGCACGTATCCACAACTTGCATGTTGTAGGTGGTCATATGACGGCATTTACAGACATCCGCCTGAACTCGATTGCTAACTCTGACACGACCACACAGAGCAAGTTCAGCTTCGGTAATTCGAGAGCTACTTTAAGGATCATTCTTTCCGCTGAAACTTACAGTTTCAAAACGTATACCCTTGTCAATATCACTGGTTTTGTCACATGACTGCACTAGTACTTCTAGTTAATTTACGGTTTCTTGATATAATGAATGTGTTAGTTCTGAACAGTTGAGTAAACCAAGCATTGACCAGAAGATCCATACGACTAGTCTAGACATATCTGCTTGTGCACTGACTTGTGTCAGCTGGGTAGTCGTTGGATTTCTTGGTTATAATTATCTGGCCGGCGTGCAGAAACAAGATTGTATTACAGGAAGCAAACGACGGATAATGTTTTAAATTTTTGCTTAAATAAGCAGGAGTAACTACAGAGACAGACGCGTCAGTTTCATCGTTAGGAAAGCCAGGGAGTGTTAGTTACGCCCTGAAAAATTGTTTATAGCGAATCTTTCAGAACATTGGTTTTGTCATTCAAAGAAAAAATGAACGTTCCATGAGTTTCGAAATACTACTTAGGTTACTTAAAGCACTAGCTTATTTCAGCTGAATAAAAGAAGGCAAAATGTTTGCAGTAGTACTGTTGGATGGTCTGTCGTGAAGTCACATCCTAGATCAATCTCCAGTGCGAAACACATTGTAGTAGGAGATGGAATTGCCCTGATAATCAACACCAGACTCTGTTGATCAAGCCATTCGCCTGTTTTCATTTCGACTAGCTTACTGAACCATATTAGATAGTTACCATTGGTTTTTGTTTCCGTATCTTTGATTTTTGTATCACTGCTATTATTCGGTTTATTGGCAGGTTCCCTGGTGCCACTTGGTTGTGTCATGTTAGCTATCCTGGTTGAGTGAATTAGTAGACGCACGTGTATTTGCCTCCCTGATCGGCCTACCGTTATCTTTCACCTCCAATAGTCAGCTTTATCAACCACTTGTTTTCGAATCCAGTTTTTGTTCCCTAGTAAGTACTACCCACACTGTTTTGTCTATGAATGCACTTTGTACTGTAGTCATTATCAAAAGCCCTGACAGTATCATCGGGTCACTTCCGCATACCTTTGTCTGACCGCGCTTCTCTCCGCCAACCCTGCCTAAAAAACTCGATAAACCACGTAGTTACCTACCCGGATATTGTTGTTCTGTTAACCTTTCCTGTTTTTGGAAACCTCATTCCTCGAATATGAATAAAGTCTGACATAAGTTGCTACAATACAGTTTTTGCAATTTCGAGTGAAAGTAACAACATAACTTCTGCCGGGATATTCATTCAATTACATAAAACTTTTGCGTTTTAGTAGACATACTCATAAGTCGTTAACTAACAGTTCTTTATACTGCACTTCAGCAAACCAATGAATTCAGAGTTCCAACCTAAACTTTAGTTTCCCAGGATGAATTTCATCAAAATGATTCGGTGTGAACAAAACCACACGTGATGCCCCCCAAGGTGCTTTTAGAAATTTCTATCTAGGTATTAGATTCGCGTATTTCCATTGGAAATCTGTTTTATGACACGCCTTATTTCTGCCTGCACATAAGCCTCTGATATTCGTTTTGCTGGACTAAGAATAGCACCAAATCTTAATCATAAAATACGAACTGACAAACTTTATCATACATTAATGGCATCGCTGCAACAAAAGTTATTCTTTAGTCATCCACAATGAGGTTGTTTTTCATCGACCAGCTTTTGGGAGGCATGTGGCTAACAAACATTCATTTTCTGATGTTTATAGCGTCGGTAGACAACACATGAAGATACACAGCACAGTATACAATCAATGACAGTACTGTTCAGGTGAAAGGAACACCGAGTGAAACTTTGTAGTCTACTTCATACTCATTTCCGTTTCCAACATTTTAAATAAAATCGTTACTGTTATGCTACGTGATCGCGGAATTCTCGGGATCATATACTGTGGTACCGATCGATCAACGTGAATTTTTTCGGACTACTGTTGCTTAAATTTCAAACCTTTTCATGCACTGTATATTATATGGCCTTCTTATATTACAATCATTACCCTGTAATACAGATCACATCACGTTCCCAAGCACTTAGAAATTATAAACAATAATCCCCTATAAGCGACTGACAGTGCGTTCATGTGTATTCGGTTACGTATAAAATGAACGTTCCTCGGTCTTCTTCGCTCCGTACTCAGTGGTCTCTGAAGATTTTGAGAACAGCATATTTTTAGCTCGGAACCTACATTGTTTGAGCCTGGTTCTTTTGTTCAAAATGCGGTGCATAGAGCTGAAAATTCTATACTTCCTTCTATGCATGGCTTAAACACCACTGTACGTCTACATTTACTGTGTTAATTGATTCCAATTCTTGTTTACCAAAGGAGATTTTTGCAAAAATAATCCAACTGCCCACTGAAAAAATTACCCTCTTATATAACGTATGTTGGGAACAAACAGTAAAAAGTATACTTAGGCGACGCAGTTTTTCAGTTCATCATATATATATATCTACTTCCCTTAAGGAGGAAATCGGAACGTTCATTTGTTTGTATCCAATTTAAGATGGAAGCTAATAAATGAAAATTTGAAAATTGCATTGAAATTAAACTACTATTTTACAACGGAGTGCTTTCTTGCTCCTAGTTGTGAAAGGCATCTTCAGGCAGTGCAGACCTCCCTTGACAAAGGAAGATTCCGTAAGATATTTGCATGAAACAACTAGTATTGGAGACAGACTATCAAACGCATGTTCAGCTAAACGGATGCTTCACTCTGGCCAATGTTGTTTAAGTGTATAACATGAGCTTCCGTTAAATGGCTACACCACTGGTTGCCCAACCCTATTTGAACACAAGCGGTCAACTATTTACTTGGATTGTAACGTTATTTTGCTGTGCTAACATAGGTAATAACGGCTACTTGTTCAGTGTTAATAATGTTTTGCTTCAGGTAATGATCGGTACATCACGTGAAAATCACTTTGGCAAATTTTCTTTTTCGAAGAGCGCCTGAAGCTTCCTAACATTCTTATATTTCCGCTGCTTAGATTCCATTCAAAGCTTCGAAGTTTCAAAGCTGAATATAGTCTAAATCGCATGATTTTCCGTCAAACCTTTCCTATTACTTCGATAGACGCATTAGTTGAAGGTTAATGATGTTATAAGCAGCAGGTGCCTGTTCAACGTTAGGCTGATCTAGGACGCACCAATGGCACCGTCTACGAAATTAGCCTTATAGCACCGATATCTATTCAGCAAACACTACTTTTATGACTGGATGAGATTTTCGACCACCAAACTTTAGTATACACTATCTGTATATTATACAAATTGGGAGGAAACGTTATTCAACGCGACTACAAATTTCACATCGGTTTTATGGGTATCCGTTCACTGGGAGGTCCTCATTCGCGGGTAATCAATCTTGCATATCAATCTTTTGTGATCCTTAAGGAAAACACCGATTGTGAAACCTTTACAGCATAACAGTTGTTTGGTTAAATAAGCAGACAAATTCGTCTTTGGTATGAAGAGAAATTAACGAAAAATAGACTAGCTTATGTGACTGCGTTCGTATGGTCCTTTTGGACAACCTTATTCGGCTGACCAGCTTAACAGTTCTGTCTGTTGTATCATGAAAAATAACTCCATTGTTTTGCAATACCAATCAAGGGGATACAAACCCTTCCAAAAGCGAGATGTGTGCTACAAAATTTGTGGTTTTGCCTTTCCGGAAAGACGTGTGCTTACCTGGAAGAAGCTAATTACCAATAGTTGTTAAATATCTCACAAAATCAGATCCTACTGTGAGGCGCTTGTGTGAAAACTACTTGTCGAACAGATCCGCTAAGCATAAGATACCCATTTTGTTAAGCTTTCTCCATTAATAACATCCTTCACCGGATCTTCGTGAAACTTCTAATTGAAGCATTGCAGTCTCAGCAAGCGACATTTCAATGATCAAATATTATTCTATCTTTGTGTCAAATAACCCTTTGGGTATCCTCTTTCGAAAATGCACACCCTCTGCGAAAATTCATCCTTAACGGCGCGTCTAAGATGACTGTGCTCGCCAGGACAGCAAGCTGAACATTGGTCACGCACTGCATCACTGGCCTTACCTTAGACATTACTCAAATATCGTGTACATACGTTTTGCTGCATTAGTCTGTAAGTAGTGCCTAGATTTCTCGGTCATCTCGATAGCAGCCACTTTAAATGTCTTGTCAGTCCAATCAGTGTCATAAATCTCAGGATATCTGGCAGGCACCATCGCAGGATTCCCTAAATTGGTCAACCGATATGCAGACAATTAGCCCAATATTTGGTTGTCTATTTCGGCTGACATGTTGGAAACCCGTTTCCGTTAGATGGCTCATTTCAAACATGATAGCGTTTAGTCAGTTTGTTCTCTTGTGTTTTGGTCGTATTAATTGGCAACTATGCCAAATGAAGGGCGACGTGTTCAGCCATATAGCCATCTACTAAACCCTCTCATACTGATGTTTACAAAGCAAAACGGTGGATACGCATATACCGGAATAGAGTAGACCTCCGCATACAGTTGGATAAGCAATTCCGTTGAAGATGCTTGAAGCACAATTGCGCAATTCACTCCGTCAAAGAAAATTCCGATTCACGGGCAATATTCCACACGGAATGCCACGTAACCATAGGCGAAATCATCTTGGCGCTGGGTGATGTTCCAAACCAATACATAAGAATGGTACTCACGGCACTCTTTTTAGAATTCCATTCGAAGAGCCTGCGAAATGGCAACATTGGTCTGAGTTGAGTGTTCGCATTGTGTGTTCGCCGAATGGTCTAAGCACGTCAGCGACCAATGATTGACTTAAGGTTGCACGCAGTTGATAATTCCCCCATAATATCCAGGTACACATATCGTAACTAAGGAATCCAAGGTATCCTTGAATCAGGGATTATTTAGGGTTTTTTTAATACTGCTCACTGGTATACCCATATTTTCAAAGTGTATGACAGTCACATTTGTGTTCATTGAGAGTAAATAGAATAACAGCAGATCGAAACTACTGACTGTTGAACTTAAGCACATGAGACTACTGTTAATGCATGTTATAAATAGTCAACCAGATATAGCTTATACAGCCGACATCAAAACAATTATTTCGAGGGCGCTCGATAGTTAACCGAGATGAAGTTAGTCTTCCAGTTATACTGAGAGGATAACAAGATCCCGCCAATAATATTTTAGATACACTGTTCATTACAAAATCTCACATAATTCAATTTAGTATATTAGCGTGCTGTCTATAGTGCAAGAAACAGTGAAGACATCATGGTCCACAGCGAACAGAGCGTTACAAAAAACTAGCCATTAGCTAGCTACTTCAATTATCTCTTGTTCTGTCATTGCAGTAATACAAGCTGTGGTATCACACTAACAAAAAATGATGAAGTCACCACCGTACATGAAAAACATCGGTGAGATAAAGCAGTCAAAGCACAAATCTCAATGGATCAGTTAACTAGCCTAGGATTTGTCGATATGCACCCTATTTACTTAAGTCGAAACTAGGTTACGCAACCTACTTTCGGCTAACGAGCGAGAAGTGATATACGGTCTACCCGTGTAAGTAATATCTGATGGCACTGGTACGTAATCATCAAAGATTTCTGATTCTGTTCCACTTACCAATTAGGCGGTTGAAAAATCAGTCGAATGCTTCCATGTGGATACTTTAAACTAATTAAATTTACAGTGGGCTGTAATACAGTTCGTCTTAGAGCACGAGTTCATTTTGTAGCACACTCTGCATCTAAATCTACACAGAATCCTCGACGTTTATTCTTTGGAAAGGTTTAGGCTAATCCACGCTCACTGGTTAATGCCTTACTATGCCCAAAATCATAACAGCTACTGGTAATACGAGCCGATTTTGGTGACAACGCTTCTAGGGTTCTTGTCAACTACTTTGGCAGCTAATGTTTGGAAGAGCCATTCCCATGAAGAGATAAGCCTGATGGGTTCATAAACTTTGCGAATGCCCGGAAACCCATAAGGCCGTACGACTAACATGAAAAACCTATAAACAGTCTCTTTCTGAAGCCAACTATTTGCTTGTGTCACCTTCTTTCCTACTTATAATTACGATGTGTGGTGTGTGAAATTTTCTTCAACATACTTTTCATGAACTGTCTGTTAACAATCTGTCTTGGAGACTGCAACATATCCTCATCAAATCTAGTGCGAATAGAGTCAAAAAGTTTCGGAATCATTCAAACATCATATTGTGGTGGATTGTCAGGCCGGAGGTGCGAGTTTTCGGCTGAATACCTTAACTCAAGGGGAGGTACGTTCAGAAGCCTGCCGCGATCGAATCGAGAACAACGTGCGCGGCCGGATGAGTCATCGCTTGACTGGATCGGACCAACGGACGAGGCAGGGCAGGCGAAATACGACAGATGGCCAGATCGGAGGCGTGGTTTTTCTAACATTTAGAGGAACATCTCGACACGATATTGGAATACGGTCGAGGCCAACACTGGGTGGATGGCGGAGAGCACGAGCAGACGGATGAGCCATCGCGCAACGAAATCGGACAAACAGACGAGGAATGGCAGGCGGAAAACCCCCCGATAGAGGGCGCCGATCACACACGTAAACCGGTTAGAAGTGCACACGACGTGTGAACGGAAACCGGGTGGTGTTGCGGGTTGGAATTATGACTCATAAACGAGGGAGCGCTTGTTGCATGTGACTGGTGATTTGGACAATAAAGATTGTGCTTTAGTGGACGCCTTCTCGCTACAATATGTATAACAGCTTTACCAGCAAGTTGTGACACAACCACATTAACAGAGGAACAGATTTCATCTGAGGTTTATCGTGGTTAGGTCAACTTGCCGTGTATCTCAACTGGTTAGTCGAATCCGTTGCGTATTAGGTGCGGGTGACATTGATGTAAATACCACGTGTCTGATGTTATTTATTCTTGCCCTCCATATTGCAGACAGGAATTTACTAGCATTATGACTAACGCGAGCGCGTTGTGTGTATATGGTGAGAACTTCAACGCATGGGAAGATTGACCTTAGTGAATCACTCCAGATTAATCGATATTAGTCTTTAGCGTGAAACCGCGTGTGCCTCTTGTGTTCGGCAACACTTAATCAGTTAACCGCTTGTCTGTCCTATGCAAGTGGTATTGCAATCACCGCACTTTCTTATGTAAAAGTAGTCTATCTGGTCACCCATAGAAACTGGACCCTAAGGACGCATCATCAATCGTTCTAAGGTATTGTCTAACAGAAATATAATCCAGTTAGCTTACTCGGAAAGAATGAAACAAATTTTCAAGATGTTGCTTCACGACACGGTATTTTCGTGATAGACTTGAAAGTTCTGCTCTGCTTGGTCTGCTTTTTAGAAGTCATGAGTTTTAGTGATTTGAATAAATGTGTTTGGATATTAACTGGCGGCTAGTATTTCTGTAGTACGGGAAACCTCTGGTGTGCTGGAGAGTTCAGTAGTGCATAACTTAATAGCTCTATGGACAAGTGATATGATGGCTGTTCTTTTCATACTGATTGGATGCGACGAGTTGAATTTGAAATACCGACAAGAGTGGGTTGGGTTGCGGTACGAAAAACCTGGAATCTCTGTTGTTAATCAACTCTATCCAGGTAGTCTAGAAAATTATCTGAGCGCTTATCGGTTTCGGTTTTCAACGTGGATGCAAAGCCGTTGCCTATTCATTCAGGAAACTGTAAGAAGTGTTTGCGAGCTGTCCGATTTATGGTTACGATTGTGTCGTCTACATACCACAGACAAGTTTTTCAGAAGGCAGATAAACTCACCTATCGCTTGTGTCTCCAGTTTTCCGAGGAAAATTTTGGCTATCACAGGTCCAACAATTGAACCCACAACTACACTATCGGTTTGCTTGTATTTCTTTCGCTGGACTTGAAGAAATCTGGGAGCAAACAAGGTTCAGGACCAGATACAATGTCAGAAGATGATGATTTAGCATGTGCATTAAATCATCATTTTTTAATAACTCACTGACAGCATCAACTGTATGCTTTACCGGTACATCGGTGTTATATACAGAACGGACGTGTTGGATATATCATTTTGGTTTCAGCTCGAAAATATCGTATTCCTTGTGGGACCGTTCTTATTAAATCACAAATTTAACTCTACAAATTGCATTATTTGGCAGTTTTAAACTATGCTGTTAAAGCAAACTATTATTTTGCTTCTGACACATTCGTTGGTGACATTTTAATAACGAATTCACGTGTAAATCATCGAGTCGTCTAGGCGCACTTTGGCTTCCGTGAACGCAAGCACAGAGCATAGTGCGTCCAAGAGACGAATCACGTGAATGGTGTTTACATTTAAGACAGTCATTATAGCGATCTTGTCAAGCGCGTACCAAGTGACTTTGGGAAATATAAGTGTGGTGCTCGGGTTTATCTCTACCGTCCACGCAGCGCCCCGCTCTGTTATCTGTGCACTGAGGAACGAAATAATTTGAAATTTGGCAATTTGATCACTGGATGGTCCATGGAGCACGAAGATCTATTGATTTTCAGAATGAGAACTGAATGAGAGACAAACCAGATTTAAAACTGTTTTCAATGTGATAAGGTACGAATCCTCTTCTGCACTGCTACAAAAATAAATTTATGAGATTCCGGAAGAACTGCTGTCATAACAACTGGTTAGATTTTCAAGAATGTGTGCATCGGAAGCACAGCAAGACAAACATCTGCGGACGAGATGCGAATTCTTCCAAATACGCTTTCAATTTAACCTGGGCAGACAAATGCGCAGTCCTCAGTGGAAGTTAGGATTTCCGCCACTGTGTCAGAATCGCGGGCAAGTTTATAAGATTGCTCCACTCCGACCTTGTGGGATACCTGCCTGTGGAGGCACTCTTGAGGCATGCTTGAACCGTTGTTTCACTTTTTGTAACTTTTCATCGTAGTGATATCTAGGGAGCTCGGTTCATCGATTACGGTGATCACTATACTTCATGCTGGCCGCTGGGAATAAATAGACAGACAGAGACAAATTATGTATAGAGCTGAATGGAATCAATATAGAAGGATAATCGACTTTGAGCTGATGGTGCGGACCATCTGCAAAACGTACACTGCTTCTACGTTGACTTACTACACTTTCGAACAAACAGTATTCATCGCCAACAATTAGATTTTTGTTAGTCACCATGCGGAGGGCAATATAACTACACGCAATCGTCCAGTAGGAGTGAACTAAGCCTAAAAATTTAGGTAATGAGGTTGCATTATACTGATTTAAAAAGAACATGGCAGAAAACCCACAAAAAATAATCGTGCAAACAGAGAATGGATTTGCAGTTCGAGGTGAGCAGGATGTAAGCAAAGTTCCAGACACTTTGCCACAGATTGTTAGAAAGTGTGGTTAGACCAAAGTATTGAGTAAAAAGTTTTAAAAATAAATCATAAAACGACCTCTCCATCATTTTATACGGATTTCTTTGGCAAGTTGTCAAAATGGAAGATAGAGAGAAACGGGAGACTGAGCAATCTGGGCGAACATTTTTGCAGAAACTAGAGAGTATGTCGTTAATTGCTGAAAAATGCAAACCGCGAATATCAGTCTGACCGGTTAATTGATGTAGGATTTTCACTGTCCCAATGTAAACAATGTTCTCCGGATAGAAATTTTGCGAGACAAACAATGATATGTATTGAAATATTGGTTAAGGAGTTGCGACTGCAAAATGAGTGATAATATCCGGTTGACTAAACGCTGTTCACTGGATGTGGGCACATTCAGCTGGACAATATATATATATATGGGGTAATTATTGAAAGGGTAATTATTCGAGGAGCGCCACGTGAGTTAATAACAGACCAGCGCTGCTGGCACGTAGTGCAATCTGTGTACAACGTTATGCAGACGATATAATCAACGCATGTGCTGGACTGGTGGTATTCTTACTGCTCAAAATCAAACGGTAATTTACACTGCTAAATTCAAACGACAGTGTTGATGTTTTCATTTGTAAACGTGAATTCAAGTGCCGTTGTACTAACAGTTTGCAGACAGACGACTCAATGTGGTGTGAGAAATTAATTTTGACTTTAGATATGTTGAAGTTGAACCAGTGGCATCATCCACTGTGAAATAGCTAAATGTGAGACTTGAAAACGAGTTAGGTTTGTGATCAAATATTGATATATCATGGATTCAAAGCTACCAGAGTGAAACATAATAGTAGACATAAACTGAAACGTCGCACAATCGAGCTGCAAAGAATCTCATAAAGAACAGAACGAACAATGTTCTTGATCAACCGTAATCAAGCAGATCACGTAATGGATCGTATTTATATGGACCTGCAACGCGAGTTTGACAGGTGAAGCTTGATTATTCGAATTGATTCCCATTAAGGCTGTCATTAGAGTAAGGGTACAAGACATACAAATTGCAGAAGTGAAATTACAAATAATCTAAGCATTTCGCGACAAAATCGGGTGGAAGAAAGCTCGCTCACGTCGATCAGTATTCAAAGCTGATTGAAGTCAAGACAATCAATTCTGGAGATCTCTCTTTTGAAACACAAACATCTTTCTTTCCATGTTATTTGAGACCAGTAAGTCTGTCTGATCTTATCACGGTCGGGATCAAAACTTCAAAACTTTCTTAACTACCATGTAGATCGGTCATTTACAGTGGTTAATGAGTTCTGGAGTGTACGTGCATTGATAATGGGGAAAGACAGTCTTCTATGACTTCTTTTCATCAATGCCACTTATGCCACTCTCAGCAGAGCATTACAAACCCTTAACGCCTCAATGATCTCCACTAGTCTTTGTTAGTCGTTAACAAACAACACATCTTGTGATATACTGTAAAATAATGAAAGGGAGATATGGAGTGTTTAAACTGTTTTATCGTAAAATGCACGGGCTAGATTGATACAGTTATTTATCATGTACTGCAAATTCTCAGGTGGCTTAATACATGTATGACTGTTCAAGCATGGCAGTACTCTCCTAATTATACTATGTATACGAGCTCACTAATTAACAGAAAATTTATGATCTGGATGAAACTGAAAATTCTTCTGTGTCGTTAACTTTTACGGACTATTAAGAAACAGCAAGTTGGGAGATATTTTCAGTAGCGGAGGTAGAGCAACAGGTTGTGTGCAAGTGAGAAAATTAGACGACAGTGAACGCAACGGAAACCCAACAATCGCCTACCAGGCACAAAATAACTGAGCTGCATTATACAATCAACTGCAACTAGCTACCATTGACATCATGAGATCGAGAGTAATTCCATTCTATCCCGAATAATTTGAAAGTTAAGTGTTTTCAATATGCCGCTTAGTGTTCAGAATATACACGCCAGGTTTCCATTTAACTTCCACTACTGTTACGGCAGTTGTGACAGACTCTGGTATTTTATCCAAACTGAACATATCCGAGAACTAAAACTGTGTTCTGTTCAAGTCAGTCTGTCCATCCGTTATCCAACTTTTATCAGATTATTCCGGAGATGGTTGTTTACAAGAGTTATAGTAATTTAGCTGAAGCGACGGTGGGGTTATTGAAGACACGAAAGTCCAATAAAAGTAAATTCTACTAGATCTTCGCGTACTGAGAATTACTCCAGTTTCCGCAACATGTATGGCTAGGACAGAAAATGTGGTATCATACCCGGCTCTGTATTTACTAGTACCTTCCCAATAAGAGTGACGCACTTCTTGGGCTAAAAATGGCTAGTTTGGGTCTTCGGATCAAGGTCGACAGGCAATAACAAATTGAAAATGGTAATGAGATGATCCTGTCAAACAATCCAACTAGTTTGATGAATTATCCGCGCGCTTAGTTAGCTTGCTTGTTCATTGCCAACTTATTTGGGGACAGGTCACCTAAAGCAATGCTGCCCAAGTCGCGCTGATTTATAGTGGCACATACGTTTTTCGTACCAATGGTATTATTCCAAATGACGAAAGTAGACCACTTTATATTGAGCTGTGTTAATGGAGAAACAATTGTGTGCAGCCCAAGTAGTGAACTGTGCTTAGATCTTCCGGCAGCTTCCCACTTTAGTTGGATATTTCACTATGTGGCACATTTCAGTGCCATCACTATATAGTGGAGGAAGGGAATTTCGAAACTGTGTAATTCTGAGAACAACCAAGACAAATAATTGTCAAGTATTCAAAACATCTGACCTCCATGAAAGTAACTTAGCTTTTGCCACCTTGGTTAATTAAATTGTTATCGTCTCGATATCTGTCACATATGAGCTGCACTGTCATGATTTCTTTGTGTTTCACGAGACGACGTTTAACTCAGTATTCATCCTGGCTGAGTAATGCAACCATTCATGGCGATTACTTGGTGCGCACCATATTTCAGGCATGATGTCTACCTTGTTTTGACCAGTTATAACATTTCACTGCAACAACAAGCTACCCACCAAAGAAGCTGGTTTTCTGTGCATTAGGTGGTCATGCGAACTTCTATCTCCAAGCCATTCAGAGTTGTGGAAAACGAATGCGTTGGTACTCTTGTAAAATGAAGATTTCTAGTCGGTTGTCTAGTTAAATTTCCTAATCATCCCTACATTCGAAGTTCCGCACTTACTTGGTTCATTGAAATTTCACCGACTACAGCCTGTGATTGGCAAAGTTTAGGCAGTTAGTGCGAGATTGGTTGAAAGAAGGCAAGGTTACTATAACTGATTCATTTTCATAAGTTGAGCCGATAACGTGAACAAACTGATGGCTGCACAGAACATACCTGTGCTGCTCCGCGTTAACCTCAGTAGAATATGGTGGGACTTTATTGCAAAACTCATTAAATTTTGACGCCTAGGGAACGTAGACCCGTAAATAATTACTCCGTTTGGGGCTCTTTCAAATAAGGTGATCACGTGGAGGGCATATTTGGGGACAAATGATGAACTGTGGTTGAATGGACAACTGCTGTTAGTAAATGTGAACGTTGCCTATTTGTAGTGGAATAGGTTATTCAACGCCTGCCTGTCCGAAAGTTTCCAGAAAGTCTTGGATAAAGCGCCGTAGTTTGAATAAAGCCTACTTATCAAGAGCTTTTTAGACCAAAGTCTGTAAACAACCAGGCACCTAAATTCGTCCTGTACTGGTAAATAACCTGCAAACTTGAATCCACGAAAGTTCTGTGTTCTGTTGACATAGAGTACGCCGTTTTCACACTTTGTTCATGTATTACTTTTGAGTTAACGTGCACAGTTGTGAGTCAAACCACTAACTATGGCGGCGCGTTTGAGGTGGTTAGCGCCCAAGGTTATTTAGAACGGTGTATTTGTCTGATGATTTACCACAATTTAATAAAACGAAGCAAATTATGTTGCTGCATTTGATAGGCCTTGTGAATACCCACAAAATATAGGCCAGTTTTTTCATCAGAGATTATATGGTATGAAGAAAAACATGAGGTGTATGAGTGTCAGTATCAATTATATACATAGGGCTTGCTGGCTAAGAAGTTTCCTTTCTTCCGACGAATGTTATTCATCTAAACAAAGTGTCCTGTTTTACCACCTTCACTGTAGAATTACTCACACAGATCTACGGAAGCATTTTTTGTCGTTAGTTTTCGAGAGAACCAGATGAGACGGCTCTTATATTTTGCGAAACAATATCTCATAACGCCAACTTATCAGTTCTTACGTAATTTCACTTCACTAAACCAAGGCACATTAACATTTGTGTCAATTCATGGGAAATCCGGTTGTGAGAAAAGCCGAGCAGATTGATTCTGTAATGTGTGATGTTCGGATCCCTGCAAAAGCATTACGTGTTTATGATTTTTATTCTTCTAGCCTTAATTCAGAGAACGATGATGCACATAGACAAACTTCTGTGGAGTCTCGAAGGACGCACTTTTGTACGTAAGAGCGATAGCAGCACGCATACCTAACACAAGAAACATGTAATTGCAAATGCATGAGAAATACAAAGCGAAGCGACGCACAACACAATGAATAGGATGGCAAGTCGCAAGATGGTCAAACAGATTCAGGAGGTATAGGTAGTATACGTAGTTTTCAACATTAGGCCGGTGCACCTTTATTTCATTTCAGCGTTCTAGGTTTGCCCAGATGCACTAATATTTCCTGGGGAAGTCGGTTTGCCTAAACTCTGCAAATATACTAATAACGGTTGGGATTTAATTAATTTTATCGATGCAAAAAGTAACGTGTTTTCGTGTCTGTAGGTCACAGTATCGCCGGTAGCAAACTTTGAAGTTCGGAGAAAAAAAGTACAGAAGCGTCATCTCGACAGTTTGTCGTGTTGCGCTAGCCTAATCCATTTATGCAACAAACGCAGAGGCGTAGACATCTTTATGGCAGGTTCTTCAGTTGGGCAAATCAAACTGTATTAATGTTGTGCATGTCAATGGAGCGCTTGTAATGTTCCCTAATGTAACTATGGGCGACTGCTTCCCACTAGATAGACTCTCGTTGATGGTCTCGTCAGAGTGAGTATGTTTACTGGTATAACTATATTCAACGATGTCTTGCGCAATGACATTTCGTTTGTATCTCATCGGTTACTTTTGCAAAATTAACATGCACGTTATATAGCTAAGGGGCAAGCAGCTAGGCGAAATCAATCTAGAAATATTTGAAACAGTCAGTCAGGTGACCAAAGCGGAAGCAGTAAAATGCAACTGATTGATAATTTTGACGCAATAAATGGGCGGTAAAAGATACATACATATTGAGTGGTAAATGTCAGATATGGTTAGAAAAAATCTACAGAAAAACAAACAAGAGCTGAAATACTGTAAGAAGTACCAGTTGCATTATTACCAACAAAGTGAAAGGTTAGTCACCAACTGTTTCTGAGCGCATAAAGAGGGATTCAGTCGATGTATTGCGACGGCTTCAGCAATATTGAGAGCCTGCTTTAGCTTGGGTCTAAAGAACACTCTGAAAGC
>QNGE01000282.1:0-146736 GCA_008508345.1 Paragonimus westermani | reverse complement strand
ATAGTGGTTCCAGTGGGTCGAATACGTTCGAAAGTTGGGGAGTCAATTGTCCCGTTTTGTTTCATGAGACGCAGTAGTTTCGACAAAGCCTTCTCTATTTGAGGGGTTTTGTCCTTCTCTTTCCTAATCTTCTTGAATTTGGTTTAATCACTTAGTATGGTATGCATTTTGTCTAGGTAATCTGTCTTATTGAGTAGAACTATCCCCGCACCTTTATCCGGTTTGGATAGAATAATGCTTCCATTTTTCCTCAGACCTTCGGCTGCTAAGATGTGTTCATGCGTTAAAAGTTGTTTCAAGATTGGACTACTCTGCTGGTATTGATAACAGGAGTTAACCAATTCAGACTTCAATCGTTCAACATCTAGCGGAGATGACGGTTCATGCTTGCACAAAAATTCCGACTCTTCAAAGAAATCCTTTTCGATCTATTGCTCCAACAACAACAAGTAATCCTCACTCAGGCGATTCCCGTAAACACGTATTCAGTGGTTCTAAACGTCTTACTGAAATATTTCTTTCCTTGAATATTTCGCTAAGTTTTGTTTTGCGATGAGAGAGTTGAGGGTTATGGAAACCGTATATGATTCTTTTGAGTTTTCAGCTCGCAGCGTTTTCCCAACAACGCGAACACTTTTAATTGCTAATTCGAGCCACTTTGGTGCTCATTTGCTCAAGCTGGGATATTTCCATTTAAAATGTAAAATATTCTATGTTCACTCATGACTGTTACTATGCAATCGATATATCATGTGCTAAATTCGATTAACACCATCTTTGTATTCGGTTTAATAACGTGTTTGATGAATGCACGTTCTTTGGCAGCACCAAACAACGACAGAAATTCCGTAGCTGATAAGCCCATTTTTAACCGCATTAACCTCTACGTAACCCATCAGTCTGATCCCGTGCACACTAGCTGGTCAGTGGACTGATTTACATTCCGATCACCACAATCGTTCGTAACTTCCACGGTTTTCGTACACTGATGTAGTTTAGTTGCAAAAAGCCTTCCAATCAGGCGTAACCGTCCTCTTATCAGGATGTCCAGTGATGCAGAGTACTTGAGCAACCAAGTGTTTCTCGTGCGATGAGTTACACTTACGATCATCTTGCCGATTTCGTGATGCTATATGCCATTCATGCGGTAAATCTGGTCATATTAAGAAAGTATGCAGAGTCAAGTTAGAGAGACAAATACTATGGAACCGTCCACTGATGCTTATTCATTGCAAATGAAGTCTAGGGCTGGAAAATTTATTCAAAGATGCCTCAAGTTCAAATCGGGATGTAAGTATGAATTTATAGTGCACACAGGAAGTAGCGAATCCATTATTTCCAAACCGCTACTAGATCGCATGGCCCCTGATGCTCAACTGAGACCAACAACGATGGAAATACGCGGAGTTACTGGTCATCGGTTAGCTCTGCTAGGTGAAGCTGATGTAATGATTGTAGGTAATGATAATGAGCTGATTCCACTGCGTTTCTTGGTGTCGGAAGGAAGTCCAGCTATTCTGGGATTAAAAGCTTTAAAACAGCTCAATTGTGCTCTTTCACTAAATACTAATTACAAAAATGGTCCAAGTGAAGAGTACCAAGCCCAGTTACGCAACCTGATAGTTCAGTGTTCACAACTTACAGGAGGGATGAAAGTAGAGCCAGCAAAACTGGAGGTGCAAGGAGACCCGGTTTTTCTAAAGCGCCGAATAATACCTTATGGAATGAGAGAACATGTGCATAATGCTCTCAACAGATTGAAGGAAGACGGCATAATCTCGCAGGTTAACTCATCAGCATGGGCCACACCAATCGTTGTGGTTATGAAAGAAGATGGCAAATCACCTAGGATATGTGGTGACTATAGATTAACGCTGAATCCAAGACTGAAAAAGTGCGCAGCAACAACTGAGGAGCCGGAGGATTTTATGAAAGCCCTGCACGGTAGCAAAGTGTTTTCTAAAATTGACCTGACAAACGCATACTTACAAATTCCATTGGAGTATGATTCTAAGGCGATCACTACGGTTAACACCCCTTGGAGATTATTTCAGTACAATTTTTTAACGTTTGGATTACATGTATCCGTTGGGGTATTCCAGGCCGCGATTGATGAAGTAATTACCGATTAACCAGGAGTACGCACTCAAGATGATGTGATCATATACGCCGACAATGCAGAGGAGCATGATAAGAGGTTGCCTTCACTTCTGGAACGATTCAGGGATAAGAACATAGCCATAAAGCCTTCTAAGTGCGTGTTCCAAGTGCGAGAGCTGAGTTTTCTTGGTTTTACCATATGTGATAAAGGATACAGGCCGGACCCTGACCGGTACAAAGCCTTGGTTACCGTTACATCGCCAAGAGACCAAGATGAGCTGCGATCAATAATGGGATGTTTGCAGTATTATTCTCGTTTTATCCCAAACTTTTCGACGAAAGCACAACCATTATTTGCGGTTCAGTCAGCAGAAACATGGTCTTGGACTCAAAAGGACGAAATTCTTCTGCGAGAATTAATACGAGTTGTGATTAAAAGGCCGATGTTAGCCCCATTTACTATGTCTACAGTTACCACGCTGATCACAGATGCATCCAATGTTGGCATTGGTGCTGTGTTGGAACAGGAGGGATATCCGATCATTTGCATATCACGTTTGTTGAATAAGGCTGAGCAAGGATATTCACAAACACAAAAGGAGGCGTTAGCAGTCTACTGGGCTGTCAGGAGGCTGCATAAATATTTGTTCGGTATTAGATTCAAGATTGTTACTGATCACCAAGCTCTACAGTATTTATTTGACCCCCACAAATCAATTGCCAAATCATCAGCGGCAATGATACAGCGATGGAGTCTAGTTCTAGCAGCGTACGACTATGAAATCGTTCATCGTCCTGGTAAACAGATTCCTCAGGCGGATTTTTTATCACGGTATTCCAGTTTTTCAGCCGCTGAAGCTTGTTTGCTTGCTTCGCCAGCTATTCCAATAAGCCGAGAGTACCTGATCAAGACAACTAGAAGCTATTATTGCACGGTAATTACCGCGATGAGCAAGGGTTGGTCGTCAAATATTAGGAAGAAACACCCAGTATTATTTCAGAACCGAGAGGAGTTGTCAATACAACCTGATGGTGTGCTGTGTTGGAGAGATCAGTTGGTTATTCCCCAACCCCTACGAAATGCGGTATTAGACGACTTGCATAAAGGTCATCTGGGCGTGGAGAAAATGAAATCCGTGGCTCGACAGACGTGTTGGTGGCTGGAGATAGACTCGGATATCAAGAGCATTGCAATGAACTGCCACTCCTGCTTTTACAAAATAAAGACAAGGCCGAAGAATTGGACACCTTGGCCGAACAGCTACGTACCTTGGCAACGGATGCACGCAAACTATTGTGGACCACTTATTGGTAACTATCACATTCTGGTGTTAATTGATTCATACTCACGGTGGCCAGAAGTATTTATTACAACCTCACCTTCGACGGCATTTACCATGCAAGCATTTCGTGAATGTTTTAGTCGCGAAGGCATTCTGCAGGTGTTGGTGACAGACAACGGGTCACAATTTTGTTCTGCTGAAATGAAACAGTGGCTTGACAGAATCGGGTGTCGTCACTTGCGAACGGCGCCTAGACATCCATATTCAAACGGGGCCGCGGAAAATCCGGTGAAAACGCTCAAAAGTGCCGTGAGTTCCACTAATCCTAAAACATTTGCTGAACTCGATGTGTTTCTCGATAACTTTCTGCTTCAGTACAGGAAATCAGCCTATTGCAAAACGATGGAGAGCCAAGCGGTGCTATTTAAATCAAGGCGTCTAAGAGCATCACTTCAGTGTGTAGATTCAACGGATGTGATATATTTTCGTGGAAACGATTTGCGACCCGCCAAAGGATTAATCACTCGCCAGCGAGGCAGCACAATGGTAGAAATTACTGACCTGCACGATGCCACCATTCATCAGAGACACACTGACCAAATCCGGTTTCGAAGCACTGAAAAAGTGGCCATGGGGGAAGCAGAACACCCTGTGCTGCAAGAGTTCGATGCTCCGAGAAGATCAGAACGATTGGCAAATATAAAAGCAAATGCTTCTAGAAGAGGAGAAGGTTGTGGTGGAAATCTTGATTCACCAATTATCCAAACCCCGACACAACAGAAGATCTGACAGACGGCCAATCCAAATATCAGGATTGGACGAACGGTCTCAGTGTTCTGCCTTCCGTTATTCGTCAATTCATCTGTTCCGTATTCCACCAATTAACATACCGTTCATGACGTTACATGTGCTAATGAGATCAGCCAATGGCAGGCTGTGATTTCTCTAATACTGTTGTACATCAATAAATTCGGTGTCTCAATCCATGAATAACAATTGCTTACTGCTGCCAGTGCCAGGTCTCCGTCTTATTACTTGCGTGGGAGGTTTCAATTCAAGTACGACTTCTAGAGCTATTCGAAGTTCCTAATTCTGAGCATCACATTTCCTCAAAGCAACTAGAACTCAATCTAACTTTCTTGATATAATTGAGAAAGCACTTGTATCAGTGCGTAAACTCGGATGAGATCATCCCGATTTCCACCTAATTACCCCCGTACACGGCATTTATTTTCATGTGAGTGTGTGAGATGGTTTTCTGTTGTTGAATCAAAACTGTAGGGTAACAGCAAACGCGATCAAGCACCCATTACCTATTGTATATCAATTTGAATAGAGTAACCTCATCCGACAAAACCCAATTTACTTTGGGTGTACTTTGATGTTCATGCGGGCATTAAGCCATTTTGTGCTTAGAAACCCTATACAAAATCTCCCAGCTAACCTACATCTACCGTCAAAATCTGCTGCCCTATAAACACATGACGAAGTATTCATGTTTGCCCTCCCCATTTTTTCTGTTAACTAATTTATTTGAAATACTTCGTCAGTATCAACTTTCCTCCCACTGTTGCATTGCGTTGGCTAAGTACTCTATGAGGACAGTTTTTTTTCGAACGAATACTAATTCTAGATTGTGTTAGATTTACTGAAAGGGTGAACTACACCAGATTGTGCTCAACTGTCTGACTTAATCGGTAGCGTTTACTTTCCAAAGTGGATGTTATAGTTATATAGATTTGACGAAATTCCGTCAGGTTGCCTTTTAACAGTATATCTGCAGAATAAAAAATAAAAAGCATTTTTTCCAATACATTAATTATAAAATAAACACTGTAGTGTTGCAACGTAAACACTGAGATAGATGAACCCGGTTAGTTCAGGGTCAAGTGAGATACTTGTGGTTTCCACTGAAACATTACACATTTGGATAGTTCCTAAGCTGTTTAATCGCAAAATATCTGGAACGAAACCAACTGATGAGACCAAGGAGCAGATAAATAATGTAACGATTTACTGCGTAGATGATAGAGTGAAAATCCTTTTAGAAAACCAATTTTATTACCTGAAAGCCTTTGAGAAGTACTTTCAGGAATTTCATGATTTGTATGACGTTAATAGAATAACACCAATAATCAGTGCGTTCTTCCAATAAGCCAGTAGACCAAACACTTCCGAACAGAAGCAGCAGACTGAAGTCTTGCTGTTAGTTTGGCTCACCAGTAACGCACATCTTAGGCACAGCCGGGATTTAAACTCCAGCTACTCAAACGTTGGATCAGAGCACAGACGGCTATGACGGTGCTCTAGTTAGTCGTGGTACGGCGGTCATGCACAAACGCTTGTACGTCTCCGTATGCAAGTAGTGCTTGAATTACCCGAATGCTTCTCAAAGAGTAGCAGTGATTGTCCTATTCAGTCACAGGTTGATAAAATAAGTGGACTTTTCAACAGAATGGAAATAACACAAAGTTTTGAGCAAGTTTTAATACTCTACGTTCCAACCACCTCGGGTGGCCTTCCTCAGGAGTGTTGTAATCGATTACAACTTAGAGTATTACAACTTGCTCGAAACGTTGTGTTATTCCCAGTCTGTTTATCAATAACATGTTAAACACGACGCCCAAACTATTCAACCTCATTCGTACTACATTTGGTGCGGATATCTTAGGACTTTTCAACAGTTGTTTGCTTTCTGAACTAGGTGCAAAAGGAACACATTTGTTTACCGTCCATTTCTTTCGAGTTTAGGTGCTCTCCGTTAGGATATTTATTTCTGAAATGTTAGATAAGGCAGTGTTATGTTTGCATATTTTTTTCATGTTCGGTCGCTTTGTTTTGTTTTATCGGAGATATCGTTTTGAAGACATCTGGTGGCGTAATCTATAGAAGCACAGCTATGTGAATGAAATGTTTGGTGAACGTTAGTTATTACATTTGAAAAATTGCCTTTAGCAGTGATATCCCTTTCATCGAACTGTATTTTCTTCATACTCAAGCACTCTCTTCAGTAGGTGCAATCTGCGTGATGGGACTCAATGCGCCAATGCCAAATAAAAGGCCGGTAAGTTGAGTGACCGCATGAGAAACGTAAGTCAAGATGCTCGGGAGATTTATCAATCGATACGAAGAAAGTAAATGGAAGAGGGTGTTTCCAACGCTTGTTGCTTGTTTCTGAACTCTTGTTGTACTATGAAAGTTTCACCTCCTTCAGGTGCCGTAGTTCCCACCGCATTGGTTGCTTTGAATCGGATAAAATATACAATGGCTGTGGTGGTAATTGCAGGCAGCCACCATCGAATGTGTGCCCTATTCCGTCATTGTGGCAGTAGAAGCTGTGACGCTCTGGGCCAGACAAAATGAACGATGCTTCCGGAAATTTTTTTTGAGTCATAGAAAATCATGATGTTGCACGTCATTTTTCGATAATTTTGTACGAGGATGACCGGATAAACTCCCAACAAACGGTAAAACCTGCTCAAAAGACGAGTCATCAGTGTATGTAATGAGCGGTTTAAGTATCTGTTGTCAGTTAGCACACGGAAAACAATGTTGAAGTTAGTGATGTGAACTTCGGCCACGGAGTTCTAAGAACATGCATGGCTGAATAGCATTCGCATATGTAACCACAGATCTGTTAATAGATTTGGTCAAGCCGGTCCAGAGCGAAGCATGATGGCGTTCTGTGATTTGTTCGGGCCAAAGCCTAGTCAACTGACCCACACATTCCGCCGCACAACAGCAGGAGAAGGAACACATGGGCACAGTGTGGTAGAGAACAAGAATTTTGTCATTCAGACTCAGGCTAATCAAGGTAGGATCGATCTACCGACTCCATGATGTTGCCGACGAGGGAGTGTCTTTATTAGTGTAATGCACTCGACAGTTCAGTCTTTCTGCAACGATATCACTCTCTTGAACGCTAAATGGAATTAAGTGGTTTTTCTTTACACCATGGTAACCGGATCTTGTGTAAGGTGCCGATCTAAAACACTTCAAGTCGAAGGGTCGTTTGAATTTAGCACGGGACTATCGCAAAATTTCATAAAACTTATAAATGCTTAATGTAGTTTGCTTATTCCAAAGCTGCTTACCAATCTGTTAAAGAAACGCCAACTGCCGAAAAGATATAAAACAGCATTTTTCACTAGTTGAACTCATGTCACCTCCTCGATCGTCCCGGCCATCTTTTCCAAAAGACCGTGTATATTGCAACATTTGGTCCCTTTTCCCAAATGATCACATCTCTCCTGTTATCGCAGAGCTTGAAGTCAGCGTCTTCCAAAAAACTTACTGCATACATGTCCCCCCTCATTAGGATTCGTCTGTAGCGCATATGCTTTTAATATATACGAATGGAATCCCCACCAGGCTTTCGTGAAGCCAGCAATCTGACGACTACATTCTCGGTCTTAAACTAAGCTCGAAGGGCGATGTTTCTTAGAAGAAACTATTTAGTCATCCTTCAAATAAATTCAGTCCGAAGTGACTTTGCTGGTCTCATTATTGCGCTGGTAGGGTGATACGTATTGCATTGCTTCTCCATCCTATAACGACCTTACATCTACTCTGTTGGAGATTAAAAGAATAGCTGAAACAGTCTGCGGGCTCGTTGACCACATAGACGATGACATACATTGTCTGCGAAATCATAGTTGCATATTTACATCTGATTACAGTACAGGGTACCACATGAATTTGGGTGATGGTAGACGAATAACGAGCTATGGGTCCTACCAACAGACGTGGCAGAAAGTATTTCCTTGTCATCAGTATGCGCACAAAAGCTGAGGTCAACCATTCAACGTACGACATGATATTTTACCAGCTTATACTACGTTCCCTTTATGGGAAACTAACTTTCGTAGCATTTTCCAAGTAACGTTGTTCTGCTAAAGGTTTCCATCAATACTGGCTGAATTTTCTAAAAAGCAAAATAAGCCGTGAGTTTGCGCACATATGTCAATGTAACCCGGTGTTACATTAGTTACTTCACACAAGTGTCGTCTAGACTGTTGGCGGCTATAAATAAGACATTCCGAAGGCGTGCTGTGTGACAATGCCCCAGAACATAATAGATTTTTGGATACACCTCGTTGAACAAGTCTGACCAACATGAACCAGTTGTGTGTGTGACTTTAGTAAATTCAATTATCTGTGAGGTCATCTGTTCTTAGCTCCGTTTTTTCTCTGTTTCATTACAGTGTGTTTTTACTTTTACGGGGCAATCAATCATACGCAAAGTGTGCCATGTTGTGTTTCCGACTTTGTAAGTACTATGGAGGTTTTTCTGCTAGGCAGTCTGGCCTCAGTTCCTTTTTGAAAAACGTATGCCTCTATTTCAACCACTCGCTATTCATTTTTATCCGACAGATTTCCTATTCCAGCTAAGTTTTCGAAATCCGGATAAACAGGGTCTGTGAGATCTGTGCTAATGTTGAAGTTGAAAATGGGGAAGCTGTGTGAGACTTTGACCAACTAGGAAATCGATTATTAGTTATAACACGGAAGATGTGAAAGTTTTGTTTAACCAGAAGCAAATCAGAAAACTGGACCTGCAATAAAAAGATATTTTGTACAAGTTCGTTTCATCTGTTTACACACTTGCCAAGCTTATTTTCAATGCGCCCACAAAAGCATCGATATGATCTGCTGGGTCTATTTAACGTGTTTAATAATCAAACCGGACAGGTGACTTTGCTTACTTAAGTGGACGGTAGTGAGGCTTTTGAATCTCACAAACAACCATAGCTGCGTTTGTCCTGAAAACAGCAATACACTATAAAACATCAGATAAGCAAGAATAGATCGGTGATTGGAAACGTATAATTCGGCTAACAGTCACACATCGGAAATCAGCCCAGAATCTTAAACAGTGATTAACTGTGTATAATCGTTCTTAATCAAGGTAAGTGAAACACCTTTGGCTGAGTCTAGGCAACTCAACATTGTATGGATGAAAAATGCTGGCAGTAACCCTGTGAGCACAGTGGTTTTGGATCAAATTCCTTTGTCTTGTCATCCTGTTGCCATTTTGTTTGATTTTTATAGCACTGAGGTATCCAGAACAGGTTAAGTAATGTTTACCAACAGTATACTAGACACCGAAGGTAATGTGATTGAAAACCACCTTCAGTATCATGTAATGTAAGATGAAAGAACCGGTCACAACAATTCTGAGCCGACGATGAAGAGTTCAAGTAAAGTGCTCGACATCGGGCTCCACTGGCTCTCTTACTAGATTCTTTCTAGGTTTATCGTTTCAGCCACTTAATTTCTCTAAAGAACACGGGTAGTGCACGTATTTGTCATGACAGGTTTCCAACTGCAGTCTACACTATGCCGTGTCTGCCGTACTGACCAGTTTACAGCGGATTGTAGACAAAATACTGTCAGCTAATTTCATCCAAATGCCCATTCACGATCGCCGAAGAATAACGTTCACACGTGCAAATAACGTAATCGACAGGAGAGTCCGTTGTTATTCTGCAATAAGAAGTTGCTAGTCACACGTGTGTTTACATTATATCACTCTGCTCTAACTTCGATAAGCCAAACAATCATAGTATGTACGGTTCATGTAATGACAACTTACTCTACAGTGATGGTGCACGACGGGAACTTTGAGACTCAGATGCAAATCGCAGGCTTGAAATCCCACCACATATCTTGATGGTAAAGACATGAAAGTTTAGCAAGAAGACCGTGAATTTGGTGACCGAGGCAATAAGTTACGGATGGATTACTATGTTGTTCTCTTTTCCTATTTGACAGTACGCTGCTAACAGTTTGCCACCGTGGAAGATGAGCTGACTGGACCTGCATCGATGAATTGTGCGTCCCATTTTTTCAGCAAAGTATCGATCCGTCAGTTTGTGAGTAAGGTCAGAATTATAAGATTTTGGACTGTGAATGGGAGAGACGCAATGGCAGAACTCTTGCTGGGAAGACTGCTCGGTATAATATTTTGTGCTAAACGTCAGAATTCTCATCGTTTTTCGAAAACACTCAGGTAGTCAATTTTCCTTCTGATTGCATATAACATGGGTGCAGTGGAAAGTTCGACCAAATTATTTACACCTCACCGTAACACAATACTGTTCATGCATCTCATACGTGATGCTTTCGGTACAATAGTCCAACTTAACTCCACTCCCTTCTATCTGCAGGCAGGAAGATACTTTTGCGCTTAGAATGATTTGACGACAAAGCCTGTCCACATCAGCAATGCAAAGTTCGCTAACAGAGCAGCCGCTGACCAAATATTGCTGAATTACCAGTATGGTTAGACCATCTACTACAAACAAAAAGCTATGCCAGCCAAGTGCACAGATGCAAACAGATCACTGCCGCATTAAACTTCTCACTGAAATGCCATAGGGAAACCGTCGTGCTTATCACACAAATCACCACGGTACTCACTGCAGTCTGTTTACATTTGTTCACACTAACACAGAAAGCCGATGAGACTTGGAGTGCATTCCACTGAGCTTTCACAAATGTGTAAATTCATCACTAGACTGATGTTATGCTGATGTTTATCTCCTATTATGTTGTAAATTTTAGGGTTAGTAGTAGGACATACGAAAGCTGAATTGCGCTACCACGAATTATACCCCACAGACACTTTTAAAGAAAAGGTTGATTGCAGGTGTGGAACAAGAAATGACCCACACAATCTCTGTAACTTGAAAACAGCTGTCGGCAAATGCACTCTAGCAGAACGTATCCCCAAAACTATCGGACTTGAATCACAAACGTTTTCCGGTCAACCATGGGATCTACTGGAAAACTGTACTATTAAGCCACTGGTATCTTTGGTAAACTATACTCTCATTTGTAATCCAAAGAGTTTTCGAGCTGTACTGTCGGATGAAAATTACGGGCCTGTCTTGTTTTCATGTAAACTATCCCTGGAAACTTTAGAAAATAATTTATGGTATGCAATGTGTTTTCGTTTCATTTGATAGTGCACAATTGCCGTGAACAACCTTTTGTACAAAGGAAAACCGTATACATTTAAAATTGACTAGCTGCCTCTGGGTGTTTTAGCGCAGTAAGAGTGTGATTGATATTTCTGCTACCGATAAATAAAACGGTTAAACTGTACGTGAATGTAGATCAGAGTACATGTGATTAGAAGGCTTGAAAATGGGTACATCAATAGGCAGATGACTAGAAAAACTAGTGTAGTGAGGACAGACGGTCACAACACACTATTTACACCACCATTCAGTAGCACCATAGATCGAAATGATCGCGGGATAGATACGGGAAAAATACGGGAATGTTCGTTAGTGAGCAGTATCCAGTGCAATCGCTTTCGCCACATGACGGAACTGAGACATGTTGTCCAAAGCGACTGGAGCATCCTTGGAGGAATGTGATGTGCAAATGAGTGTTTCTGTTCGTAGGCGTAGGATTATTGTACTGGGTGTTCTGTGGTCATTAGAGAACGTATAGGTGTACATCACGTGGTCCATAACAGAGTTTCCCTGGGTGTTCAGTAATGCGTATTGTTCGGGATGATTAGAAGTGAATTATTACTTCACCGGTTGTTGTTGTGTTTTTCGGGAACACCAAATGTAGGCAGGATTACTGAAAAAACATTTCGCAGTTTCATAAAAACTGAAAACTCACAACAATGTACTAAGGTATAGCCCATAGTTTGGCAGGAAACGACAAATTTTTGTAGGTCGTACCATGTAGCTGTAGCCAACACCCGTTGAGACGCATAAGTCGGGTGTTGGTTTCCCCAAATAAACTTCTGTGACACCCGTCTTCTGAGTTCACAACACTAGCATGGATTCTGACAAATATACTTTGAAAATATACTTTGAAAAATGTGCACGATCGCATCATCTGGTTAAATCTGTCAATCACACTTTTACAGTACTTTTTCGTTGCTTTCGCAATCAACATAAAGTACCCAAAACAGCTCTTTTGATGGCGTTGTGCCTCATTCTCTACTCACATCAGAATGATTATGATGTTTAGTCTATCATCCCACTAATTAAGAAAAAGTGGGTCATGCTGGGTGTTAATTCTCTTAGCAATCACATTGCACTATAATTCTGCAGTAAGGCCGTGAAAGCGAATATCTTCAAATTCGCCAGGATTTGGAATAATTAACGCTAAAGCTAATGGTAGACATTCTGAAATGCCAGATACTGGCAAGTTGTACTCCTTACTGCAAGCAACTAAATGTTACAAAACATGCTGCTACGTGTGTCTACCTGTAACTTAGGTTGAGATAGAAATAGGTATTCAACTATACGATTATCCCTAAAAGTTCAATTCATCGTAATAGACATTTCTATAAAATGTTTACGAATAAGGTTTAATCGTTTATCTACTGTGCTAGAGGCGTCTTCCATCCCCTTGAGTCAACCGGTACCACGGAAGTAAAACAAATTTTTCCAATAACTCTGAGTGAATACTTATTTCTACATATTAGTATTTAATGGTTATCCAGGCTAAAGGTTATATATTTTTGAGATATCACGGCTGTGTCGTTGTCCAGCGAGGTCACAGTGATCGAAATCCACAGTGTCTGTCACAGTAAAAGAGAAAATCTGAACCCAGAAATTTTGTTACGTTAGTAAGTGAGCTCCGTGTATTTACAGACTGAGTTTTTTGACAACAAAACCAATGAGGCGACATTCCTTGAAGGGTCTAAAGTAAACATTCTAGAGAGTGCAGTCAGCAGTGCGTTTTGAGATGATAATCACTGCAACCTATTACACAGTGCAGTTTGCGAGCGAAAATCCCATTTCAAATAATTTGAAGGAATACATTGTGGTTTGGCAAGAAAAGATGTTTGATCGGTGAATTGTCTATATTGAATGTCATACATCAAATTACCGTACAGCCACATAAATCACCAATAAACATAGAGCAATCTATAGGTCACGTCTAACATTATACCGTAAGCAAAAGATGAATGGCAGACTTCGGGCAAGAGTTTGCACGGTCACTTCGTTTTCATCAAAAACACTGTTGTTGAACCTGAAGCCAGAAAAATTAACTACCATGAAGTTAAAATTGTTGATTCAACTGCCACACGTAATATGATCAACTGATGAATTAATACCTACATGTGCTTCAATTAACTAAGCATTTCTTTAAAATAAGTATGCGAAATGAGGAACATGTTAAGTAAAAACATACTGACGAAATGTCTTCCGGAGGTCGGCCAAGTCCCGTCTCTATACGGTGAGATAATGGCATTTGTTGCATTAAAGCCAATTTAGACAACATATTGATAAAGAAACCGAACAAAGAACACTCAGGATCATATGTTGAGTTCTCCTGATAAGTGTTTCACTGGGTACTGAAATCACTCCGTACACATAGTGCAAAAGCAGTTAACAAATAAATGAAACTTCGATTATCCTACAGATTTCAAGAAGGACCAAGTTAACTTTTTAGACAATTTTAAAGCTGAGTTCGACCCAAACTCTCGATGTCTAACCTTACAGTCGTCTTTAGCTTGTTTTTGTTCAGTGAAAAATATCTGCGCGAGAAACGTGCTGTTTCCATATAATCTACATTGCTGTGGGTATGTTTAGTGGACACTCATATTTAACTAGGTAAACAAAGATGAAGACAGACGACCAAATCCAGTCACAGAGGGAGAAGAATCTGTCGATGGATGATAAAATCTAAATACGCCGGTGAGCGCTGCAAACAAGTCAAATTAAGCACGGTTTTTCTGTAGGAGGAGCCACAGTTAATAGATTCAATACAATTTTTTCAAAGAATAGTGTGGATTAGTGAGTGTAACCAGCTGTTTTCCCGAAAAGCTTGCTTGAAGTGCTAAGTCAACTTGAAAATTGTGAGATTCGTTCGTGTTATTAATTAAGGGGTGGCTTTTTATTGAGACGGTAGGTGACAGTCGGTTTTGATCTAAGGAGAACCTGGATTAATAGACGAAAACAATGTTTTCATCAGTAATTGTTTTCATTGTCAATCGCAGTTTATCACGATCATGGAACATATACTGATCTAACTAATTACACCTTGGTGATACGGGCTTATCAACAAGTACAGCAGAGTAACGTTTAGAATTTCGTTCTAGCCTGCAGCACGGAGATTTTCCGAAAACATTTTTAGTTGCATCCATTTTGTACTAGGGTATTCTCTATTTGCTGGTGAACAGATGCTTCTCCAGAATATCAGATGTAATTTAATCTATTCATCTTGAGCCTCTCTGACGAGTTTTGCAACGATTAGCAGATCTCAGTTTAAAATAAGTTGGAGTGCACCCAGAATATTTTCTTTTACCGGATGATCAGAAAAACAATCGAGAAATGAAAGCTCATCAACCGAAGGCACTAAATAGTCTACGTGTCATAGTATCAGTTGACATGAACCTACTGGTAGAAGGCAGAAGGCATCGGCGCTGGAATTACTTGTGATAACAGTCATCAGTAGTATACTAAACAGAGAAGAATCAAAGTGATGGATTGAGGTTTATTGTACACACATGCCGTTTTGTGTAGCAGCTTTGGAAAGGGAGAAATCGGGCTTTGTTCAGCATATCATAACTGCAATCTGAATGGGTTTTCATATTGGACAACGTGTCAGCGAATCCTAATTTTTGCTGCATGTCAGTGAAATAGTTGAGCGCTGTGGAGGAAAACACTGGGTTGCACATTTAACGGTGTATATATCTGGAACAAAGAGCTCATTCAGGAAGCTGTACGTATATGGGCAGAACCCTATAATTAAAGGATAGGTCACAATGAAATGGTCCATATTGTGCAAATAAATTAGGTAACAAGTTAGGCCTTCTGACCTCAAGTGGTAGACGAACCCCTTTGTTCGATCGTGACTGTGAAAACGAAGGTTGTTCAGAAAGCAACTTGAGGGACAGTATGGTAACAGGTAACCAAATAAAGATGAGTTTGATTATGTCTATCACGCACTGTCAGAATAGCTTTGAAATAATAAGTGGGACGCTGATCGAATGGTGAGAGCACACTACAAACTCTGAGATCCTGGGACGGAAACCATCGTCCAAATTGTATTATCTTTCTAAACCCCACAACCTTGATTCAGAGACGGATATAGCCCCCATCCTTCACTACTCTGAGTCCTGTATGGATGGTGTATGGGGTCGTTCTTCGTGATTAACTTGAATCCATGTTTTTTAGTAATACTTCTCTGATGGAACATTCTGTAAAACGTTTTTCTGAATATCCAACCTGCTTGTGCCCCATTCCATAGAACGAGGAATGAAGACACGGAATAGGAAACAAAACTGTAGTATATCACATCTCCACTACAGATCGACCGTTTATAAATCCATCAACAAATTGTAAACAAAACGTGTTTCTTCACCTAAATATTTCATTTTATCTTCCCGATGATTTCAAGAGTATGTATATATGGCAACACATGTGTCAAAGAGGCTCGCATTTACCTCATGTTACTTTGTGACTGCCACAGGACGCGAAACTTCCCGGTCAGTTGGAGCAGACCTGTGAAAATGATGAAACATCTTTCCGGTTCGTTCACGAAGATGTTCTTCGTTCTCTAGCACATATCAGGGTCTTACTGGTAAAACTGAACTGAGTTCCATTAGTGAATTTCAATTTTTCTTAATCAAGACAAGTCTTCTTGGAATGTGACACACGGTTGTCGGTATTCGATTCGGATTAGAATGTGGTTGGAATGTGACATAACTAACTCCAAATAGAGACACATTCATATCTGTCGGATTTCTCGTCCAGTGATTTAACCGAAAATAACCAGACCCGACTTATTATGGAAATATTACCTTGGCAGTATTTGACTCATGAAAAATGGATTATGGTTAGGTCAGTATTGTTTCTTGAATATCGTGGAAAATTGTTTTTCGTACTGAAGACGTAAATACATGCTTTCACTTGGCACGCGGTCACCTCACCACAGTCAGGACTTCATAGAACGTTCTGACACAAGGCTGACCAACAATCGGTAGGTGTATTAAGTGTGCACACTCGCCCTAACCAATAATAATTTCATCCAGCTACAGCATGGATGTTCCAAAAGGTCTGGTGATAAACTGGTTTTTACGTTGCGAGCCATGGCGAATTTATATTCACGTTCACCACGGTACACTTCTGACTGTCATGACACTTTAATGACGCGGGGCAGTGAAAGCCGTAAGGAAGCTGTCTCGCTGATGACGCCTTACTCTCACTTGCAGCTCGGTTGTGTTGTTTGCAAGGTGTAGGCACCTTGATGCTGAATGTTTGAATAGGGACGTAGTCATTTTCAGTAGTTAGGTCCCTTCCCGTCCCCTTCTTTTTCCTTCTCTCTTTCTATATAGGGTTTGCTGTTTCTTCATGGTTGTGTGGCAGTTAAGCATTAGTGTTAACCACTGATGTATTGCTGTCTATGATGATGATGATGTCATGACACTTGAACCAACAAAATAGTTAGTACTGATTTTACTGAAGAAAATTGCTGACTTCTATCGTTCCTCCTCAAAATAAATGAACAAATATCGAACCTGAAAGAACAAATTTATTTTGAATGTTATTTCCCCTATGTTTACTCGCAACCACAATTTCAGCTGGAATTCAACATTTTCAAAAACAAAATATGCTGTTTTGCCCTTTGGAGGTTCGCCGTCAAAAGTTGACATAAATGACAAATCCTACATAAGCTAAAATATAATCCAACAAACCGTTTCAGACAAGGACACTCAGACGAACCACTCTCTGTGAGGCGGCGTTTTGTTATGGTTAGTCCACGTGGTAGACTTAAATCTGATGTGATCATAAATCTGAGTGTAAGCGTTTGTTCATTCATTTAGAACAACGGAAAAAGTTGTACACTTCTACTAACATATTATTGGACTGTAAAATGAATGAGTTCTATGGGTAACCTACAGTTTCATATAACATTGGGAAAAGTATTATATATGTCGACTGATAACCAAAAACACCAGGCAATTAGTTTACGTTTACATATTACCTTGAGCTTTGCAGTTCTCAACATGTTAACCAAATTGTTTCAGATCGCTGAGCTTTATTTGCGTTCGTCGATATGGGACAGTTGTACGTTATTGTGAATGATTTTGGACCATGCAGACGGCGGTGAAGACTGTAACCGTTATAACTCAGATATTGTGTTAGCTACTAGTGCTGTTTTAACCCTCTCCTAAATATGTGAGCTTTGTTCTGTACTCACCAGCTTGCTGGTGAGCTCGTCACACCAGCGCAATGCACAAACTGACATATCTGCTTGGTTTAATTCGAGTGGAAATTGTTGTACCTAGCCTCCATCATTTAAAATGTGGCTCTGTTTACTGTGGACAAACGATTGACCAAGTTGTCTCAAAACCACTGATTCGGATTGAACGACTTTCTGTCCGTCTTTCTGAAAGTTGAACGCATAAATTCCGGATACAACCGATCTGGTCATACTATTACAGACTTAACCGAGAGGCAGCTAGAATGTTTATTGTCCGGCGCCAACCGTATTATTCTTTGAATAAACAAGCGTGCAGATGAAGCCGCAAACCTCAGACGCGTAGAATTGCCTCTAACCACCACCCTCAGAAACGCCGCCTGTTTATATTACAAGCAACCATTCAACCCCATAATCTCACCCGCGTTTGTATAAAGAATTAACGTGATGGATGTAAATATTCTTTCCTGCTTTTTAAACAGAAAATGGCCTGAACCCCAAAGAATATCTCGCAACCGGAACTAAGAAATACCCACTGATGCCAAACTGGCAGATATGCCGTTTTTGTGAATAACCTTCGTGAAAAAATACGTAGCGATTTCATCTTTGGTTGTTGCACATTCTGTTGTGGTAAGTTCGAACCAGTTCAATCTTATGAAACGCGGACTTATATAAACCGTGTCCTTCCAGTCAATGTCCGTTTTTGTTAACAACACTCAGCTACGTGACAGGCCCATAAAACACGGTATCACCGATCGGTAGAGATTGACACGCGCTGTGAATTGTCAACCACTTTACTCAGCTGAAGATTTAAATCCACTTGTCGACTGTGCTGCAGTGTAACTGACGTTAACCACACGCTTTACATTTGCTCAAGATATCATCACCTTACCATGAACCAAGAAACGACTAACGGTGTCGCGGAAACGCGAAACACGCATACGATTTGTTAACTCGGAAACGTCAAACGACAATTTTTGACAGTAACTAACAAATTGAATCGTGCGTCGAAAACCTAATGGGAATTAACAGAGTGCAATATTCGTAAACCATAGAAGAATGAGATGCGGTAGTTTCACAGACGTCGTTGTGCATGGCATTTGCATTCTCGTGGCAACAAACTTTAATTGTTCCATTTACGTTGCGGTTTCATTCAAAACTGAATGACGAGTGAGACGACAGACGAGGCAAAAATGAGCTGAAAAATCAGCGTCACTAAGATTGCTTCTTCGTTGAAGGAAAACCCAGTCACATTAACTCGGCGGACAAACAGATCGGATAAGTCAGTATTCATACTTGATTTTACTGAAAATGGTATAATCGAAACACAACAGTTTACCATATATCCCTCAGTTGCTGTGTGCCTTGGAAGGGAGTAATATTAGCGGAAGCAATGTGGGGTTTTTATTTCCCAAACTGTTTTTTTTTCTCATAACAAAAAAGAACCATGCTGGTTAACTACTTTCAACCTTCTCCACATGAAAGAACATTGCAGGCATTTCCGTTGACGTATTTTCGTTTGGCACACTGTAAACCAAATAGATCGACAGCAACGAGAAAATGTTGAAGAAACAGAAGAACAATAGTTCAGGAAAACTTGATTAACGTCTGAACGAACACAAGAAACTGTTCAATATGCATGGTGGACCATATAACACGTTAACTGAATCTTTTCGTAAAATCACGCAGAAAAAACGAGTTGTATTTGGTTTCAAGTTCGAACTGAAGAGAAAAACAGCGAGAGTCAGCGCTGTGTAATCCAAAATACGTTCTCAGTTTTACATTTTTCCATGCACAGCCTGCTGGATTCCAACGGAATAGTCAATTGTAAGACCGCAAATAAATATTCGATGATAATGCGTTATGCGTTTCGCTTGAGTAAACAACGGATAGGGCACAGACCTCAAGCATACGAATGGTTTATGAGTGAAGTCCCTACGGACCAGCTAAGCTGTAACATATAGATAATCCCATGTGAACATATCAGCCACAACAAGGCAAAATCCAGAGGTTAAATATGTGATTGATCCTGTTTATTATTTTGGTGGGCACGTGATGTTTGCTAATCAGTGGCACGGTTAAACAGTCGATTGTACGTGAGGCAGATTCGTCGTAGACCCACCTTTCGGAAATGTCCGGGAATAACATGTCTCCGGAAGTGAAGATGGGACTCTGTTTGTGAGTTCAGCTAAAACACAATAATGGAGGTAAAAAGAAACGAATGTGACATGCTGAGTGAACAACACTTCACTCTCCTTCTGGTCTCTATGTGTAAAGTGCAAACCAAAAGCTGTACATGTTCAGTTTACTAAAGACGAGCTCAAAGCCAAGGGTTAGTGTAAACACTGAAAACGCACTCAATATACATCATATATAATGAAAGATATGGAAACTTGCTCAACAACAATTGTTTCGATGATCATGACGAACATGCAAATGTTGGACATGCTGGAAATAGAAAAAAGTTAAATTGTCGAAAGGTGTAAAAAGAGGATTCTCTACATTTAATGTTGGGCACAAAGATTTTCTGATATGGTTTCGTAAATTAAATGCTTTGAGAACGAACAATGTATTACGTTTCCAAGTATGTTTGAATGCAGCCAGGCGACACACTGAGGTGCTTCAATTTTCGACAAAAAATGCTGGACAGCTTCTCAAGACCTGGGGTGAACTGTTTTGTTATATTTGAAAATTGGCAGTATCCGCTGTAAACATTCGGAAGGGTGCCTACCAGTCACTCTAGGTTACAGCTAGTCACATTATTCGGTTAAACGCTTTATGCCTTACATACCAGCACGTTGGTTAGACGGTTTGTTCTACTCACATGTACTGTTTAGGTCATTGGCAAACAACTGGCTTTGTCGATCAAGGTAATTTTTGAAATAAATTTCGACCTAAGAGTGAACACCCAAGATAAGAATATTGAAATTGCTCCATCGCACGTTCTGTCAAAACGAATTGATCGGGGAAACAGGTCAACGATTTTTACCAGACTTTGACGTGCGCAATGCAACTTCATTTACTCAAACCAATTTACAAAAAGTCCAGGCCATGAATTTGCAAAAGACTTAATACGTTTCCCACAGCATCCATGTATAGAACTGTGAGTAGAGCTAATCTGTTCAGTTTCAAATTAAACAACACACCAATTATTTTAGCCTCAGTTGGAAAATCGAATCCGTTTACCGTGGGAGTTTAACGCACCAGTAGAAAGCTTTCTTTTATCCGTATGAAAAAAGTCACTTAAAGGCTGCATGGTTGTAAAGAGCTGGATGACTGGTGTGGCGCATCGTTATCACTGATTACCATGAAAAGTTGTATTTAAAAGGATGATAAGAGGCAACTAGTTCAAGATTTTATTTTAGAATTGAAGGAGGTGGTGACTAGGAGACATTTGACAGGACAGTGGCGATTTCCACTCCAACCGAGCAAGCAATTAATTACATTTCGAGTTGACAAAGTCTCCTCGTCCTAACATGACAAAACGGAAATATGATGAAATTATACTTAGGTTCTGTACTGCGGACCGTTAATTATGAACCAGAGGCCCGGTATTTCAGTTATAATGTTAACAGTACATTTAGGAGACAACAATGCAATTAAGTGCAGCGGTTGATTATAATGCTAAACTGTGACGAAACAATACAAACACAACGAAATTGTTAACGGTATATTTTGAAGATAGTGAGAAAATACCATTTTTACATTTTTTTTTACCACGAAATAACTCAACAGAGCTCAAATCAACAATACAATAACCCTTGAGTTATCATTTTTAGATGTCACTTCGAAGTTATAAAGAGCATATATTATTTCCTGTGATATTTCGAACAGCGGCTCCAACAGGAATACTATACAAAGTTTGATTGTTTTTGTAAATAGCTCCGAGAAAAAGATGGCTGCCGAAGTCAAAACGAGATGGATGCCGAGATTATTGTGTCTTGCGTACGGAGTCAAGCTCTCACATGTACATCCAAGCGCATAGGCAGAGAACAGATCACTTCGTGTGACGATGAAAAAGTTTGTAACGGTAATGGAAATCCCGGCGAACAGCCGAATATCTGGAGCATCAAACTGAGCTACCAACACCAGTAGAGTTATAAACAACCGAAACCTAGTTATCTGCGTTTTTCTTGACACTTCCAATTTTTACACCACAAGTATATAACCCGGGATAGTTGGTACACATTTTGATTGATAGCTATGCTCATCTGTTCTTAGTGAATTCCGTTGTGATTGAAGTGGAATAAACTATTTACTATAAGTAACTAATTTACTTTAATTAATTACTATTTACTTTAATTGTTATGAAGCTAAATCACATTCACTTCCACTTTTCACACGAGTGTTTTCTACCTCTACCCGGTCACATATAGACATGGCTGAACAGCTGAAAAGCCAGTTTGATCTTCCAGACCAGAATTGGGACCAATTATTAATCACAGACTGTCTTGTAAGTGGTCAGTTGCTGTGCTCACAAGCTAACATTAAAAGAATGCCACAATTTCAGTGATATAACTATTCAAATCTACTACTCGTCATCCACTTCATGCACACTAATCCATTGTTCAGAGAAATTTGCTTATGTACTGTTGTGTAAGGAATAACACGAAGGGTAACTACATTCCAGATTTGGTTGGCATGGTAGGTGTGCACTGTGGCAAATTGTACCATGCAACCTAGCCAGCACGACCAATAACAAAAAATATCCACCAGCCTGTGAAACAGTCGTCAACTCAGGATTAACCATTTATCGTAACCACTTGAAAATGGATACAGAGTAAAATGCATGAAAGCATACTTGATATGGAGGAAAAGTGATCAACCCAGTTAGCATTTAGTCAAAATGCAACTCCTCTAGTGTTAAACAATAAACTGAACAACATGGTCTGTGCAATCTTGTGGGTAGAACACTGATTTCTCTCAACAACCCGGCACCATGACAAAGGCCAACTATGGTATATAATGCGCCAGGTACGCGAAAATCAGGCCACATTACATCAGCAACATTTGCCTGTGCAGTACGTATTTGAGGAGCAGGTGATGAGAATATATTGGCAAAGTCACGTCTGAGAAAGTTGGTCAGACAAGTGAAATGGAAGTGACATGATGTAACCAAACTGGTTTGAAAATTGAACTTGTTGCCTTGCATTGTTTTAAGTCAAATAAGTGTGACAGATCGAAAGTGGGCGACGAATTACGATTAGTTAAATGATAACACGTCAACATGACGTTCACTGATAATATAGAGAAAACAAAGTAGATGTTGAATAAACCAAAGTCTCAAACCACTCATTCGGTTTTTGAACAAACTAACCGTGTTGGGTAAATGTTTTAGATATTGATTTGAGTTGAAAATAGCCATTGAAAGACCAACTACATCATCTCCTGTCGTGAGTTTTTTCATATACAGACTGATATATAGTCAGTGGGTAGAAACAACTTTGACAATATAAAGTAACCGTTTACTTTTTAGCTCAAAAATTTAACGTAGGCGTATCCTGGATTCACTGGGTATTTTGTCTGTGGGAGAACTGTTTTCTTCTGTTATCGCCCGACCAACCTTCGAGTTTAAAAATCATTGGAGTAGGTACTCGTTGATAAGTTCGGTGACGTGTGTCCTAACTGCTCCCAAAGTAAAGCAACTGCAATGAGAGCGAACAAGAGCGCAGAATCTCTGTTTTTGTTTCAAAAACCCACGTTTTTTTTGCAAAAGTTCAGTTCAGTGGCAGGTAATATACGTTTCACTGCTGCGCATAGAAGGCTTCTGATCAGTGCTGAAGTAGTATTGCCACTAACAAATGAAGGGAAACGGACAGGTTTTTAACTAATGGTGATTATGTTAATGAGTGCAGAATGGGATGAGAAATACTTTGAAGTAGAAGTCGTTGAGTGTTCATTTCTTAGCAAAGTTCTCTTGAATTAAATTTAAATTTCCAGTTAGGTAATCGGTTTAATGAATAAATCTGAATGAAGAGGATTTCTGATGAGTCTGCAGTTACGTGTAGTTGATGAAATTGTTTTAAAATGCAGTTTTCACGGAGTTACTCCCAAAATGTTAAGCGTATTCCGTTAAATTGGATACAGGAAAATGGTATGAAGAACCAGTCACTGATAACTGGTTTTTTTTTGCAGAGTTGGCAATAGTTGAGTGATAATGTCTGCCTTATTTTGCACCAATCAACATGTCTTATTTGACCGTACAATGATCAGTTCTGTTTTGCACACCTGTTTGGTTGGCTTATCATCATTAACTGTTGGGCCTCCGTGCTCGATAGACACTCATTGCTAATCATCAGCAAGACTGACCAGCCGGCATTTGGGTAAACTCGCAGGATCCGAAGATATAACCAATGTGGATGTGAAATGATGGCAACAGGATTGCAACATTTTACAAAGTGATCAGATGATTTTTTGTTTCCTAAAACGAAATAGGCATCGGACTTACGGTCGTTCATGTTGCTTGCTGATTAAAGTGATAATGTGCAAATTCTCTGTGACTGTTTAAAATTTTTGAGCTTAGAGAGCACTTCAGTATTGCAGAGTTTTGGTCATTTTTCTTCAACTGTTTCACAGTTACCAGAACAACTGTTATCTTGGAACAATGATTAGCTTACTTGGTCGACGACTGGCAGTCCTTACCTCCATTTGTAGACAATACAGTTGTAATCTGACAATCCGCTTCAGATCCAGCAAACTAATCACGTTTGTTTTTGTCATTTTCAAAATTGTTAATTTTACAAGAGGAATATTTGAGAGGGCGCATGTGAAATCCTAAACAAACTGACGAATTTAGAGGAAGTCAACGACACAAGGACTGGCCGTCTTGTTTATGACGACTGTAACGTAAAGGAATGAACGGCAAGTAGAAAGGTTGTGAATCATTTTTAGTACCCCCGAAACCGAAATATATTTCAGAGGAAAATTTGTTTGTACATCTAAACCTGAACTGATCATTTGGGTGCAGAGCAAATCTGAGCGCTATAAACTTTTATTGGAAGGAGAGGAAAAGTTCTGCAACTATTTGCTGTGTAATCGAAATTTCCAGGAATCTTGGTAGTTTTTAAAAATATTAGCATCATTTGTTGTGGTGATTTAACTTGAACAATAACCGCCAAACATTATAGACAGTTTGTTTTGTCATCTCAGTACCAAGTCAATGCCCTCGTTGGTGTGTTGTAAATAGGGTGTGTTAGAACAATGAGCTAAAGAGAATCACTCTGAAGAAAGATGGCACTAAATGTTACGCTATTTACTCGTGTGTTAAATGCAAACTCTCGGTGTATCTCACAACTGTTTATTTGTTCCCCCGGATTATTGTAATTTTACTCGGTCGGCTAAATATAAACCAAAACTTTGAAATAACTACAGTTCACATAATGATTGATACTATGCCCCATTTTAAGTCTACTGGTTCGGAACAGTGCAATGCACATCAAGCATATTTTGTAAACACTAATCATAGGTAGGGAACTTCATTGTCACGTATAAAACGAATGGACGATTTTTGTTTCCTCAGAAATTTGTCTGAAATAGATCGGATGTTTGTGTATTCAGACGAGCAGATATATTTAACGGTTATTTTTCATATTCAGTGCGGAGATTTTGCGGGCCAACTGGAACAAATATCAATTTGAAATCGTCTGTGGCAGGCAACACTTGAATCGATGACCAGTCCGATAGCGGAATGAACCAAAATTAAGTACTACTTGATAATGTTGACTGTACTATGGTGAGGGCAGATGAAAGGAGGAAATAAATCAATGATGTGAGCCCACAGATTGTTGCCCACAAAGGAGGAGCGCGTGTTGAGTTATCTTGTGGTTCCTCAAGTTTTCGGCTAGTTCCTGCGGTAAAACACTTTCATACATATAGACCGCTGGTCATCCGATAACTAGTAAACATGTTTTCTACTGACAACATATTCGCTGTTCGTGATTCCGATTCTTTCCGGAAGCAACCGCTTTTCTTATTTACGAGGAGTTATCGGGTAGTTAATATGTTTTCCATCTTTCTTTTGCTGTCTATTTTGAAATGCCTCACCGTCCGCTGCAAAATGGGATGGTTTTCACCCGGGATTCAACAATTTACTCAAAAATGCATAAGGTCCAAAATTGTTCTCTTTCTTTGCCTTTTGAACTGCACATAATATCATTTGTGAGTGTGTATAAACGTACATTATTCACTTCAATTAAGTAAGGCTTGACTAAACAGTGTGCCTTTGTTTCGTATTAAGGTTTCAACACGTAACGAACTGTTTAGTAAATAACCATTTTAGAAGTGAAATTGTGATTGATTAATGAATTGTTTTAAGCGAAGTCATTGTGTAGCCCTTTACTGCAAATTATTTTTTGTATTCTGTAAGTGAACAATCAGCGTTCTGTTATGTTCATTCGAACGTTGTTTCCGTTGTATACGCACTGAAAGTGGGGATGCGCATTATTTAGGCTTGCCAACGTCATATACAATAACAGTTAATCATGGGTGGTATGAACAACCGCGTAATGATTACTGTGTCATGATATTAAGATTAATTGCACAGACCATTGTGTGATAGAGCTAGCAAAAATGGAAAAATGGTCCTCCTTCACGCACGCCACGGATGCGGTTAGTTTGCGGTAATCCCAAAAGAAAAGCTTACCAATTCGTTAGATCACAGTTTGTTTACAGAGACGTTTCTAGTAAATGAAACAGGAATATTTCACAAACGGAACCGTTTTTGACTCACACAGGGCCAGGTTGATCTGGGTAAATGACAAAATTCACCTGGTATATGATTTGTAAGAAAAGTTATGACGCTAATCTCCAACTGAAAGTCACTTTGGATCAGCCATTAAATTACAGATTGCAAAACCCCATTCTCGTAACATTCGAACACCTCTGAAAATTGAGTGCGCATTTCGTGTTTGTAGTAGAAATCACGTGAACGGCAGTGAATTTGCTAGGAAGCAAATTATCAGTTTTCAGCAAGAACAAATGTTACAGAATCTTAGTCAAGTTAACAGAAAACAATTTAATCACTCATGGATTCTGTTTCTAACAGGCAGTTTGAACCCATGAATGAAAAGTTTCTTTTATGGTGCGCAGTAAAACATTTCACAGATATCCTTTCTCCGTGTCTCATTTTCCTCCCCAAAATTCTTACCTAAATCTTTTCCGACGTTATGCGTATGGAATCTTTTCAGATTTTTTAGCGTGATTTCGGGAAAACAATTTCCATCCGTGAGAAAAAACCGATCAGAAGTTCTCAATTTTATGAAGAAATTTCGTCGCACTTTCTGTTTTTGATATTCCCATAATAGTTATGAAACGGCAAATGATCCGTTTTCAGGTCTTGTCGGGCCATTTTTTCACAGCTTTACAACTGTCCATTAAACGAATTCCAACTATTCTTCCTACCAATTATTTGATGACACTTGCCATAACTTCCTAGGTGGTGTTATTTGGGTTCCTTTGTTACGGTACGTGACTCCGATTTCGCAGTTTTATCCGGATAATGGTCATTTAATCGATGAACCAATTAATTTTTGTTATTTAATCGAACCCAATATGAAGGTGGCAGGCCTCACGCTCTCCTCTCGGGAAGTCCAGTCAAGGTTATCTAAGCTAATTAAAAAAAGATGTTAGTTTCTTTCTCATCCTTCCATATTTCCGGTTCCCTTTGAACGGTGATTATTATATCCTTTCTTATTTCTAAGTTGGTGACATAGGCGTGATTGTCTCTTATGTCATTCATCAAAACATGTTCGATAGGCGCAATATCGGATGTAAATGTAGCAGCAGTGGATCACTTCTGTGAACCAGTCCACCAGTATACTCACAAGACCCAGCTGCAGGATAACACTTTGTTGATCTTGATGGGTTAGGATATGCAACCAGTAGTCAGAGACGAGTTAAACACCTGTGCAAAATGCTGACAGTGTGTGAAGCCTTATTGTCCTGAACTATCTGATCACCAGACTGATAGCATTGCTATCTTTAGCAGCAAAATGGAAACCGCCATTAAGAAGAGGATTGTTGAAATGTAGCAGTTAAGCCTAGTTTTTTCGCCAGGTCGATGCACTCGGTTTGATTCATACGAGTGTTGGTTCCAGATGACCTTGGCAGTTTTAATGAAGGACTCATCAGGGTGCAATCCAGAGTTTAGTCCTCCGATAGAATGTGCGTAAATCATTCGCCACTGGAAAAAGCAAGAAGTCAAGATTAGTTAGCATACACGAGTCCGTTTGCATATAGCATAAAAGTGACAGCGAATTTCACAGTTCATTGCATTTTACTAACCTGCATTTGAATAGCTGACCCCTCCTAAATATCCTGTCATTTTTAAGTAATCCAGTCCCGTAGTCATTAAACATGCCGGCTTCTATATGTCCAGCTGAATGCAGTAATCTGTGTTTTCTACGTAGTTGAGAAAAGAAGAGAAACGAAATCATTACAAGTTGAACATCTCTCAGTAGTGCTCGCAGCTTTCGCAATTTCGTAAAAATTCTGGTGAGCCCATTTTGGAAAGAAGCACTGGGCTTGAGTTGAGCTCTTGTTAGAACTCGCCAATGATGCGTAACCATGCTACGACCAACTATAGAACCCCGGCCAGGCTTTCCTGAATCAATTTCGTTGATGACTGCGAAAATAAGGTCGTACTGTGTGCGACTGGATTATCACATATGAACGGCCAACCACAGTTGCTTGCGTGTGATATACATATTGCCCGACAGCCTCGGGAGGAGATATGGCAACTGTCTTATCAGCTCCACACGACGATCCCACGACTAGGATTCGCTTCAAGCTGTATTCACATAAATGATTGAGATTTTTAATTAACAGCTTTGAGTACTGATTGCTGGGCATTACTGGTGGAGCACTTGCACATGTTAACTTAATTGTACGTAATACGAGATTAACGGCGGAGTAGAAATCACGGCTGCCTCGTGAAAGCTGGGTCGGAGATCTAGCTCCCACCGTGATGCAGATATGCACTAATGACTACTATTAGCAAGAGTGAAACTTCTAATGTTTCGTTTTGGAAGGCAAGAGTCTGTGATGATGTCGAAACTGCGGTTAATTTTGAGTTGTGTTCGACGTATAAAAAGCAATTTCACTGGTGATTGTCATAGGGCAATATAAACTCAAGCTGAAAACAATGGTAACTTCCTCATAAGCGAAGATACATTCCTTTACTGTGCTGCAGCAGCAGTTTAATGAAGTGATTTTTAGATTATCCGGAATAAAATTTATGCTCGTATTACATTCTTTACGAGGATGGTGTACAAAACGCATTTCACTCCTCAGCCGAATGAAAAGAGCTGAGGCGCATATTGGAGCACCATCGTTCCGCAGTGTGCAATGATCCTTACAATAGTTGATTCGAAAACAAACGAATCTCCAGGTGTGTTCTCTCACCAATTTTTTTCACGGAAAAATCGTTACTCGTAACTACCATTTACACTTTTCAATCGATTGATGATGATGAACTGGGTCAGCATGTGGAGTTCGGGGGGATTGTTCCAAGATCAGTGAAATGTTGACTGAATGAATGAGCGGTATTCGACAAAGGTCAAATACACAGTAGCTCGGATTGAGAGAATATTCACTGCATAATTACGTCTCTTAAATGATTTGACGAAATCAGACCATACCGTATGAATGGGTATCTTTTGTTTTAATTGTGTTTATTCCTCACGTTCCACGGTCACCTCAGTTAAGTCGATTGACGCTTAATAGTCAATTGTGGATAACGTGCTTCGTTATTCGTGCTAAGGAGCGCAGATCACGGACCGTTAGCCTAAGATTTTCGAAATGGAGATTGGTTTCAATTAGAGCCTGACCATCACAGCGACAGACACGATCAGTCACTGTTGACACTTCGTGTAAGCCTTACATGAAATCCGTAGAGAGTGTTCAACACGGTTGAATCCTGAGAAAGTGACAAAATATATGGGTTTGGTCATGACATATATATGTAGTGTGAACAGGCCTATACGACGGTAGACCTGTAGACTATAACTTTTCTGTACGCAAAGAGTTGGCTGGAAAGACTGGAGGAATCCGAGTATGCAATAGAATATTGAAGATTTTCAATTCATTAAGGCCAGATTCTTAAGTGATTGTTACATTTCAAATAATCATCGAGTTTCGTCAAGAAATTCGTATGTTTCATCACGACATATATTGTGGAAATCAACATACGGCGTGCAAATGGTCAGAGTGAAACAAATGACCTCGTGAACATCTGCCAATACAAGGGGCTGAATGCACGGCTACTTGTCTGATATCAATAAAAAACTATCCATAAAAACCAATAGACAAAGATGGACTGGTTAAGCGAACCGTAAAAATGTCAAACAATGTATCAAGACACGTGCCCGACAAGTAAATCGATCCCATCAACGAATGAATCTAAATTAGCTAAAGTCGTTCACAGTCACTTCGTTAAATGACCAGAAACGTGTACGAACAAATAAAACATCATGGCAAACACAGCCGAGCAATATCGTCAGGTCTGTGTGAGTCTCACGGCTTAGAGTTTTGAAAGGAGATTCTTTCACGGTTGAACTGTTAACACAAGTCAGATAAGTGTCTTGAATCAGCAAAGTTCACGTGAATGATATTAGATAAAAGCTTTCCAACTAGGAAGTTTCCGGTCAGTGTGTAATCAAAATCATAAAGGCAAATCAAATTTTTCAAGAAGGTAATGTAAATGGAACATACGTTTGAGTAGCTGACAAACTAAAATTGCCAGACAACTAAACGAACATGTAGTTTAGAGGAATACAGTTTTAGTTCGTTATTCCAAACAACAGCAAATTACTTCAGTGCATACGCACAGATGTATAAGATCACCGAATATGCTGAACACTCTTTAACCAACACTGAAACAAACTTGTTCATTGTGAATATTGCGGGAATATAATTTTTCTGTTTCAACTGCCACACTACATTAAAAAATAATCGACCGATATTTGTAGAGTCAGCCCACTTGGCAAGCCCCTCATATCTGCGCTAAGGACCGGCGTATGTCCACAGTGTACTAGAGCCGATCAAAGTCTGAAAGCAAATTTAGTCACCTTGTTGTATAACAGGCAACTTTCTGAGCAGTATAGTAAGTATGATCAGGAACTAAAGGGCAGATCTCAGTGCCAGGAAGACGGTGGACCAGAAGAGAATATTGGACCAGTGTGTACGCACTATAGGGGCGTGTTAACGATGCGAGTGGCAATGCACTATTGTTCACTGTGTGAATACACATCAGCCATGCTAATGATAATAAACGTTCGTGGTTCTGTTTCAACACAAATTGCACAGAAGTTCATGTAATAAACAAGTTCGCAGGTCAAGCGTTTTTGGTGATCATAAGAATTCTAAGATCTGAAGTAGCTGTCAGTGATACGGTAGGCTGCGATTGGTTGACAATCAGCTGGGTCACGTCCAGCGCACGGTTACTGCGTCAATTCACCCATGCAACTGGCATCTCTATGCTGTTAGGCGGTATCACATCATGAGAAGACGGTTCTCGTTTCACAGCGAACCAACTGTATACCTGCTAATATTCGCTGTTTGGAGGTAAAGATTTTGCATTTATGTATTGTCACCAACGACCTGCACCCATTACCTATTTGTTTGTCGTCAACTCCGTTTCAAACCAATTGCTTCATTCGCTCACCTTTATGGACAAACTTAGCATAGTAACCATTATTACTCCGAACTGTCCGGCACTGTTTTACCCTACTCCCGCCTGTAAAAGCTTCCTTGTAAGTCTTGGGTGGCTGCGTGTTCTACAATGACTGATACCCTTCCGTTCAATCTCCGTATGTACGCTGCGTTCCAGCAGACGCTACGCAGCGTCTAACAGAACAACACAGCTTACGTACACAGCGTGTTATAAAGTGCACATGAAGTGTATCTTTCGCACTTGACGAGCACATGAAAGGCGATCTATGATACGGGTGATGGTATTGTTCGATTGTTGAGTTGACTGAATTCCCTTGTCCTTGTGGAGCGCTGAAACAAGGAATAAGTTTACAACAGCTTCACTTTATTTGGCCAGAAAATTTACGTCCTGAAAACATGAGCAAACGTGAATTCATACTAACATTTTGTACAGTAACTTACTTTGAATTCAGGTTGTTTATAACCTTCCGTTCAGTACAAGTATATTGTTCGTGCACCGATTTTAATTCCGTTTTGAGATACAACGGCTACACTCTAAGTCATGAAGAATCTTCACAGCACCGGCTATTTTCGTCCTATAAAAATGAATCCACAGTTAATATAGATTAGTGTGGTTTCAACCGTGTGTAGGGTTGGACCTTGTTTCTTTGGGCTATAGTTGGGAAGTCTATTTTGCTCAAGGTTTCTGGCAAACCTATTCTTTCATTCGGTGAACAGTCTTACCAAAATCAACCTACATCGATGACTAACGCTTTTAATGAACCCACTTGGCTGTTTGAGTAACACCTGTCGACACCACATTCACCTCACTTTACAGTGACTCATTCGCCCGAAAAATCACTCTAGTGTTGTTTATTCTGCCAATCCATCGAAACTTTCTTTGTATGGTCTAGGCAGTTTGAATCATTTATATACGTTGTTTTGTGAGACAAACGATTAAACAGTGTGACAGCAACTGAGCTAAATCTAACCTTTCTGGTAGGTTACCTTGAGCAGTTTTTGATTAGTTCGGTAACATGTCTGCATAAAAGTAATCGGTAACCGAGTTCTTTTACAATTTCTTGTCGTTACCGTAAACACAAATTGACTTCTTAATCACCATACAGTGGAAATCAAAAGTGATTGGTTGCTGCCTCTGAAATCCGCGTTCTTTTTCTACTTTGTTGCCCTCAAAATGGAACAATAAAGTTGCGGCAAACTCTTGCTTGAATTCGCCAACCGTACATGTGCTTTCTGAAGGCGACATTAAAATTCCCAATCAGGCACTTGTGAAGCATTCATAATGACTATCAAGTCATTGCTCCCGTTTTGGGCGCGACGGACTTATACACAAAACCTAGTCACATGCAAGTCATGCCGACATGAAACGCGTTTCAGTGTGGGGTTGATATCACATGCTAACGAACCACGCTATTGTTTTATCGTGAACTATTCCATAGGTGCATGTATCTTCAGGGAGAGAAATCACGGTGAATGTCCTGCCATTCACAATGGCTGGGCTTAACAGCCGGAACCATAGGAATCGCTAGACTTGCTGAATAGTATATCAACTACTTGGGACTTAAATACACTGTCATCGAACGCAGTTTGTACAAAACAAAACCCTAGCCACAAAAGACGATTCTTTTGTTGGCTATTACACGCTTTCCGGCAGATGTTTAACATTCCGCACACTTCTGACTGTACACTGCTCCCATCAGCATCTACAGATGCGTTTGTTTCTCGTAACAGGAGTCAACTGTCGGTGTAGACGCGGGTGAGAAAACAATACTTAAACGGATCAGAGAGCACCATTAGTCTGGCTTCGAACCGGGATGACCAGATCTACCGACATCACCATTGTAACATATTTGGGTTATACTGATCGTCGAGTGGACCCAAAACAGACTTTTCTCACTGTTCAGAGAGTCCCAGTTAACCGACTTAACGTAGTCATGCAAAGACTGTTAGCCGCTACCGAAGCGATCACCGTCTGGATACAAAATCCAACCATCTGTTCTAGCAAACGGTTTATTGAAACCTCACGTTTACCATGGCCGAAGAAAGTAGCAGATACTGCTTAGTGGCACTTTATTTGCCCCGTAAAACTACCAGTCATTCCAAAATAGGATACTATATCTCTTACCAAACATGTCCGGCAGTTCAGCGGCTAGTTTTCTTGAACCGTGGTCAATTTTATTCCGTTTGCTTTCACCAATCGACTGCACAGAGTGATCCCGTACGTAGATAAGCTATAATATGTGTTTCTATCCTTACCTCAAATTGACTGATCGATACTGAGAAACAGCAACGCAGTTTACACAGTTTAGTGGAGACCCGAGGCTTACCGACTTCCTTCGGATTTTGCAGCCTGGAAACAATATACAAAAGTTTTCGCTTCCAACTTATGTGCTTGTCAGTTTTTTGAAGACGACCACCATAGAAAGTTGTTTGTATCTTTGAATATCGATACACCGTTAAAACTGCTGACAACAAATGGACTGCCTGAAAAGGGGACAAGAAAATTAAGCGACAAAACCGTAAACGGTAGATAACAGCATTTAACTGGATTGCTCAGATGTTTGCGTGAAACAACATCCTTAAATCTAGCTCTCGAAAGTGAAATTATAGATCAACCAGCCGAACGAGCAGAAGGCGAATCTATGCAACTCTCACCGGCTGTCTTCTAATTGTTTTATAAACGGGTTGGTTAAATATAAATAAATTGTTTATTTCGCCAAGAAACACTCACACTTTCGTTTATAGTTAATAACTAGAAGACACAAATGATGCACTCCGCTTTCTCACCGATATGACTGTTTTGTTTTTGTGTGTTATTAGAGAAAGTAACTGAGTTGCAGTTACATTTGTAAATAGTATTGTTGCGGCTAAGATAAACTCAACGGGACTAACTCATTTTCGCCCCAGAAATGACGAGTGAGCATGCAATATTGAAAGGCTTTATGAGGACAAAAACCACGTTCGTATTGTTTCTCAGTTAAATTGTCATCTTACGTTTTGTCAGAGATGGTGATTTATAACATGACTTTAATAATGGCACAATTACAGACACGTATGATTTGACACCGCATTTCGGCTCTACTGCTGACTCTTTCACTTCTGTCGTGACATTTCTTTTAACCAAAATTCACTTCTTCAGAAGCGACTGTACTTTTGTTAGCAATATCCCAATGACTGTTCAATAGCCACTTCAAAATGTACCCACGTTGCTCCAAAATATCAGATATAACTGTTGCACATTCCACAAACAAATGCTTCTGAGTTCCATATTAACCCTTTGATACTAGTGTTCGCTTAGTGGGCTTGCTAGGTTTCTATCCGAGAATAAGTTGCTAAATAATGTCGGGAATGACGAGTTCGAGAAAATGTGACCGCCAATAATGCAAGGCTCCCATATGTTCGAATCGGTTATAGAAACTGCGTGCACTGACGAATTATTTGCTCCGACGCCCGAGTAGCATAGTTAAGCTGCGGTTCAGAAACTTTCCCATAGAATGATTTTTCATGCTCAGTGATATAATCAACTAAGACTCAGTTCATTATCAAAAATAACAACTGTTTTAATTTTGTATCTTTTCTACAATTCTTGATAAAAAAATATTGGCTTCAGATGATTCTTTTTATTGCAATGTCGGTTTATCAACCCACTCTGACTGTCAGTTCATTGGACCGTAGTTAAAAATTTCGGCTAGCCATGGCAGCTGAATTTCAATTAGATTTGTCATTACAATTCCACAAAAACGGTCGATACTGATCGGTTACTCGTTTTTTACCAAAACAAACCTTTTGTGTTTGTCAACTTTGAAATTAATACAAATCCTATTTTCATCCCAGCAACCAATTGAATAGCCGTATAACAGTAATTATAGATTTTAAATTCTGTCGCGTTTGAATTGTTAATGGATTGCCTGTGACATCCGCTCAGTCTACTCCGACATTTGGCGTATGTGCATTTTAATGGATCGTCCCTTCCTAATCGTAAAATGAACACTTCGGCCAGTTAAATAACGAAAAAGAACTGCTCGGACATTATTCACCCGCATAACCGACAGCGCTAGTAACATTAGTAGAAATATGAGCAGGCACAATGCTCAACGATAAACAGGGCATCTCTCAGTTACACGCACGTGATGTGCTGCTACCCACTTTGATGGCGATCGACTCTTGTCAGCGGAATCTTATCACTGACGGATGTGTAATATGATTTAAATAGTTTATCATACGGGAAATCTCCCGCTTCACGGAATAACTTACACTCTGTTTAAGAGTAGATTGATGTACTTTTGTAAACAATGTTGTCATCCTATCGTTAGATTGCCCTACTAATTACACCCAGGGAAACAATGGATATAATACATACAAACTGTTTCATGAGTACGAAAAATCACTCTAGTCCTAAATGTGTTTAGAAAAGTTGTCTAATTATAGACCGCTTACTAAACATTGTTATGCAAACATATTGTCACGTTCGAAATGTACCCGTTACCTCACATTTTAACAGGAAATGGCTTTCGGTTTGTCTGGTAAAATCACAAGGCAATATATTGTGAGGTCCAGTTCACTGACAACTTGACTTCGTAATTGTGTGCCTTTAATAAACTGAAGAATCCTACGCTTGATCTTGATGTGTTAGTTACGTCGACCAAATCGGAGTTAATTTTACCTAGGTAATCTGTAAACAATCAAGCTCGTATTAAAATGAGCTTCCAAAATGCAGGTTTCCAACGCGCGATTGTTTAAACGGTTTAACAAAGACGCCACTGGATCCTCTTAATCCAGTGAAAAAGAAACATGGAGTACGAATAATGAAAACGGTCAATGCATTCTCACAACAAAATCACACTATGTGGATTGTCTCATCGGCCAACGGATATCGGTATTGATCAGATGCTTCAGTGAGTAAAACTGGTCTCATGTAAAATATTACAGTTTTCAGTTGGCTTCAAACAAAAGCTGATTGACGTTCGGCTCAGATAAATACGATTGTATGAGAACGACACAGCTGGGGTGAAATCACTAATAAGCTGAAATTTTGCACGGACCAAAGTGAATTACACATTGGCCTGTTGCAGCGTGAAAACGTATAATCGAATCTCGTCTCCTGGTTGCACTCTCTTGTTTAATAGAAATCCAGTATACTTGCGCATCATACATGATCGCACCTGCCCCATAATTCTGTTGATTAAGGCTGGTTTGGATGGTAATTACGATAACCAACTCACCGTAGATTCCTGTCGACTGTTTTCCGAAAATAAAATATAACAAGCTGCAAGATGTGAACCAAGATAACGTAGATATGTTCTGACCATATCTTTTGAATATATCCTCAGTAAGCCAGACAGCGAACAGCAGCCTTTCAAAACGGAAAGGTTAGGGTGCTAGGTATATGTGTTACAAATTTTTGGCCAAACTTCCCTTGAAAACGTGTTTATTCATGTAGACAACAACCATGTTTAGCACGATGAATGTCCTCCTCTTAGTTGGCTGTAACGCATCAACGTAACAAAAAATTACGTGTTCTTCCTCGAGATAACACTGAACACATTCTTCTGGCAAATGAAACGATTAGTTTTAGGCACTCGAACACTGATCCACAATAAACTTAAGATATATAGAGTTTAGACAGAGATAAAACGCAGAGTATTTGTGTGCCGTAATTTTTGCTGTTTTACTCCTAAATAACTCTTTTTCACTCATTCAGTAAACTGTCCATGATTGCCCCAGGAGGTTCTTTGTGATTCAGATATGAATGAGTGATTAGAAATTACAACTTACGAATTCTAAGTACGTCACATGAAGTGTACCTTTTAGTCACGGACGTGCACGCCCAGTTTCATGTCCACATCAGAGATAAAGTATTACACCACTTGGTCATTTCTAACAACTGCTCGGGACTTAATTTTCATTCTATTCTGTAAACCGATTCTTTTTCTGATTTCTCCTAAATCTGTAAGGAAACTTACTGCTATAGTGATTTAAACCTTGAAACTGAAACGGAGAAGCACTGCAAAATTGCTGACGTGTGCAGTGTGGTGATCATTGATGGGCAACCATCAACATTCTCAGCGGTCATCTTACCGACGCAACTCACCAGAAACACAGTACCAAACTAACAAGAACGCGTCATGAATTGTAAGTTTGCCTCTTTACAGTTCGAAGACTGTGAATGTTCTATATGTTTTCTAGGTCAACACCAGCAAGCGGAATTGAGAGTTAACCAATAAATAACCTTGATTTTTTTTAGGTACAATGGGTTTGCCAGGAAAAACATGTAATGGACTATCTTACGCGTTTGTTGTTCATTCATAGGACTACCATGCTCGATCCTACCAGAACTTCCATTCCAAGAAAAATGTAAATCCTACGTCTTGCCTGATTATCTCTTTGATCATTATTTTAAGTGTCTACCTCTGTTTCTTTCAATTCTAAACTTGATGCGGTTCATACAGCAATGGTGTGGTTGGAAAAATCTTGGAAATGCGCAAAAAGTTATGTCTAAAGGGCCTATGTGGTATTTTTGATTGTTAGATATCTGCTACTTATCCCGTCATAACTTGTACATTAGGAATGCCATCTAGTAACCTCTAAAACCTGCATTTCTGCACGTTTCCTATAACTTTTCCTAATATTTGAACCAATCTGTGGACTTCCTCCAGTCTGAAGCAAAAAATGGCAGACGAGTTGTGAAATGCAAAATAGGCTCGAATCATAGAGCGCTTTCATGGATACGTTTATAAACATCGCAAGAAAACAGAAAAGCATTTGACTCATCCGGTCACTTGAGCAAGCCGTTGCCTAAAACTCAGGGTTTGTGTATTTTTATAGTCATTCTGGGGAGTTTTCACAAGCCATTGTCATAAATCTATGCTGAGGAGAACACTGTGAGATTTGCGCCACCCTTATTTTTTCCAGACATCTTCGCACCAAGTGAATATTGGCAGTTAAGGTTTCCACAGTAAACCCTTCGTTCTTATCCACAGAGATATTTGCATCTATCTCTTACTAGGCATTTGTATTATCTTTCACGGAACACTGTCTATATCAGCTTCTCAACAGATGGGGAAAAAGATGAGGCAACAGAACAGAAGCGAAATAAGAAGGAAAAGTCAGTGAGTGCAAGCTCAAGTAGTTGATTAAAGCAACAATACAGAGGAATGTTGCTGTATTTCGTAAACCATCGGTGTACATTAGCTCAGCAAACCACCGTTTCCTGTTAGTCGATTGTTCGCAATGATTGTTTTGCAGCGGTCAACGGTATTTATTAGTAATGAGAAAAATTGACTTTCATTCAAATAATCCAAGGAATTAATCAGCTTAACGTGGGATAAAAATCTCTCTATACCGTCTTTACTTTTTCTAATTGGTAATGGATTTAGGTGAACGACGCTTACAAGCTTGACACTAGACTGACCTAGTGAGCATGGTTGCTGTGTGCATGAATGGCCAGTGAGCGTTCAGTTCCATAAAAAGCAAAGTGACACCTATCATTCAGCTTATTTAGCATGAAAAACAACTACTGTCATCACTCAATAGCGAAAGCGGTCGAAAATTCAGATATGATAATTCGTTCATGGTTATCATGAGGTCAGTGGTACAGTGGTCAGCACGTTTGCCTCATCAAGGCGTGATCGGAGTTCTAACCCCAGCCGTGGGAAGGATATGCACTACTGACGAGCTCTAACGAAAATAATACTCGAGCATACTGCTTTGTGTCACAAGAGGATGAGCGGAATGTTTACCCAAATGCGAAAGTTGTGATTAATTGTGAGTGATAGTTGAGTTGGAAATATGACTTTGTTCAATGATGGCGACCAGAATTAAGGGTTCTACTCAACCACGACGGCTACAAAAGGGACGTATTTGGTCTCCTGTTTCATGCCTACAACAAACCACTATCCTAACTAGGGTTAATACAAATATGAATCAGAATACAAAATGATTTTAACCGTGCAACAGAATAACCACCCTGGCGCTACTAAATCTGGTTGGCTACTATTCGATTAGCCTACAAGTTAAGGATTTACCTGATATAATACACAAGAGCTACATATATGCGGAGTAAAACAGGTTGTCGTGAAGACATTCCGCTAGAAAATATTGCGGCTCATCTAACAGTTATGTCATTATACAATTTTATGCTATACCTACTAATTCCGAGTTCAGCGTCATATCGTGTAGATTTCACTGAAATATTGAGCAAACGATGGTAAACCTAGTAAGACATCGTTACGTCGTTTTTGAACTAAACTAATTTTCACTGAATTCATGCAAGAGTCCCCAACATATTTGCATACATACTTAACACAACCTGCTAGTCCAGTTATAGCAGATGAGCAGAAAATGGGTTTGCTTGCCAACATTGACAAACTAATGTATATTAAGGTGTTCTACATTTGGTCACTATCATTCCCCACTTAAACTGTCACGTTCACAGTGACACCTTCCACAGAAATATATGCTTGAATTTTTCATGCAGAAAGCCAGAGCATTCAGAGCGGTGATTTTAGGCAGATCATTGTAAACTACAATTATATGCTGTGTTAAACGATGCAGTCCATTAAGCAGGTGAGTATGGTTTCTGAATTTTTGACATAATTGCTAGTATGTAAACACTTTCATATCTTCAACAAGTTTGATATTTCTACTCATAAACTTCTGGTAAAATCCAATAAAAAATTCAGCGCTTTGTGCTTTATGGCTTTGAAACAGGCATTTAGATGAGGTTTGACTTACTACCAGTTAAAAACATGACCGTTTCATTCCAATGATTCATCGTTCCTCTGTTTTGATTAAATGGCGTCATCCTCTGGTATTCACGGAATAAACTTCCGTTATTTGTCGGTTGCTTCTTAAGTAGTTACTTCCAGGTTTTCAGCTGAGGAATAAGCAGTAGTAACAAACGGTAACAATGGTGGACGACAAAAAACAACGGCAGTTGCCAAAAGGTCACTTCGGCGGCCGCCAGCCTTAATTTGAATCACAAAGGCGAACTTTGATGAAACGTCCTGGTTTTTGAGGCGACGTAAAAACAGATGGTGCACTGCTACTGGGTGGCACTACTCCTAAAGGTCAAACCGCACAAATCGTGGACGTATCCAAAAAGGGTCATGTGCCTCGTTAGGACATTTAGGCACCAGATGTCAGTGGTATATGCTAAGGCGAGAAATAGGGTGACTACATGATCACAGTCAGCATAACTTTGCCCATCTAAGAAACATTTTAGGTCGGTTAATATATTTCCTTTGTTACATAAATAATACCCATGATAAGGTAGAATGTGAGGGTACGCAACTGTATCAAAATCATCTCCGGCTGGTATTGGATAATTATTTGGTAAATACTCCTCGAATTTTAAGGGCAGTGGTGAAGTAAACTTTGTACGCCGACTTGCCATAGGTTATCAGAAAAACACTGGAAAATGAGACACTGGAAGGCGAGATACCGAAGCGAATGGCCTAAGTAACTAAGGTCTTCTGTAATGTAACCTGGGGATGCAAATTAAGAACCTTAAGATTTACGTGACAACGCACAAATGATTTCAAGTAGTGTCAAATTCTAGATTAATAACTCGAGCGGTTAATAAAAAGATTTAGACGAAACAGCATAGTCATAAAAATCCGCGATAATTGAGGGTTCAACTCTCGGCAGTGATCAAGCGGAAATAAATGGTATATTGTCACTTCACATAAAGCAAGTGAAATTTCGGGAGATTGCCCAGATTAGAACCAGCTGACTAATCGATTGTTTTTCATAGGTTGTTCTACTGATATAGAACGGCACCTTTGCCATTAAATTTGCAGGTCCTCTCAATATGGTTAGAATGCTTACCTATTCGGATATCTTACAGTAATTAGAGACTACCCATTCTATCTAGAGAAACTGGTAGAAAAACTCATCCCGAAGTTGCATTTATTTATTGTGTAAATGATGCATTTTCGTTACGAAACTTACAAAGCACAACCCATCGCATGCGAACTATTTTTAACCATTTGCTGGTTACTCAGTTGTCTACATGGCAGACTACGTTCCCTAAACGAGTACTTCAAATTGCGATCGACAAATGTTCTACCCATCAAATGGAAATCTAACCCGAGGGTGGATACACTCGCTTGACCAGTAGCCACATACGAATGTGACTGAGTTTTCGAATACTTATCAGTTGTGTCTAAATGGCAGTTAAAGTTTGGTAATGTTAATGATTACGAACGTAAGGCAGTATTCAAGTGATGACTACTATGCGTGCTACTGTAACGACAGCTCGGTTAGTTTTAATTTCAGAGCCGTTCATTGAACAGGAATGACTAAATTGTCTGCGTGAACTCAAGAGCTGCATTAATGTGCTAATGGTGTCAACCGGAAACCGCATCCCAGCACCAGACACCCACCACACTGCCTGAAAACATTTCGTCAAATTACCACTGAATATATTAAAATGAGTTACGTCTGGAGTTAGTCAGGTGACATTGATTGATTGCCTGACCAATCGCCGATCGTAGTACACCAAGTTTCCAATGAATGTAGCACGGGGAAGCGAAATTTGGAGGGCTTAATCAGCTTAAAATTTATCCGGTTATAAGCCGTATTGGTTGGTAGGGTTGTTCGATCAAAAGTGATTCATAAAATAGTTACCTGATTAGTGTACAGTCTGTCCCACCAAGATTTAAAACCTGTGACCAAAAGTGAGATGTGGGCACAACAGAGGTGTTAATACAAAAAGCTGAATAGTGTTTGCGCACTGCTGTTTTTGGATGACAGTGGTACGTCAGCATATCGAATGTAAGGTGAACAATGCGTGGTTCGATGTACTTTATCACATTGTTCATATCGTTCTCGTTATGAGGTTTATAATAACAAACAGTGTGCATTGAAATCTTATTTTCAATCCTACCCAAATGGAAAGGTTACGTTTGCTAGCGTAGAAGAAGCATTAGGACCCAAACCTTAGATACATAGTGCAATATTTTTTTTTCTCGACAGATGCATCAGCTGATAATTTCACGAGGAACACCTTTCTAACTGCTGGTAAGAATTCGAAAGCACAGACAAACACATCTACAAGTCAGCAGACCAGTCCAGGATGTAGGTATAAAATGATTCACTTCGCTGTGTTGGCAAACAACTCACCAACGTAAATTGGGAACAAATTTGAAAGGTTTTCTAAATCCTTATTGTTCATAATCTAACCACATTTACAGTGTCACAACTGCTCAGTCATATTGCCGCTGGAAATAACTCAAACCCTAGTAAGTGCTGTAGAGTAACTGCTTCTTAAAAATGGACACGGCTTTACACCGTTTACTTCACTTAATGAAATGCACTTTCTGATCAGCATTGCTTAAAATGGGTCACAATACGCGCTTTCCCTATAACGTCAAGAGTATTCCAAGTCAATCACGCAGATTGACAAAAATGAAACCTGAGATAAATGTGGTCAAATTGCTGACAGTCAGATGTTGTCATAAAATAAGCACCACATTGAATCCGAGTTCCTGTGTGTCAATCTGACAGGTTCAGGCGAAGGAAATGAACAGTTTGTTTAGTATGATCATGTGGAACAGTATCTACCGTGTTTTGTCAGATTGCTCACACTTATTAAATTCTTGGTCGTTATACGTTGATATAATTTGTGAGTACGGTGAGACAAGGCGACGAGTTCACATTATATCATTTTAGAGTAGCCATAAGAAATCAGCAATCTAACACATGTATATCACTCATACTCCACAGCGTCGGATTGTGTGATTAACCACAGAAGCAACTGTGGCCTCAAAGGAATATATGAACGGGATTAGGTTAAGACTTTCTATGCTGCGTAACCATAAACAACAGTTGTAACCAGCAGATTTCTGCATCTTATAATCCAACATTCTTTGCCCCAAAAGCATAAAGTTAGTCAAGCGGGAAGGTCTAGTTTCTTTTACTGATCACCAGTTGTGCTCTGGGTGCTTTCTGTGTTATCGATCAAGAGTTATAACCAAAATTTGAATTTGGTTATGGTGTCTATCTTATAAAAAGCAGACTACAAAGGCGTTTTATGCGATTTGGTTTTCATATTTTAAAAACCCCTTTCGTAATCAGTATTATTTCGTAAGTGTCTGATTGATATAACACAAACTTTAAAAACAGGTTGCATATTAACATTTGCTAAGTTCGCAACTGACGTTAACAAATTACGGCATATGTATTTGCTGACATATAGGAGCAAAACGTAAACATCTCTATATTTAACACAGTACATTTTATTCAGAAGATTTATCAGAACATTTAGAACACGAATAGTGGTGAATGCAAGCACTTCGTGCTGACCCATCCGTGCCGGGTTTACAACAGTAAGCAGCGGTGTTTGGTGTCGAACTATTAGTGGGGTAGGACGAATAGTTAGGCGGTGGTTCAGGAGAGATCGCTAAGTCCATGGCATGATCACATGTACAGTTTGCTCTGAACGGTGTCACTACATTGATTGCGGCAGTCTGAGCTACCGCATGAGTCATGGAGTGATTCCGAATGCATAAGCTGGGTGAACAACGTGATCGATGATCTAGACATGTCATGCAAAGGTGGGCGTTTTTTGCTTGCGTGTCTCAGTAATGTTGTCGTTCTCCGGTGAGACCGATTACTGCATCAATTCAGGAAATATTCCATCATCCTGGGTATCGTTCACTTAATGGATGCTTCTATGTAGCTACTCTTGCCGTTCATTAAAACCGACATACGTATTTTATATTCTAAATATATACTCCTCCTCTAGGTTTGCTTCAAGTTACCCAAATCTCCTCCATTTCGGCACGCGTCAAGGATTTATTTCTCTGAAGTTATTCACAAGTCAAGGTTTCCAGTCTACGGCAGTCGACATGGACTTCATGAAGACAACCAGTATTCATATACGGTGAAGATGCCCTAAAGTTGTTGCAAAATCCAGTCCGTGAGGGAATTATGAATTTAAAGGTTTCCTCTGAATTTTACTGCAAATCAACAAATAAATTGCACGTCAGTAAACGACGGAAATTTGCATTTTCTGCTCACAATATATATCACCACGATACTTGCTGAGTTCTAATGAGTGGACTACCTAGTAATTGACTGATAAACAAAGACTGAAACACGCTTCACCCGTTTGTCTTACAGGAACACACATTGTGACCGCTTAACTGGTTTGGTAATATGTTTCCAAACTTTACGCTCTTAAAATTGTGGTCAATCTTGAATGTGTAAATGACGATGTAAAAATTAGTCATTTCCACGAAACACTAACTGTTCTTATCAAATAATTAATGTGGTATCTTTGGTTATTGAAACCCGTCAAACAAAAAAGTCACAGACTTTACCTGTTTGCCCTCGATTTGTTAAACATGTAACAGAAGTTTATGTGGTTTCGCTTTAGCATGTGCTGCCGGCAATTACTATTGAAACTAAGATGGGAAATTTCTCTTGCGCTCCGTTGTAATGCACGTAGATAGCATGTTTATTTTAAAAGCAACCGAAACGACGAAAAAAATCGAAGAATTCATCCTTCCCCAAAAGTCCTAATTTTGAAGGTTTTTGGTTGGAGTTAACAGGCAATAGTTGTGACTCCTATGGAGAGAAACGTGAGACATGAAAAGCAAACAGAAGCTTACGTAGTTGAGAATCCGAGTATGATAATTCGATCGTGCCGAGTATGTTGTCAGTGGCACGGTGGTCAACACGATTATCCTGTGAAAGAATGGCACATTTCTACTCCTAGCTGTGACAGGAATATATACGACCAACGAGCTATTCCCAGAACGGAAGGCAAGTCAAGTGCTTCTTAACGAAAGAGGCTGATTGTAAATTTGATCTCAGTATGAAAGTTGTGAACAAATGTGATGGTGTAGATAAACTGAGCAAATTCCTCGGCTTTTTTCCCCAAGAACACAACCAGTGAAAGATTTTTGTATACAGTGACCCTAGACTGCACTTAAAGTTTGATCGAATTTCGCATTCCAACGGGCATATCTAGGAGTACGAGAAAGATGTAAGTAAAACAGTGTTCAATAGTTTCTGAGCTAGCAGACGGGAAGTTACCAGTTTGAAGACTTTTTCTGTACTAGCTAGCATCCATCTGGTGGAAAAGGTATGGTTCACTTCTTTGTCAAAATCAGGTAAATTAACGTCACCCAGCAATAACTGAAATGATCGTAATATTGTTTTGTACCGGAGCATTCATTGTCCTTTGAAAGGTAGGATTCATCGTTAGATTGGTGATGGACTTATAGTCTCACAATAAGGCCCACTGTAGACTGACAGTCTTCATGAACATATTTAAGGAGATTAACCACACTAACTTACCGAAACAGTCACTGACCAGATATATTTGAGTCGTCTGTTCCTTTTAGAGAATAAAACCCATGACACCAAGTTTTAACGTGTTCCATTAGATCACTATCTTACACTACATAGGGAAGTATCATTTTTGGAAATGGTGATCAGTGTTTTAAATCGATATATTTAAAGATTGATAGCCTGGACGTTCATGCCTATGTGATGCTTATCATAAGGTGACAGTGTACTGAAACCGACTAGTGCCACACAAAACAACACAAAGTAGCCTAAAATACTGCCTTGTTCCTAATCTGTTACCCTGAGTGCTCCTTGTATTCAAAACATATGTCACACTGTTATGTGGCTCAGCTTCTTTTGTGAAAAGGTTAGCATAACTCGAACATGTGGCACCTGAGGGCAGGTCTCAACAATATAAAGAATGAGAACCCGGAGCGTCTGCTGGAAGTGCAAATATACACTGTGCGGAATGTTTCCAAAAACGCCATTGCCGCACTAGTACAACGGTGTGGATGCACATAAATTATGCACAATAGTGTTTGCGTTCATAATTGCGTATTATGACGTAACTCAAAACGACGTTCTAGCAAACCAACTCCCATAGCCAAGCATCTTTTACGGTTGTGACGTTAGGAGCTGTTTGCTGGAAGCAATTCGATAATACTTCCTTTCTTGGTTACTTTCCAATTAATCAACTGATTGCAATCCTTTTATTTTCGCTATTTATTGAAGACGTCGTATGTCCAGACACAAGTGGAACATTTTGAATTGGCTGAATTTTAGCTGCAGTCGCTTTATTCCAAGCCGTCAAATCTGTCTGCAAGTGAGATGGCTCAAGTCAGCTCGTAGCACTCAGACTTGCCTGGTTGGATGGAGTGTTTTCACAAAAGTCTACTTCCAGCGTGTAAGTAAACATTATGGAACAGTTCACATCCCCTAACCAATTTCTGTGACCATTTCTGTTTTTACCAATAGCTTTCTAGTTACCACTCAATATCCCAAGGTTCTCAGATCAAAGGATGATAATCTGTTGGAAGCATTGTGATCCATGAAATCTTTTCTCCATTCTTCTCTACTGGTAAGTTTGTTGCTGTGATTCGTGGATAGGTTGATTGGGCATGTGATGTCAAACCGTATGTTTACGCATGAACCGTCTTGCAACTATTTTCGGCATGAAATGCCAAGATCCGCTTTAACGATTTTACCACACAAATCGTGTGTGCGCAATTGTTAGCCACCAACCAGTTCCTCACATCAAGATTGGTAGGCACAATTTAATTACCGCATAGTGCGAAAGCTTTCACGATTCACGCTGTTTTAATGTGAAGCACTTAACTGATTAATCAGGATGTTTGGAGTGCAATATATATTTTTAAATGTTTCACATCTGACAGTTTTATTTATTAAATCCCTTCCTGTTCCAGATCATCGTGTAGGGAAAAAACCTGGAGTTTCAAACTACTTTCAATGAAACACTAAATGAATACGGGCGGAATTAATACCGACAGAAAGCTATTCAGCGGAACATTGATCGACTTCCGTCGAGTCTTTTTGCTCGTTTACATCAATTTCATTGTCTTCCGTATGTGAGTGGTAAACTCTGACAAGAAAAATAGACGTGAAGTTCGTGCCTACATTTTGGCAGTTACAAAGGCATTACACAGATATGTATTGGTCTAATCGTGTTCTGTCTTTAAATTTTCAATATCTGATCGGTGAATACCATAGTTATCACGATGGCTGATAAGGTTGCTTTTGGACAACATTCTATGAACTGTCACGTATCGTGTAGCAAACTTCCAGTATTTACTGCAAAAGTATACAAAGTCATTTTTTGAGATTTGAGTGGTATAGGTCGATTGACGGACAATTGTGTGCACGCGCACCCTTTCAGTGATCCAGAAAATGTGTACTCTGAGGCTGCGCTCCGGTTGTGTGTGAACACTATCATATTGACCGTCTTTAGTGGTTAAACTGGTTGCAGGCAGAATGCGTATTTTATAGTTCAATAGAATTTAGTTGAGGGTGATGCAATCACCGGCTTCATTTAGACCTGTGGGGTAAAATCGGACCAAATTAAATTCCGCCAAATCTTATTAAAGCAGCGTCAACCAAGTAAACTAAACTGAAGAATCGAAATGCGTTTCGAGTTGTAAATTAAGTTATTTGTTTCGTTCACCGTCGAAAGTGTTCATCGTAGATGACTAAAAAGGAATGGTATAGTTAGTACGTCATTAGTGACTTTAATAGAAAATTAAAGACTGCTAACTTTCTTCTAAAAATGGACATTTTCCGGCACACAGATCATTTAAGGCACATTATGTTTTCTACTGGATACATTAATAACCGTCCACGAATTCTTGCAGCATAGCCACATTTGAAGTTCTCTTCAACTAAGTGATATTTCACGTACCAACTAGTACGGTTGAAACACCGAACTCACAAATTACTGAGAACCTGTGCGGTGGTGAATCGCACTGTGAATGATCCACTGCTATGCACTCACGCACAGACCACTTGCAAATACTTAGACAGTTTACATAATTTAATCCGCTGCAAACAAATTTTCAACTGAAGTATAGACGACTTATGAAGCCAGCTTACACAGAACAGTATCCCGTAAGTTGCTTTAGTTGTTGACAAGTGAGCTTCACCAATTTGTTTCACCAACCTCAATCTGTGCACAATTTTTTCTCAGAACCCCTCAACACTAATTACTTATGAAACCTGCTCAGTAGCACACTGATCCTTGAACCCAGAAGTGAAAAACTACTCGACTGTCACAGATAGATTTATCCCAAACTAATTTGCTATGGAAATGGTTGTAACAAATGGCTACGAAAACCCCTGAATCACTCATTGAAATATTAACAAGATTTAAGTTACATATTGAATGGCAACGTGGATAGCCCGGCATCATTTTGAAATTCCTGTTTACAAATTGACTTGAGGGCGAGATATAAAACAAGGTTATTGACTGGTTTGCATTTGACAAAGATTAGAATACAAATCATCTGTGTTTTTCGCGGAAGGGCACCAAGCTTTAGGTAAAGGCTAGAACACAGTTTGCTTTAAAAGTGTATATTTCACTATAAACTCCAACATTCCAGGTATTAGGGAACGAATCATTGTGATTGTCTTACACTCTATGTAAGCGAAAGGCCCAATAAACACCAACAATCAAAATGTCACTGGACAGGTTGACGACTCCTGCGGGATAAACGTGTTAACCGAAGTTAAGGACGGTTACTTTGTGAACTCTCAAAGTGACCCGGAACTTCAAGCATTACTCATCCACCAAAGTGGTTGAGCGTTTGCACATGATAATCCGGTTGTGCGTAGTGTGAGATCTTTGGCCCAGTTGTCGAAAGGGGTGCCTAATGAAACCTCATCCGAAGTTCTAACCTCGTCAGTGACAATGAGGTGCATTACTAACGAGCATAGGAGGAGTGAACCAAGAGAACGGCCGACAGGAAAGCTCACAGAAGTACGATGGCTGCGGTCAAATGTGAGGGCTATTCACTTTATATAAACAGACATCTTCCACTGCACACCAATTAGCAAGTCGTTTGTTGTGCAAATATTCTCTTGCATTTAAACACGTAACTATTAGGAAATATAATGTCCAGTGCAATATGTTAGGGCAGGTTTTAAGTAGGACGCATTGAAATGAAGCCATGCATCTCCTCAAAGAGTTTTCTGATAAGTGTTAAGTTAATATTTCGTTTGCTGCCCTCAGTCGCGAAAGTAAAGCACGTCGGTTATAATAGACTTGTCCAGAACCACAAGTATCACGTAATCACGACCGCGGTAATCCCAAAGTTTGCTTCAACCATTTTTGAGCAAATAGCGTCCGCTGGTAAGTCCGGATGGACATCACTTCGCAGAAAATCAATAAATTCAGGTTTCGATTGCGCAATAGCATCGTGGACGAGTTTAATGGGTCGAATTGGTAACTTGTTTTCATGATGCACTTTGCCATCGGTTATGTTGGATTTCAAGCAGTCCGTTCACCAAGTAGCGGCTAGTTCGTCATTAGCTGTTTTAGCCACTTCGGGATGCATTCGGCGATTCGGTGAGCTAGCTGTCAGTCTGTTCTACCTATGTAAACGTCACAGCAACTGCAAGTGAACTGGTGCACAACATTGAGGACAGAAGGGTTTGGCAAACTGCTTTCGCGATTGGAGAGAACTGATTTTCTGGTGGGATGAACTAAGCGCAACTGCACAGCCGCATACGTCCGAGCCAGAGCAGAATCTAATATGTGCTTCATGTGTTTGGTTCGATGGTCACCTTCGGATGGCAAGAATGGAAAAACATTCTTCTTTTGAGACGAAGGATATGGAATCAAAGCTCTAATTCACCATACTGCGTGTCTCGATGAATTTATCGACGGTATTCAGACAGCTCACCTTAGTGTGTACGTTCGTCTCGACTTACACACAGTTCGAATTGTGTACAATCTTACTGGAAGAGGTTTAAGATTAAAATTGGGTTTCATGTTATTTATCTCTGTTTGATATACGGACATCAGAACAATCGGTATTGTAAGTTTAATATATCTATTTTTCGTCCGCAAGTTTTACTAATCATAGTGTTCGTTTCTGGATTCCACTGGACATTTCAGACGCACGTAGGACAGCGTCGTCAGTTATATCCATTGGAATCCACACATGCAGACTAGACGATATTTTAGTTAGCGCGACTTTCGACTGTATACCTTGTAAAACAGTGGTACTAGGCCAGATTTTGTCAAGCCAAAATCCATAGGAACATGTATCCGTGAGATTCGACAGGGTCAGTATGCACAACTATTGAGGAAAGTCCTACCTGAGAGCTTAATAACGACACTGGCAATAAATGTTAGTTTTGGTTACACGTAAAAACAAAATTGGCGTCTGTAACAAAATGTCAAAAAAACTATCTTTCGCCAGTTACTTCTACCGAATCTTTTCAATAACTCTCGGATTATAAATTCAAAACGAGGTTTCTGAGGTTCAGATTGACAATTTAGAGCAGACAGTGATTGCCGCTTCACATGATCAATCGGAACATTCAGCGCCATTCCGTTAGATTTGAACCAGTTAGATATCACACAACCGGTCAGCCGAACAATCCTGGAGCGTGGATAACCAAATGAGAATATATGGTTAATGGAATCTATTATTGAAAGTCTTAGACAAGGGTCGAGTTAGAAAAAAATGGTTGTACAAATCGTAAACAGTTAACAAAAGAAAGGCAAACTGTGACTGTTGTTTCAGCAACCGTATTAACAAACAGTAAAAAATTCGACCGAGCAGGGCGAATGAATTGATGTTGCACTAATTGTTAATGGAAGAGGGCGACTAAATAAATGACAGGTATATAAGATTGGTTTCATTATCGATAATATCCTCTCTTCACTTTGTATGTTTGTATACACTACCAGAGCGCACACATAATGTGCAACAGGTCTAATTGACGGCCATACACTTTGCTTAGAGCGTGCGCGCCTAATCCAAGTGTGTCGCCTGCCAATAACTGACCAACCTAATTCTTGGCCAAACTTGCATACTTGATTTCTGGGTTCCAATAGTTTCAGGTTGTGATGATAAACAAAGCGTGCACTTGTGCACCACTGTATGTAACAGTCTGTTAAATCTACCCAGCCCAAATCACAGTCAGCTAAACTATTCGTCGAAAGCTCCATTAGGAAACTTATTTTAATATGCACTATGACAATTCTAGTGACATTTGGTGTACGACACTTGCGAGCGTTATGGCCAGCTAACTATACTAATTAATGCAAAATTTCATGGCTTTAGTGGGTAAGCATCCACTGAACTTCATTCGAAATACTGTAAAATACATCGTGCAATCCAACTCTGTAGCCTTCGGTCATATCGCACGATTCGGGAGAATGTTATGGCTACTCAGGGCCTGGGCACAAAAGAATACTAAGAGAGAGTTAAGCGTGCCTCTGGATCTGCAAACTGTTTGATCGACTAACGGAGAAACATTTCAAAACAGAGTCTTCATCGTAAGTAAGCAACCTGCAAAAATATTCTACACTTTGAAACTTTCAACAAAAAGTTAACCGGAAAATTGGCCCCTTATAAAACAGTTGGCATACAAGTTGTTTCTAAATGAGCAGTGATAATATCTCACTCGGTGAATGTGCAACATTATGGATGAAACCATCAAAGGCGACGTGGTTTTCCGACCCGGTCAAGCAGGAACTCATCGCAAACTTTTTATGTACACAGGTTGACGTTCGATATTTCCAGATCATTTTGACATCAGGATACCGCGCCTTCCTAATAGTGGACCAGCAAAGGCTGTTCAAACTAGATCATATGCTTTGTGTCGATGATATTACTACTGACCGAGCAGAGAGTGTTATTTCTTAAGATTTCCGTATACTCATCGATCACACTGCATACTGTTCTTTGAGTGTTCATTTCTATTCAACTGTTACACGATGTATTTGCTGAGTATCAAATTAGTGTGCCATGCTTCGCATAACAACCACTGCTAATATTTTTACCATATGGTAGATTACACCACACGATACACCACGTAGCCAAATGGGTTGTGTCAATGAAAAAGTAACAAGCAAGTGATTTATTTGGTGTTAACCGATAAAAATCATACGCCGACAGTAACAAGCTTATAATAGAATCGAAATTTCCAAACTTCCTTCAAAATATTAACGGTTCTGGTAACAGCAAAGTAGTCTGTGTGTCGACTTAGAAGAACATAATCCACCTCCAAGGAATCTAAATTGTGACATTCTGGTAAGTGCACTGGGTGAAATGTGTAAATATATTGAATAATGAAATGTGGTGTGAAGTCGACTGACAGACACACCACAATAGATACGTCTTATAGTTTGTGAACAGTTTGTATGCGTACACGCCTAGAGCAAGCGAGTGACGGAATTCGTCCTGTGCTAAAGCGTACATTGATCAGGAGTCCCAGTATTGCTGGTTATTTTGTTGGCCTGTAGTCGATAGTTTTCTGTATATACAAATTGGTTGATCGACGAACACACACCAACCTACTACATCAGAACAAAAAATATAATAAACTGTTAACACTTGGTAATCAGTTTTTAATAAACTCAGTTCCCTTGATCTAGTTCACCAATTGCGATAGAAGACATACACCGCGAGATGTTAACACTTCGTTTACTCTCTTCAGTCACGAACGTAAATCATTGGAATATATAGGACATGCGGTTAGCAGCACAATAAAAGAAACACTCAACGATAGGGTTTACATGAAACAAAGACTGTCATCAGTTCCAGGGCAGACAAACTGCGTGAGTAAACAGTTTATGCACACTCAGAGCCGGACGGTGAGTATTGATCAACATTGTATCGGAGAAAGCGAGCAGATTGGGCTTCTGATTACGCAACAGAACTTGGAACGAGTTGTCCGGGTCAACAATGTGACCTGTTTCCATGATGTGCTTTGTGATGGATGCGGTCGGATTTCGTCTCAGTCGTTCTGTTAACAATATCAGTTGCGTCATGGCATGTATCAACGACTTAGTCGTATGTTCAGCCATTCTTTGTCGTAGGCACTGATTTATTCTGCCGTTATAGACCTCACCACAACTGCAAGTGAACTGATAGATTACATGTGAGACAAAAAATTTCAGTAGGTCACGATTACGAATAAGCTGAGTGACACTCCTAGTTTTGAGTAGCAATCGCAATTCAGCCGCAAGGAATGTGCGAGTTAGAGTAGACTGTAATTTTTGTTACTTACGTTCGTTGTGACATAATTACCTTTGAAGGGTAGGTTCAAAAAGACCTGCTTCTTGCGAACCGTACTCCCGACAGTCTTGGTCAGTCATTTCTGGCTATGGATTTTGATGAAATTCTCAGGGTATCCGTTTACGAGCATATCCTGTCCTAATTTCGCCTCTTCTCCTTGTAAACAGACATCGGTGCATATCTCCGGGGCCCTATGAAAAACGTTCGTACTAGGCATCTTTTGTAAGTAATGGGCGCAAAAGTAGAGAACTGCAAATACCGACCGCTCCAAGTGGCTTTGCAGTGTACTGAGCGTTGTAGTGAGCCATCCTACCGTCTAGTAATTGAAATGTCTGGAAAAGCTAAACTGTTGTTTGTTTCCTCCTCATGGGAAACAGAAAGATTAGGATGAACGAAGTTAAAGTGGTTAAGGAGTGAAGCAAAATGATTACTAGTATTAAAAATCAAAATATCATTTACATATCGCTTATAGAGGTTGGTACCATCTATAGCATCAGATAGTTTTAATTCAATCATTCCTAAAAATATATCTGCAAGTGTAAGGCCCAATGGGTTACCCATTGCTATACAATCAACTTGCTTATAGGACAATCCATCGAAATCAAAACGGATAGTCTCTGTGCATAAAAGTATAAGTTCCTTAAGGTAATCGACCGGGAGAAAAAAAGGCAAATTTTGATGGGAAATAAAACCGCATGAAAAGTCAACTGTTCCTCGGAGGAAGACGTTTGTAAATAAGGAGTCAACGTCGATAGAATACATCTTATGTGAACTCACTGATACGTTCTGTAAAGTTTGTACCAGATCGAGTGAATCTTTTACACAGTGAGGAGTGAACATCTGCTGGATCGGGTGGAGGATGTGTACAAGCCATCTGGCAAGCTTGTGGTTCGGTGAGTCATCCTTGCACAAGATCGGCCTTAATGGGACACCGCAATCATGTTTTTGGAGCATTTCTTAACTGTGGTGTGGGTTCCGGTTGGCTTCACCTGTCTGTATTGCAGTTCCGAGATATGCCCATGTGGTAGTAAGATTTGGGGCTTTCTTGAGAGTTATTTCTCTACCATAATGTTGTCACCAGTAGTACTGTTTTTAAGCAGTTCTGTTCCACTGGGTCTTGTTTGATACATAAATTTGTCTTCGTGAGCGAGACAAGACAAAGTGCTATAGAATGTTCATGGGCAAACAAAATAAGAGGTGAATTGCACCCGTCTGTCTGATTTGAGGAGAATCGGAAGCATGCGTTATAAGTTTGATCATCCTTTGCTTATCTGTGTTCAGCTACTTTCTCTATGTGTCACTTTGAATCATCCAAAACACATTGTATCGGTTCAACCATTTAATTGGGGCTTGTCGTAGGTTGGTCGTAAATGGGCAATAATATGGGTAAAGAGGGTGTAAGGTCGTTTTAATCAGAGAAGTTTCCATAAAAAATGCCATTTTCGAATGCTAGTATGATATTGTGTTGCTTTGCAACTGTGCTCAGTTCTTGCCTTAGCTACGAGCATCAGGTGCAGCGACACCATCCAGCATTGGGCTGAGTACATTAATCAGGAAACAGAAACCTAGACGGGGATGTGTTCAGGTTTGCCTTTCAGTTTGGCCAGTTAAATGATTACTTTCTTGGTGGGACGGCTAGTGGATGTTCACTTCACCTGACTTTCAGCTGGCGACAAAAAAGCGATATGCGGCGATATTTTTGTATGGACTTACGCGGTAGTATGCACCTCTTCAAAATTCACTTGACAGTAGCATGCCTATAGATTTCACTGGCTTCGAATTTAACCGCCTGAGAACCATAAGAATTTCCTGGGGTTTGTTTCAGTATAATGTTTTGCTCTCTGGGCTCCATCATTCAGGTATATATTCTACAAGAGAAGATCGACGAACTGAATAATGATCTTCATGGGGTGCTGATGCGCCAATTCGTTGTAATCAGCTCTGAAGCAATCGACCACGAACAGGATCCCAACTCTTGAGGCAACTGAAAAGAGAGTCTAGAAAGGATCTGTCGAGTAAATCTTCGAAATTTGTTTTCAGCATTACTTAGCTGCAATTTCTTGACTTCTTACTGAATGCTGAGAGCTGTCGACCAGATCCAGACCGCTTCAAACCGCTGAATGGCATGAAGTTACCAAACGGCCGACTGTGTATAGGATCCATTACAAGGTGTCTGCAATAATATTCCGGATTTATTTCTAATTTTACGATAAAAGCCCAACCGGTACTTTTCAGTCGTCCAACACTTGAACAGAGAACTGAACAGAGAAATATGGGAACCTTAGGTACACGCGTTAATGTGAGTCCTGGGTTGACACCATTCTTTCCATCCAAGCGCACCACGTTGACAGTAAATGCTTTTGGAATCGAACTTGTGCTGGTAGAGGAGAGGTTTCCGATAATCTCCATCATCTGCTTGCTCAGTGCCGCGAAGGGAGGGTGAGATCAAGTAGAGAGTGAAGCGCTGTTTGTATTTTAAACCGTTGGATAGCTGCATAAGTAAATATTTGGATCGAAGTTTAAAATCATCAGAGATCTCCAGTCACAGTATCTGTTTGATCTATGAAGTCTGCGGTCTTCATAGTTCCGCGGTAAAATATCTCTCCGTGGTTACTAGCAATTGTGACTTTCTACGTCGGTCTTCCAGAGCGATTCTACGTGAATATTTCCCACCGCGAAATTACCCATCCTTGGGGGGGGGCAAAACAGTGCAACTTCGGCACAAGCACCTGTTTTGAGACAAGAACTAGGCAGGCACACCAGACGGTAATATTTCCTGGTGACTTCGGCTTCCTGGAAACGTTGAAAGTTCAAAGTCTTGAACAAGCATCTCAAGCTTTCCTGTGTTATGAAAGACTGTGTATTCAACCTATAGACTGTCGACCCCCTTATTGCGACCCATTATTGCTCACGACCGCTCTGGACAACCTTCGCAAAAGCTCCCTGATCACCTAGATGACGAAGTCACTGGCAAGTCCTACGAACCGGTGGCCTGAGATAAACGCCGATCTACGTGTGACGGCTAAGAACCATAAGGCTGAACTGAGATCAAACAGTTGGACTTTGCGGCTTGACCTCTGTATGCCTCAACAACACACAGACATTGACTCCTCCGGTTTATTTGCGGTCCGTTACTACGTCTTGATACCAACTGATTTGATTGAAATGGCCAGATGTAATTCACGTTTTCAAGGACTGTTTTGTCTGTGAAGGTCTTCCCTAGATATCAGTTACAGACAGTGGGCCGCCCGTTCTGCGAGACGGAGGTAAATCCTTGGTTCTTGTCCGGCAAGCCAACCTAACTGACGGGGCTAATTTCAGAGGGCGATGTTTTCGTAAACTCAATCTGCAGGTCTATCAAACATAACTGCATAACCACGACCAATTATGAGAGTCAGAATTGCCGTGATATTTTGGCCTACCAGCTAGGACCAGTCCTTTGTGATTCACATAGCTGAATAACAAAACGATTCGTGCGACACTATTTCACATCATCTGATTTAATTCCCAGCGTATTGCTGTCTGTGGAAGTAATTCAACTCAAAAAATTTCTAACTGCATCTACAGCTGTCCCACTTCTACCCCTACCGCATCACGGCTAACATTGGGCTAGAACAAGTTCATAACTTGCCACTAATTCCCGGAGTTCAAATACTACAAAGACGCAGTACAGGTGTTCAATCATTAGTGTTCTAGACATAAACTGACCATGAATATCGACGGTTAGGTTGATAAATTAATAAGTCTTTCATGTGCTCTTGTGAGTGTGCGTGATCACCACTTGGCATCGACAGTTTCTATGACATCTGCCAGGTGTCTAACATCAGTCGTCATATTTATAGTCGGTCTGACTGAACAGCATACTACAATGCTGTGCACGGCGTGTAAGATAGCATGCTGTGGTCACCACCTGATCACTCAGAGAAGAATAATGTTCTGACCTTTCTGCTTTATTGTCAGTCTAGCTAGACTTAGCCAAGATGATTGTGTGTTCAGTTCTTCGGGCGTCATACAAGTTAGATAAGGTACGTAATTTATTCTTGTTTATATGCTGCTATGGCGTCAAGAGCTAAAACATTATGGAATATTTTCTGCGACTGCCCACTTCAGAAAACAAGATGGTCGCAACCTCGGTCACTGGGAGCCGGTAAGTGTGGGTTCTCATTGTTGAGGGGCTATACTTGCGAAACAGCGTGTGTCGTTCGCAGGAAAAAATGTTTTCATGTTAAGTTAAAGCGAGCAATCTCGTAATAGGCTCACTTAACTCCAACAATTTTCAGCTGACTAGTTGAAGACCAGTTTGTATTTTTCGGAATATTAAGCCACAGTTCACCTAGGCAGTGATCTGCTATCGTTTTGAAATACGGAAACTTAATGTTTTCATCGAATACATTAGCCAAAAACGTTCATATATGTACTATTTTCTTAAAGTTCATGAAGCAACTACGTGGACTGTCCGGTGGCATCCCACATTTGTGTCAATTGTCCAAAGTGCGCAAACACTTTTTCGCCATACACAACTCAACTAGAAAGATATCACTCCAGTAAACATGTTGTTGAAAGGATTTTGGTGTGAATAACGAACAGACGGAAGTTCGTGCAGTTTGTGGGACTCAATTGCTAATGAAGTGTCAACGGAACATACTTTCTTCACTCTGGTTCGGTGGAGATGGAGGTGCTGCATAAAAATAAGTATATTTCTGTAACTTAACTTGGAAAAGACAGCCTACTGTCTTTAAAACATCGAACAAGTGGGTGACACTGTTTTTTCCCCACTCTTATACAATTGGTTCATTCCAGCTTCAGTATGAACCCCACAGAGAGTTCTATACAGTAACGACTTCAGTGTACACTTTTATGCAGTCGTGATTCAGAGAGCACTGTAAACATCCCTGAAGTTCTTCAATGGTGATTATTCGTCATCTGTTTTTTACTTAGCACGTACAAAATACCCAGGTAGTCTGTAATACCTATGTGTGGAATCCACTAGAGTTATCATGCTGCGGAAGTTTAAGAAAAACAGATCAATAATCCTACAGCCATATGTTGGTGCCAATCAGGACAGAAACCCAAGGTAGAGATTTGTCTTTGCTCATTCAGTTCCACGTTTAAACCGGCTCTACCATCATGTTGAGTTACGATTCTGCAAAATACATCAGTTTTGCCTTTGAACCATCTTTGACTACAGCATATTATTGACGCTAAGTTAATTGTTCACTTTCGAGCGTTGTATGCACACAAATGTCTCTCTTAATTTCCGTGCGCTCTTCAGCGTCGTTTGTGTCATTACACTGACTAATGGTTTCTAGTGTTTTGTCAGAATTTAACACCACTTCCTAATAGTTCAACATGTCCTCTTAGATACTCAATTTCTGAAGTGAATCCATTCACGGCTCCATCTATGACTCCTTGCAAGTAAATTGTTGTTTTTCACAAGCGTTTCGCTGATTTATAACGTATTCCTATGTTTATCCGCAATGTTACTACAGATGACTGAAACATGTCTGTACAAGCATATTCACATGAAGATTCGGCTCCTTCAGACTGCGCACAACGACCTATCGCGTAAAACAAAAATGGCTTTTTAACAACAGTTGCTCATCAGTTGATGTTACATTATTATTACTCGTTGCGTTTCTATCCTGACTGTGTTATAAAGATCATTCGTCAACCCTGCTCTTGCTGCCCACTTCTGTAACCATTATACCTGCGTGCCGATTGCTGATTTATGTTTGAAAGAAACGAGGTTGATGGTTGACTTTCTTGTTGCTGTACTGTGCTGTCGATCGAATTTACACCATAATCGACGGATACAAGACATCTGTTGCACTTTCGTTCACCTGTCGAGATATAATGCTCCCCTTAATTCTTGTGACTGAAGTGATTTTATTGTTGTGACGATGTCGACGGTGAATTGGTGGTGATCAACCGCTACTGACCACAACCCAAAGACAGCTCATAGATAGGGATCCACTTACAACATAAAGATATATTGCAAGAAGGTGACGTTTCACTTTAACTCTTCAGCTGTATACAACAGGTCAGTTATGCGAAACTAGTGGGCAACTGACAGAAGAGTGGGAAAATGTGAGTATTTCTGATGATCCTGTAGGAAAGCCACGTTCTAGTTTAGCGTCTACTTTTGAGGCGTTAACAGTTAATTATATATGAAGTTGATCACGTATAAGTTGTGGCCAGTGTATACTTAAACAAAGAGTCGACCATTTGTAAGATAAGCAAACGACCGCTTTCAATGATTGTCGTTTGCTAGAAAGCAGCCAATCTTTTGTAAGATATCCGCACCAAAATAGTTCGGGCGACGTGTTTAACAGGTTATTGATAAAGAGGTTAGGAATAACACAACGTTATGAGCAAGTTGTAATACTCTACGTTCCAACCACCTCGGGTGGCCCTCTTCAGAAGTGTTGTAATCGATTACACCTCTCGTAACGTTGTGTTATTCCCAATCTGTTTAGCAGTCAATCTTATCCGAAAACAAAGTAGCCTTACTAAATAAAAACAAGATAGAATTACGGTTGCCCAACTTCAGGCTGGCTTGCGTGGTACAGTTAATCTAGGTGATTTTTCACGCAGTACATTCAGCTGCTGAACATTATTGGTTTTCAATAGACTCCTGTGGCTGTCCAGTCAACTGCGTCAACAATCTGACATCCGGTCTTGTAGGTCATCATGCTTGCGTCTAACTGAGGTTTGCTCAGTCTATGTAGTGCAAATGAACTGATACCACGAGGATGACATTAGGGTGAAATCCGCTCACCAGATTCGCGGGGACTGGGTGTACATAACTAAACCTAAGATGTATTATGTGACGTACAGCTGAGGTTAGAATATCAAATTTGAAGGGCAACTCGAAAAAGATCACTGTTTTCGTGACCAGTTCTACCAAACCGTCGAATATTCTATGCAGTCCTGCTGCGTATTTCGCCACAAATTCGCCAGTTTGTGGCAATATTTTCCAAATGAGTTTCCACTTATTTCTCAGGTCGTGACTACTGCAAGTTCGCCTGACTGAGTTGAATATTTAATGAAATGCAAATTGGCCTGTCGATTTTTTGACTTGTGTTAAAAGTGAGCATATCCGCTGTCAGTTGTGTGACGTTACACATGGCAACCTACTCCTACGACAGTGCACACTCTCGTCAAAGGGAAATAAACTTGAAGTGAGCACGACTAGAACCTCAAACAGAAATGTATCGTAACTTGCGTTTGCAGAATAGTTAGCAATAATCATGTCTTAGGATTCCGGACGATTGCTTGACATCCGTTCTTACTCATCACATGGACGTAAGAAAAAATATTCCTTCATGTCACATGGAATAGAGATACTTTCTTCAAAATCGCTTCAGCCCACACTACTCATTGCTTCTAACTCCTGGCACCATAAGTGTTCGCTGACGCTGCAGATTACCTTGAAACCAGATACGAACGTGTGTCAATGCTAAATATGCAGTTAGCCTCACAATACCTCAGCCATATAACAAGACCGGGGTTCACACTCCCGTTTAAAACTAGGAGGAAGCTAACTGTCATAATTTACATAGTATTTGCTTAACTCCCCTCACAGAACTTACTGAAACATAAAGGTTACGGCAGCAAGTTAACTGTGGATTACATTCAGCGTTAGAAAACGCTAGGAGATTAAATCCGACACTGTGATAGTTCTGTAGGGTCGGTTATCACGCTCAAGAGAAGGTGAGGCAAAATAATCGAGGTGAGAGGCCCTACTATCAACAGATTGGGAAGATCAAAGTTACCAGCCAAGACATTTAGGCGCATCTCTGTGCGTATCAACTTCGCGCACAGAAACGACATGGTAATTTTTCTGGTGATGTTGAACGAATATTTTATGCCCTCCTATCAAAAGAACTGTTTATAATTTCGGATCCATGTTGTGAACGGGTTGCGATTTTTTGCGCCATTTATGTCGTCTAACATGCGAAGTTAACGGCGTGTGGGATTTAAAGGCTCACCACATGCCTAATGCAAGCTAACGTTGATCGTGAAACACAGAACGTTCCCAGTGTTGATGCTTAGGGTACGTAACATTTATTTCCCACCTGGGAAATTTCCTGACTTCTTGGCTGAATGTAGAAAGACAATTTAAAGTAGTCTTGTGACGGTGGTGTGCTATTCGATACTATGTTGTATGGTTCCGTTTGATTACAGTGATTTCTCAAAAAGGATACAAGTGTCATAAACAAAGCACGCGGCGAGAAGTGCAAGATATGGAACGATAAAATAGTATTGTCATGTTGTAACGTGAAATTAAATCCATTTCCCACGAAGACAAGCACGTTGCTAGCAGCAAAATCGGAGATTATGTCAGTACCTTGCGAATTGAAACATATTGACGTAATCCGGTGTAGTGCCAAACCGTTTTCAACCACATCTAGCGAATAGGCCAGATAAGGTTCGATCGTCTAACGTTTCTGACTTGCAACTGCTTAATCACTGTTTTTGCTGTCGCGATTCCAGTGCTGCTCCAAACAGTCACCAAACGGTGTATACGGCTAGAAATCTCAGCGTGCGCCTACGTCGCATTCCAAAATAACGGGTAAAACAGGTCCGGTACTGACTTTTGGACCGCACAGTATTACTTGCAGACTTTGCGACTAATTTCATCCGAACTGAACGTGTTATGTGTTTATCACACGTTTATCCAGCGTCTCTCAACAGGCCACATTCTTCGTTACGTCTGACGTTCACAGCGGTTTGATGATGCAATATTCATTTTTCATACTGAAAAGCCTTGAAAAGAGAACCATTAAGCAGGTACCGCGATTGTTACAAATAACACGTTGCAGTCCCTCAGAAACACTTATTTTCCTTGAAAATGGTGAGCTTCTGTAGCCGCTCGTTCGAACAGTAATTTCCTGCTCAGCTTTCCTGACTAGTAGCGAAAGCTCAACTTACTTGTTCTGTCATTTCAAGGTGGACATTCAACAGTACTCAGTAATGCGGTCTACAAATGCACCAACATTAGCCGTACGTTATGATCTGTAGACCACGGATGTCATATTTAAACCAAGGTCAGAAACATAGAGTCCAAAATGCAGCCACATAAACCATTATCTAAACTGGGTAATTTTTCAACAAGGCAGCTTATTGAGGTTAATGGAATGAACAGCAGCCAACCTGAAAGTTCCCTTTGAAAGTCTTGTTTGGAACGTAAAAAACTGTCACAGAACTGGGAGCCGACTAGGTTGTGAAATAGAAACACGACCTGAGAAGTTTGTTGGGTTTGTAAATATGTCAGCCATTTCTATTCCGATTTTAAGCTACCGTCAGAATGAGGTCTGTGAACTAATTACTGCGTCTTAAAGCAAATAGTAGACACTGTGAAGTTGGCTGGTTCCAGTTCATCAACCTGTCACTTCATGTTCCTGAATTGTCAACCGTCCAAGGTGTTAAAAAATTGAAGCAGAGACCATTGCCTTAAACCAAGTGTATTGAACGCCACAGAGTAGCTACAAATAAGATGAGCATCGAAAGATCATTGCTTGGTTCCTGGATGATTAGCACTATTTCTCGGAAGTTTTGGAAACGAAATTTTTGCTATATGACCGGCGTTTTTCAACTGTAAACTGAACATTTTGGGCCCGTACCACACATCATGTCAATAATCATCAGCAAAACAAAAGATGTTCGATGTAAATGACATTCCATCCTAGACAAAAGGTTGCCAAAATTGTAGATGTTTCTCTTTGATGCTCATATATAAAGCTAAGTTAGTGCTAATTGGCGAAAGTTAAACATGCTTTTTTGTAAGAATTTTCCTTTTTTAATTGTCTTCAAGTTCACTCATGAAAATTCACTTTATGCAAAGTAATTTGGTATATCTTACGGTGAGTTTCCACTTACAGCCACCTTTAAAAGGCAACCTCATCTGTAAGGCTTGGAGATCGGTGTAAGTATCCCAAGATTGCTTGCAAGAAGCATACTGATTCCCGGCCAATGTGCATCAAGATCCCGATTGCACTGAGTCTCAGTTTTGCTTATGTTGAACAACGATTAAAAATTACAAACTGGTGAATGATTTCTAGATTTGAAACCTGCCCTTCACTTAGTTGTTTGTAAGTTTAAATATTGCAAACTGTTTTAACAACAAATCCAGAAGTGAACATCCGGTGAATCCTCATCAAATGATGCCTCCTACATATAATACCCCAGATTATGAAAACAATAAAATACTATTAAAGGTTTAGATGCAAATTGGGATTTTAGTTAACTATTCTCATTGTACGAGAAAGACATTAGTATACGGGTTCGAGCGCGTCTATGATAAACGGCAGGAAATAACTTGCCCAAATCTGTTGTTGTTAACCAGTAGTATACATGTGTGTGTATGTAGAATGAACGGTTAACATTCCCCCGACGAATGGCAACAGTTTCAAAGCCCACATTTTCTTCCGCAAAAATCTAACTACCAGATGTACGCTACTGATACCATTATACTCCGTAAATAGAAATATGACGGTTTGCAAGCAGTGCTTTAGGAAAATGTGATCAGTCGTTACTAACACCTAATAACGTTGACCATCAGCTCTATCAAATGATTTTGTTAAATGTGGTGATTGATACAAAATTTCTGAAAATGTGTTCACTTTGAATAGTCGCACAGCGGAGATCAAGGTCACGGAAAATGATAACAGAAGTCCATCAGGACACAACTCGCTGGCGGCTCAGTAGCGATGGCTAAGGCAAACACTGATGATTCTCTATATTGGTTGTCTAGTAAGCTAAGTTTGCTCAACTTTGCTTGAACCACCGATGTTCTGCTTTTATTCACCAGGCAGCCAAGCACACTGAATTAGCACATTCTGCTTGCGGATTGTCACAAACGGAAATAAAAGATATCAGGGTAACCGAACCCACAGAAACGAACACTTTTTCGATAGTACATTTAATTCGTCGCATTGTAAACTTACGGCCTACCAGCGCGTGAAGAGATGACAGAATCACAATTATTGATACGGCGGTTAAAAAAAGGACGGATAACAGTAATCATCGACGGAGTACGCAGTATACACGGCCATGGACACAGGGAAAACATTAATCTTCAAACAGAGCTTCTGTATGTCGCTCACTCCGAAGACAAAACGGTCACAAACACGTTCTTATTTATGACGGTGAACTAGCAACAAACCCAGGTCAAGAGAATGAACCAGGCAACGGTCCAGACAGTGCAGAGTAAGCGCGTAGTCCGGATGACAACAAAATTCGTCACGACGGCAGAGGGCGTTGGTGAAGCCCGGAGAAGTACACTACCATGGTAGCGGTGAAGGTCACTGACAAGGGTACTTTGTTGGTCTTCCTGCCACAATAATCTTTCTCAGATTTCAGTTTTCACCTCTGAATTTCAACCTGCTGGCTGTTAGTCACATTTGTGTTTGTCAGACACTGTTGCAGATTTGGCCCAAAAGTCTTGGCGGCATAGTATCATTTATTATCTCTTGCGTGATACAAGCTTTATTGATCGACCAGTGCAACGTCAAACGAATGAACATGTATACAGAGGGGATCAGTAAGTAACAACTTATCAACAAACAGGTTCTATCGGCCGTGTATGTATAAAAATCCACGGTCAGTCAAAAAAGTAATTACGAAACTTCGAGCTTCCCAAGGTAGCCAAGATGAAACGGGACCACATGCAACGTGGTCACCGAATCCCTCGAGCTTGCAATTCTTCCTACATTAAAGCACATTTATGACACTTAGGACGTTTTCATCGTTATAATTTGTAAAAACGGCCATCTCTGTTTAGGGTCTGAGCTGAGGCACCAACGGAGTGTTTCTGGCAGCCGGGTGCACCAAAGATTTGTATTTTAACAATATCAGCCCGTTACACGTAACACCCAATCTGGCGGCAACAGTAATATTTAGGACAGAATGGTCCATTGCTTCGTGGCCTGAATCATACTAGCAGGATTTTGTATCTGGGCTTGATATGTTTGACGTGGTTTATTGTAATTAATCTTGGTGTTCACTGCTAACCTACGATAAACGTTTTTCCACTACAGACAACCTGAACATTCAAAGGTTTATGTGGCTGCGTGTTCATATGTGGCATTTCGACCTTGCGTAATGCAATGCTGATTGAGTACTGGCCAAAAACGTTCACCTCACAAGAATCTACGTCACAGTTCAAATTACGATTGTTATAGATACGTGCTATTGTTGGGAATGTGAATCTACTGTGCCTCTCCTTAAAGGACCTGGTTAAAGGCATATTTGAATGCGAAAACTGTGATCAGTTGTGCACCACGCTTGAGTTATAATTTATCATAAGTGTCATCACACTGTCTGTCAGTAGGTCGAACACCGGGAAGCTCAGTCAAATGTATATATCTGTGGGTGCATCTAACTTCTTGTTCACCGACACACTGGTTCACACACTGGTTCACACACTCGTTCAATAATAAGCATTTAATGAAATCGTTCGTTATCAAAACTTTCCATCAACTAGTGCTCGTTCATTTGTTTTATGCATTCTATTTTCAAACTCTGATGCATTGCACTACTGGTATGAGAAAAATTTGAAAGGGAATGTCATCTTAAATCATTTTGCCATACACGAAACAGTTTTATCAACTTTGCAGGTATTCATGTAGCAACTCTATGGAAACCGATAGACACATACGTACATACATGCACAAATTATTCCAGAAGATATCTTTCTGTTTGTAAAACGAAACTGAATGGTATTCCAGAGTTAGACAGTCGGTCTGTCTTCAGTTAGATTGTTTGTTTGTCTGATATAACATGGCATTTAAGTGAGACAATAGGGAAATTGTGGCAAATAGAATCTCAGTTTGGGGAGTTTTGGTTAGAGTTAAATGTTCATTGTAATTTGACTGTTTGAAACAAAGAGTTGTTAAATGACATTATGGAATAATGTTGCACTTTTTTGCGCAACAGCAAAACAAACCAACGTAATGACACCACCGTTTTTTCGTAGATCACAGCTACATATGTGCTCTCTCTAAGGGTAATTACTGCTAGTGTTGATTTGGAATTTTTAATTTCAAAATTTAATAGAACATCCGGCCGCAAATTTTGTTGTAAAAAGAAATATCATGTGTCACTGGTACATGTTTTTCGAGCTTACGTAAATGCATAATAGCTAACTGGCAAAATTATTCAGGTACTTTAAAATAGTTTGTATACGTCCACGCACAGTCAAGTAAATATTTTGAATTCTGTAGGCACAACACGAGCTGTAGCCATTACAGACTTCGGGACTGACTGAAATATATGCTGACATTCAGCACGTAATCGTTTTATAGTGTGGTTTGCATCCGCCTTACACTTACAAGTGATATGCAAATCGAATGTTAACTGCAGGCACACTATTTTTGGCAGACGTTTCTTTTACAACCGTGAAGAATAATGCATGGTCCGAACACATTTACATCATTAGTTCCCAAATAGTTAATAGTTAATAGTTAATAACCTGACCTCTTTTCATACTTCTTAAACGTCTATTTGTTTATTCTCTGCATGTATATACTTACTCCTACGTTTTTGAATCTATCACATACACTATTGAGACTAGCCTTCGCAAACACTCAGTATTTTTTGAACGTATGAAAGTCTCAGTCTAAACCAGGAATTCAATTTGGGCTTAATAATCCTGCGCGCGAATGCACCCAGTTTTCCATACATACAGAAGGGCTATGCTAACAGTGGCATTGTATACTGGACCTTCCACAGAAGGAGTGAGAACATGCTGACGTCACACATGAAGTAGTTTGTCAAACGCCATCCGAATCTTTGCTAAGTGAATTGCGATCCCATCAGGCATTCCATCAGAACTGATACAGCTTCCAGGGTAAATGATATTCACGACATTTTCCAGCTGCTCACCACCAGAGATATGAACAGACACAGAGTCTTGCCGGTCTTGTAACAACACCTTGCAATTTGTAGGTGTAAATGTCATACCAAACTGATGAACTGAAGCTTTTTAATATGTTGTGAGCTTTCTGTGAACCCTTGCAGAATAGAACCGACCCGAACCTGTCCAACGATAAGAGCAATGCGACCAGAATTAACCGGGTTACATGACCCTATGGTAAATAGGGGGAAACCGACTGAACAGGTAATTGGTAGCCTAACAATAAAGAAAAGACAAGTGATTTGGAGCAACTGCATGTTTTTCACAAACAGAGCACAGTCGTTCATTCAAAAATATTTACATCTGTCTACACGAGGTATGTGCTGGCTTAATTCGCCTCCACAATTTTGATTACTTCTTTACGGTTTCACACGAAGAAGGATGACTAAATTACGACCAAGGTTGTCTTTGCTGGATCATGCTGCAGCATTCGGCACAGCCGATTAGTACATATATAATGTGTGTTCAAGTGGACTTAACTGATGAATGGTTAGAGATTCGGTCAACTTCAGGTTAAACGTCACCATCACTTAACGGCTGCTTTCGCGAGGTTAATGCTCGCGGCTGACAGGTAGTAATCGGGAACGCCGCTTGGCTTAATCAACACTGGCAAGAGCATGTGGTCGGAAGCGCCGTTTCGGTAACCCTAACGCGTCTATTGGGAAGTCAGATTAGTTGCACCATGCAAGCGTGGCTGTAATACAGAGCCCTGCCTTGGCAAGGAGTGGCACTGATTCCAAATTTGACATCATTCACAGTTGGTCTCTGTTCTCACAATCACATGAGCCTTTTGGCCAGCACACTTCTCAAGAAAGCACTAGACTCAAGTTTTGCTCTTACTATAGTTCACCAGTAGTGCTCACTTTTTTTCCGAGCCGAGGTTTGCATTCGAACCCTTGTGTTTATGAGACTAGCATGTTAACCACAACACCAGTAACCTCAAACTAGACATGACCGACCATTCATATCCAACCGTAAGCTTTTTTGATAATAAGAGTGACACTCAGATCAAGCGCTTCTTTGACAAGTAAGCTGAAAAAAACCATTCCGAACGCAACGACTGTGGTCGAATGTTGGTGGTGTTCAACTTGAGATAAACAAAACCCATGGACTTCACTACAAGCCACAAACGCTAAGTTGTTCAATGAAACAATGATTTAGTCGTTCTCAAACCAGAAGCAAATACCAGTCTTGTGAGAAAGAAAAGAAAAAGAACGATGTAACCAAGGTGAACATACTGCTGACTGATGTGAGATTTCAATTTTGTACAGTCTTGGTGAGTTCTCGGTCGGAAACGAACCAAGGAGAAATTTATAAATATGAGAGATATGTGAGTCTTGTCCTAAACTTAAGCCAATATGCAATCATATACCGGAGACTAAAGGTCTTACTAAAACCCAAAAGAGAGCCACACCATTACCGGAGATATTACCGCAAACTTGTACGTCGACTAAAGAAAACCGTTAGACCATTCTTGAATTGTTACACCACTGCCCCCCTCATTTGTTACATATTACGAAACACACGATTAATGTTGATGATAGCACGAGAAATGATATCATTCGACAGTTTTCGTCCTCTAATTAGTTTTTCCCAATGGATTGGGGGGGACTAATTGTTTAAAGTTCGTCAGTAACCTCATTCATTTTAGTTAATGTTCGCCAGTCATCACCTCGCTCAAAAGGCTTCACATTTGGCCTCGGAGCACAACGTCCGAACTATTAAAGCGTGCACGCCATAGATACACTGGCAGCAGGTTAGTTATTTTCAGTATCAAATGATTGGTCAAGTAGCTCTCTTTCAAAAAGAGTACTACACTGGACTTCCGCTCTTGTCCCAGCTTGCGAGTTATTTCACAGTCTGTTGCAGGCAGCAATAGATTGCAGCGTGTGTCGTAAGTATTAATTCTAGGGTCGGCGATTGGATTAGCAGCCCATATCTTTGTCTCCAGTTAGATAAAAGCAGACAAACTAAGCAGAACTCACGAGTGAGTGCAGTTGAGCGGTCAAATTTTGTTAATCCGACTGTGCCAAGTATCAAGTAAGTGGCGCACCGTTTAACACAGTTACCCAGGTATTTTTAATCTGTACGTGTATAAACGATTATGAACTAATGAGTAGTTTTAAACTAGACACACCCCAATTCTGATGTTTATTCCAGAAGCACCGGTGGTTTAAATATTCACCTGAGCATGAAAGCTACAATTAAATATGAGTGATTTTTAGTGTAGGAATACGTAGAGTGTACATTATTAGGAAATCTATCAAACCGGCCTCGTACTCAAAGATTTGCTTACCAGGCAGTATCTATACAGTAGTAAAATTATGTTCGTTGAACGAAAACAATTGTTTGGACTAAGAAAGCTAACCAACGTTTACCATGTTACATTTGCCTAGACAGGATATTGTAGCAGCAAGCTACTCTTGTGCATACATGAAACAGACAGAAGTTGCCACTATCTACCTGCTCAACGAGTACCCACTAACATGTGTGGGTGCTATGCTTATTGCGAGAACCCAGAAATGTATGCAAAGTAGATACACTGAATGAGTAGGTTTTGCCCATAGATTCTGGTCAACGTAAACTTTACGGAGAAAATGGAGAATATCCCTAACAAAAATAGTGCACGAGGAGTGGTGAGGTGCACTTTTGAGAAATACAATTTAATCAAACCACTTCTATTCAGGGATGATCAGCTAACCAACCAGACGTTTCGGAAACTGCGCTTGACTGTACACTCTATTTACAGGCCAATATGACTGCGCGTTCAACTAAACACTAGAGGTTTTAGATGTGTGTCACACACTCAGCCGTCCCGTTTGCCAGGGCTAGTTATAGTTTAGTTCAGTTATATTTGCGATGACCCTTTCATAGGGATATTACATCGGTGTCTGCATCAGCGGTGGTGGAGCACATTCCTTAGCGGATGTCAGATGTAATGTTGATCGGCTACTTACTGATCATGGCAAGCTCGCGGAACCCGGTATCGCTGATTTCCTAACACAGTCAAGCAGGTGTTTGACCCTTCAGCTCGTACAAATTATGGTTGCGTGATCGTAACCCGAAACTACCAGCACCTCGTTAAGCGATTCACAACAAGCAACATCAGTTTGTTTTCGGTGCGCACATCTTGTTAGTCGGTCTGTTTGTAGAGAAAATGATTGCGGAAGTGGTTCTAAGCTAGAGAACCTATTCGGTTGGCAATTCAGCAGGTTCTTGTAAGTGTGGCTTTTATACAAACTGGTTGTTCGCTTTTCAACAGACTGAATAAGGTATTATCTCGAAACATTCCTCTGAATGTTTACCGAGTCGATATAAAGAAAATAATAGGTGAATTAGCGAGGACTGACGCCAGCTTAGCCAAGCAGGGTATCAATACCAGTTCATCAATTTTGACGTTAACCAAATTACTTAGTTCATGCAGTGTATATTGGATCCAGTTGCAGAGGACTGTGAAACTGAATGAGTTTCACATTACACACTCTGGAATAACTCATATGCAGAAGAACATTACAGCAGAGTAAGGTGAACAGCTTCGGTTTTACTGCGTATCCCAGTGTTAGCTAGGTTCCAAAAATTCTGTGTCTATTATACTAACTTTATCGGTTAGACAGAGAAATACCTTTGAACAGTCCTACACCTCGTCCATTAGTTTTATATGATTTTCAAACTGAAGCAGGCTTCATTGACTAAGTGTTTGTATAGATAATAAGTTGATTAAAGAGAACGTATTTAATAAAATTGAACATACTACTCCCGGATCAAGACAGCAATAGCTATCATTGTTTATTTAAGGTGATTAGCTAGACACATCTGATTTGCAGATCACTGTTGAAAGATTTGGCCTAATGCCCATTTATTTAGGAGTCCCCTCCTCAGCAAACCGATGGGTTTGGACTTATGAGTAAGGATTCGACAATGTACTCAATTACAGCACTCCCATTCAGTTTGTTTTGACAATCAAATCCGTTATTTTTTACTATCGAAAAGGTTTCGTGTTCAAGAATGTAAGTCACATGATAGTGGCCTGGGGTTTACTTACTGGACATGAAACTCGTGACAACCTTCCGCTGGTACGTTACCAAATTACCATTACAGGTTTGATTTGTAAAGTTGGTCTGTCTGGAAGCTTGATGAGACTAATCTAAGCTAAATCAGGGATAGACGTCAGGCATAAGAGTGAAACACAGATAAACGTAAGTAAACCTCAAGTGCGGGTCATGGCCATCACCAAAAGTCAGGCTATAAATCAAAATTGCATTTGACGAGTGTTGGTCTGTGCTTCCCCGATTGGCCACCTCTTTGGACGAATGGGGAAATTCCTACGATAGGTCAATGCTATTTTGATTGGCTGGCTTTAGTTCCCAAGTATTGTTTTAGCAGTAGCGCCAGTTTTTCATAGTTGTTTTGAAATGGTCTTTTAACGTCCTCCAGTGTACCAGATTCTTATGCCTCACTATACTTCAAACATGTCAAACTTACTAGACGCAACACAGCTTAACAGAAGTCAACTTCTATTCTTGTTCAACTCCTGTGCACGTGTGGATCCTTCATCCTCCTTCAACTACACCTTCGAATTGAACTATTTTGGTCCACTCAAAGAGGTATTCCAACCGCACTGGCTTCTGCTGTACAATTTCTTTTTCGATGTTATTCTTGTAGGGACTATCATGTTGGCTGGTGTCACGGGCAACGTACTGAGCTGTTGTGTGCTCTTGCGAGATCGATCACATGGTACCACAAGCTTACTGCTCACAAGTCTTGCCATTTGTGACACGTTATTTCTAATTGCTTGTTTGTTTTTCCAGTTTTTGCGCACTCTGGCATTACATATCTTGTGGATAAACTATATGAATTTATATGCGCATATAAGCAAGGTGCTTTACGGATCAGGACAGGTTGTCCGAATGATACGTAACTGGACAGTAGTACTTGTATCTCTGGAACGCTGGGTGGCCGTTTGTATGCCGCTTCATGCACCTAGTATTTGTACGCGTCGTAAAGCCCGGATTTCCATCAGTTTACTTTGTCTTCTGTGTACGCTGTATAGTATCCCAAACTTTTTCATCGTGGACGCAATAACGTTATTCTGCTCTGGTTTCAGTTCGATAGGAAACAGTTCTGACAACGTTTACTATTCAATGAATCAACTTCCACTTGGTGTGGTGGTCTACCATAGCGCGACACGAAAATGGGTGGAGAACAACTACTTGTTCCGTCTAATTTACCGATTGATCGGATATACAATAGTGATCGTATTTTTACCAACCTTGATAATTGCAATTCTCAACGTGCTGCTTATCCGTGGGATCAAATACGCGAATGCCAGGCGTGCACAAATCATGGCACGCATTGATTGCGCCAATCGACAATTAGATTATTGCTCTTGTCAATTGGGCCCACACCCGGACCGACCGTCTAATCACGTGACCCGTTTGAAAACCGGAACAAATGGTGAAAATCACGCCTATTTTGTCCGTATGGAAAAGTCGACTCGCTCTAGAACCGGAGAAGTCAATCGTTTATGCGTGGGCGTGATAATGATTTATTTGCTGTGTGAGTTGCCTGCAGTCGGCTATCAGGTGATACATTTACTACAACACCGCCGGGCAATCGAACTCGCCAAACCGGTCACAAACGCACTAGTTTGCTTGAACAGTGGGGTAAATTTTTTCGTCTACGTGTTTCTTGGTAGACGTTTTCGCTCACAGCTGAAATCCCTATTTCGACGACATGTGTGTTGCGGCTGTCATTATGCCAGCAGAACAGATCACGAACATGGGTTGACGTCGGCTGCCTGCCACAGTTCGTTGTTACGAATCTGCGGGCCACATTTGAACAAGGATGATGAGATATACCCATTAAGTGATCAATCAAACCGGGAAGCCAATAGACCAGTTGACGGTGCCGATATGTGCCCCACTCCAACGACTGAAAGTTCGAAAATGTCTCACAGATGCAGCCGATGTTTAATGAAAGGTAAATCAAAGCGTGCTAGACCTATTCGTACCGGCACGAACTATTCTGTGCAAACTTCTGTAACGGAAATTTAATTGCTGACAGCATAATCCATAGTCATGAAGAAGACATATAAAGGAAATACATTAATGAACACAAAAGAATTCACACATTCATAGTGTACCGTTAACCATCATTAAGTTGCGGTGAGTCTTGGAATTTTCATTGGAGACGAGATGTATAACGTTTCTGGATGTCTATTTAAAATATCTATGTATCCAAGTGGAACAGATAAACTCACCTCCGTCGGACAGAATTTGTATCTTGTTAATACAGCAGAGAGAGCGAATTATCCTCATTGTGAACCAAATGGCTACCACAAACGGCCACAACTCACCACAGTGTTCTGTTGATATTATGTTCACATCCACCTACTTTCTTCAGCCAACTGCTACTCCACACATACGAGAGCTTCACACTGTTTGACCCAATAAGTCTGCTGTTGTTTACACAAGTAGCATTAAATTTAATTCGGATTAACGCGTGTATGTTGCATGTGGGCGCCTCCAGTTCCGAAGTCACAGTAACGATTAGTAAGAACCCAATGCAGGTTGACTGACTTCCGCAAAGATGAATAAACTGGAAAGGTCAACTAGGAGAGAAATATCATGAACTGAGATTTCATAAGTAAGTCTACCAATTTCAACCAGCTAGCCGTTGTTTTGGCAAATTATTTGCCAGAGCATAAGTGGACTTTATTAAGAGTTACGACAGGGTAAATCCGTTGAAGTTCAGTTTGTATGAATGTCGAACATTACTGCTGTACGCTTCCATAAACGTGATCAACAACAGGAATTGAGGCTATTGATGAAAACGCTTCCACTATCAACGTTTTAGTCTCTATCTGCAGGTGAAAACAAACGTGTGGACTTTTACTCCCTTCCATTAGTAACGATAGTGTAAAACCGTGTCTACAAATTCCGTCCTGAATTCGGAAACACACGGAAGTTATTGTAGATACTTGTTGGCTTAATGCATTCCACCATAAAGTGCATCCAAAATTATTCATTCGAAGGTAACCGCACAAGTAAACTGATTTTTTAAATTTACGCATTTTTGTGTATGCTAGAAGCTCAGACTATTTTAAGTTTAAGCATTTCAACAAACTTTAAAATTGCTGCGCAGAGAGATGTGCGATAGAATCACTAGAAATAAACAGTCACAGTGAGCCATCGATACCCATATCAATAACTTCCCAAGGCTGTGTTTTGCTGACCTCTGCTCATTCACGCAAACTTCGTATTGGTTGTTCACTGCAATCAGTCGATTCTAAACTAACAATTATTTGAACGTCTGCACATGGATTCTCGCACATAATTGCAAAACGGTAGACAAAATGACAACTGGATGCAAATCGTATTCAACACTCTTGGTTTACATAGATCCTTTTCGTAGACAATACTACTTTGAATATCTGCCCGCGTAACTTTCCCAGAAGCTGGTGAGAATTCCGAATTTGAATGCGTGTTTCTGATTAGGGAGAGGAAGCATACGTTTCCAGGAAACCACAAGGATAACTCACTTCGTGTCACGCAGTTACGGTTTGCAACTGCACAATAATCGGAAAAACGGGTTCGATACAGCGCACTCATATATTATATTACATATATATTATATATTATATTATTTTCCGAAAATAAGTAGAGGTTTAATAAGTATGTAGTGTTCACAACATTGGATAAGTACGATACAGATACGGCCAAAATAGCAAACAGTTAAGGATTCACAAGTGTTAAAACATTTTTAGCATAAAATTAACCAAGACCTAAGTAAACCATTGCAACTTGTGGTTGTGGAAAAAATATGATCTGTAAACAACACAAAAATGTTCATGGTAATCAGCACGAACCGCTCCACCGAGAACTCCATATAAATGAACTAGTTGATACGTTGTTTGTTCTTCCAGGATGAAGCCGTGGCACTGGAGCATTTGCATTAATGTATTAATTCGGCGGAAGAAATATAAATATCACTCAACCGTGCAATCCTCATAATCAAACCCTTGTCAACAACTACCGTTATAATTCAGGTGACCTGAAGGAGTGTAGTAATGTGTCAGTAAACGCACAAGTACGTTTAAAGAGAGACGAATGTCCACTTAGAAAATACCACTTTGTTTTCGAATGAACTATCTTGGCTTTACTGCACATTCGGCTTCAAAAGTAATTTGCTGAATGCAATGAAACCGATATTGGGGGATCATATAAATGTTTATTAAATTACTTATGCCAGTAAAGGTCACCAGACTGACTGTTTCTTAGTGGAAATGATTTAACAGTCCTTCTGGATGCCCAGGATTGTTTTCTGCAAGAAACACCAAGTAAACTTGATCACTGGCCAGGTAAACACTCGAAACTGTAACACATTCATTTAAGCCTTCTGAACACTTTCATGTTGTTTGTTGTAGGTGTGCGTGAGTCAGTTTTGTTGGGATGGTTTGGTTAAGTTAAGTTAAGGTAGGTCAGAGCCATAAAAATCCGTTGAGTTGCAGATTACACATCGTTCAGAATGGTCCGTATCATTAGATGTAAGCCATAACATCTCTCAGTGGGAGGGTAGTCACCGAATTACAGATGCGTAACGCGTGTTGCTTCATATGCCCGCCGAAACAGGCAGTTCGTCAGTTTCATCTGTGGCTTTTGCAAGAAAGCAACTTTTATCATTTTTGCGTGGTTAACGTTCACCATAGATTGTATTTTTCAAAGATAAGTCGATGAGGGCAAAGGTTACCTCGAGCACTCAATAGATTATAAAGTTGCCATCTTTTTATTGTATTCGCTTGCTCCAAAATTTGTATATGCCCAGCGAACGGCATATTGGGAGATCCTCATTATTGTCGATTTGTTTCAGATGGTTTCACTAACTTTGGAAGAAGAGGGATTATGTGTTCTAAACAACTCTTTCAAATCGTTCTTGTCCAAACTATCAAAGTCGGTTCCTAATGAGGTTAGAGTATTTCAATCAACGTCAACTCAAAAGTAATGTACGGCGACTGTTAACCTGGGTTCATTAATTAAGTCTACTTTGGGCCGTGCACATTTTCGGTTGAATTGTGTCCATGACTGTTGTGAACGTTATGCAACTAGCCATACCATATCAACTACCGCTTGCTAATTAGCTAACAAATGGCTCTCACACAGTGGGTAACTGAACGGCTCAGGTTTACCCAAGAGCCACCGGTGAGGGTCTAAGCGAAGGGGAAACGAAGCTTTTGAGGTTCTACAAATGCATCTATGCCTATTGCAGTTGGCCATGCCCATACACGCACGTTTTTCCAGCCTGTTCAGTTAACACCACTCCGAGGTAAACTATTGAATTGAAGAGTTCCAAATTGTTCACGAAGAACTGTTCAGCAAGCCCTACTGATATATAATACCCAGTTGAACCACCAGTAAATCGAACGAGGTATGGGATAGACGTCACTTTTCAATTATTTAGCTTATCCGGGACACCCGGCTACATCATACCTAAACTCATAATTTAAGGGATCGAACACCCGATTCCCTAATAAGACTGAACCCGGAATGCTTAAATCACTGTTTACTAATGAAATAAGGAAAACGGTTCATTTCTGATTTCTGAGTACGAATTCAGTGGCCAGTTGGAAGTACCTGCCACTCTTCGACGAAAAGTAAGTTTTCAACGGCCTATATTATTCGAAAAACTATGTTTATTTCAGCATTCCTGCGAACTCACTAAATAGCTTGTAATTTTTCATGATTCGCTACACGTAGCTGAACAAATAAACAGAATGAAATATCTATCCAAAGCATTCCAAAAGTGTGTCAAATTTTCGTGGCCGGTATTTGGTATATACTGGCGTTTCAAACGAATATGACTAGCATATAAACGAAAGTTTCTGGATATGCCAATCAATTGATGGTTTAGTAGTAGTGCTCGGAGAACACCATTTTTCAACACGTGTTAAAGAAATTCTGCGCATCAAAATGTTCATCAAATAAGTGTCCCTAAAATACTTTTAGCAGAGCGTAACTGAATAAGATTGTTTTCTCATTTGTCCGACAGAAGCGTTCATCATTAGTTCAAATAATGCAAATCACTCTCCATTATTTCACAGAGACAAGAAACCGAACGCTACACACAGATTTCTCCTTCGTGTCGTAAATTCAGCTAATTCCCAATAGGGCTATGAAAGTCAAAAGAAAATAGTTCCTTTAGCTTACTCTCCAGTTCGGGACGTATTGGTGTTTTTGTGTTAAAGTAAGATGCAGAAGCTTCCCCTTGAGTGAAATTCTGAGAGCGCGATAACCAATAGCTTCCACCCGTCTGATATTTGAAGAGTCATACAAACCGATACGTTGATTAAATTGCGCGTAATATTGATAATTTCGCAGTAATAGCCGTATATATCCCTAAAAATAACGTCGTTTATCCACCGGGCACTCTTCAATGTCTTCAGCAAATTACTGGCAGGGCCAATTTAGGTCATCACTATGCCATTAATGGAGTCGCCCAGAAGTTTGATAGTCCTGGGCATAAAGGTTCATTGGCATTATGGAGGCCAGCTGTCTGAACAGTAAAACTGGCACTCGTGTGATCGACTTAAACGAGTATAAATTATATAGAAGAACAAATTAGACAATTAATTGTAACAAATAATTATGCACCAAAACGAATCATACTTCATATTATCTACGAGACTTCCCCAGTCCGCTATGGTTGCTAAACCCACTGCATTTTGACGTACACATTTCGTATACATTGAGGGCCAACACAAAGGTTGTCGAGTAACATTTTCACGAGATTATACTAGTAATGAAGGGTCAGGCAGACTATTATGGTACTACACGTTTGCAATTGCATACGAAGTCGTTGCTACGACAGGTTAGGTAGATATAACATAGAAAATGAAAACATCCGGCCCTTTTTCGAAGGTCCAATATGACGGTTTTTTAGTGAGCGTCACTCTGCATTAAAACTATTTCCAGCCTACGTTTTTCAAAACCAATTGCAAACGTTCAGATTTGTCTAGAAGGATAACCAGATTTTCGAAAATCACCTGACACATTTGACAGGAATGACATGAATTCGCATTTTAACTGTCAAAATTTACATTTCCCGTCTATAATATTTGTAATCTTCTCGGGTTATTCTTTGTTCAAAAATTTCAGACCATTTCACTCCATAACAGTGGGAATTGCTTCTAAATCCAAAAAAACAAACACTTCTAGACCTTGCGTGCTTGGGATTTGGTGACAACTTGCACGTAATAAAATTGTTTAGAAATTAAGGAAACCCAGAGAAAAGCCTTAAAGAGTTTTGCTGTGGTGAAGCTGATTGAGAAAAGAGAGGTTTTGAGAAAAAGACACTAAACAACATAATTAGGTGACTGATTGGAACTTTGGTACTAAACTGCAAAATTCTTATGTTTGAAAGTCAGTTGACTTCTGTAAAGTTTACGTAAACTGAACCCAAGATATTTTCTGTGACGGTCTCGCCGGACATCAAGGGTGAACGCAGAGACTCCGTTGCACGTGAATCAGAATTTCGGGAGTCATAATAACCTAGTTGCATACAAGCAACAAGTCGCCTAATGATATTTTTGTCCAGACGTATGTAATGTGATCGATAGCTGCTAAAACAGACAGTACTAACTTCACACTGATGATAAATTCTTGTAGTGGTCTTCCCGTTAAATTTTTATGAGAACAAATACAACAGACAGAAAAGAAATCATAATTTCAAGCCTAAAAAGATAGGTGATTAACCTATTACGAGTCGAACTAGTCACAACTAACTTAACCGAGTTTCAAATTTGCATGCGGTCGCCAAGTTACGTATTATACTATTTATCTGGCAGTTCTTTGAAAATCAGATATCGTCCTTTATTGGTGAGTGATAGGGACTTTTGGTTTTTAAATAAATTGGAAATCGGCCCCAGATGATCTCAGCTGTTGCATTCCCATGGACCTTCCAGTCGGCCCCTTTCGAAAGTGAGCACTAGAAAGGTGTTTATCGCTTGTCAGAGCTCGTCACTAATGCAGGTCAATGAAAAATTGGTAAACATTGTTGTCACACAAATGTGTGACCGAAGACCTAATCCTAGCCGTGGGAAAGATACGCACTGCTGACAAACTCTAAAAAGGACGAGACTCATTTTAAAGCGCCCACTGGAAAGTCTATGGGACTGTGACCGCTGCGACCAGTTGAGGGCGATATTCACGTTTTATCGTTCTTTCTTGAGTGTCAAGACAATTGTTTAAATTATACCATGTATACTAGCATCTATGCATTTTGTCAAGTAGAAAACTTTTACCTCGGTTGAGAGGAGTTTCAGTAAAACATCGACCCGCAACAAGAATAAAAAATAAACGGCCGACCGTATATATGTTATGGCATTTTGCATTTCTCACTAGCATTGCATGGAGCTCATATTGTTGTCAAATATTGTTTAAACTACTTGCAGCCGTCTCACATCAAACTTGACAACCGAAACAATCCCGCGCGACTGGAGGGAGCAAAATTGAACAGTGAGTGTCAATCGTTCGAAGTTTGGAAAATAGATTGTTTGACATTTAGACATCACACGATACACGTCAACTCAAGTTCAATGTTTTCTATTCGGTCAGAATTTTTCACTTATTGAGCTTTTCAAAACCCGAAGGGATCGCAATTAATTATAATTAAACTTCAATGGAATTCACGCCTCAGAGTCTACGTCAGCGCATTGCCAATTTTAAAACGAGCGTATTCTGAAAAGACGTTATGTTAAAACACAAGTTGTTGACTGGATAACTTTTGCTCAACATAATCCCATCCGTCAATTATACTGACGTAATTTATCATCATATGACTTGAAAAGCGGATGGATTAACACAGGTGTGAACTGAACTTGTTTGAATGGATTCAGCTGTCACCAGTGATTTGCACGTCGGACCAGAAATGTTATCAGTGAGCTTTTGTAGAGGCTATTACGGGTGATAATTAATCATTTTCCCATGTAATGTCGGTTAGCGTGAGTGGATTAATGCAGGTTACAGCTTTACAAGTTAAATGTATGCAGGTAATGTCTGTCAGCACACAAAATATTCTGAACGAGATGGGCTTCAAGACTGTTCCTGACTATTTACAGTTTCAGTCGTATAGAGTAAGGCCTTTGGTAAGGGGGGGATGAAAGTTTCACCCGGCAAACTTAGCGGCAGAGACACAGTATACAGAGCATGTCGGATAGATGGGGATAATAAGTCCAACGGTACTGAAATAATCTTCAATACTTAACGAGTTACACATAAGTGTCTATTCGAAATAAGAATTTTATCACGCAGTGTTCCGTTTTGTACTCAATGTAATGTAATGTATTTTGCACCCTTCTGGAGCAAGTTTTTATACCATAAAATTTAGTGCATACTGAATAAAATAACTGCTTTTCCAGAATGCAGATGGATTTTCTGCAATGCTGTTTGAATATAGCTGTTCGGCTATGTACAGCCAGCGATGCACATGTGTCACACTGACTCACTTATAATTATTATCCAAATGCTTGCGTCGGTTTTTATATCAGATCAGGTCGAGTGTTCCGAGAAAGGGGCGAGTGCAAGGGCAGTTGATGATTACACAAAACCAGCTTACTAGTCCACATTTTGTTACCAGTGAGAAAGAGTTTTGAATCCGCTCATTCTCTTTGTGTTGATGATGGAAAAAGATATTTAAACGATTACCAGAAGTACTTAAAGGAGAGTCTCACTAAAACCTACAGTTATGCCGGCAGGATGCATTAAAACACCTTAGTCACTTGAGGTAAACCTGAAACTACGATATGAAGTTGGGACCAGCGGTCCTTTGTCGTTTTCAGACCAACACGTTGACGGTGTCTTCACTTAAATGACTACCAATTACAAATCCTTTTGGACAGGTCGATACAATGACTTAAGCCGTTTCGCGACAGTTCAACATATGAGCACAAAAGTGAACATCTTGGTTGCAGCAGCACGGATAATTTACATATAAGACTGTATTAAGGAGGCAGTGGACATCATAACCTTTGTTTAAAGACCTGACCTCTACTCTAAAAGTTTCATGGGAAAAGCGATTTAAAACATTCGTCACCGACATGGGTGGTCAAAGTGGGAAACCCAACAAATCACCTAGAACAATACTTTGAGGGTAGCCATAAAATAAAAAACGACGTAAAGGTTGGTAAGTTAGCATGAACAAGGACTATTCGTAGCTGCACAATATATATTCGTTCAGACTCAGAAACTGATTGTGCTCCCAGTCGAATTTCAACCTTTCGGTAGCATTTCACACTACCTTTACCGTTATTTCTGTAACGGCAATAAGAGGTATACAGGCAGGCCCGAGAAGTGCTTAGCCTTCCGGTTGAAGAATCTTTCCTCTGTATTGGTGCTTAAACTGTTGTAATCCTAAAAGTGCAATTCTGTCAAAGCAGCCAAGTGGATGATGTATGCAAACGCTAGATTCTTCTAACTCAAAAGGCATGTTATCGATCCACCGGATGCGTTCACAATCACATTACATTATTCTATTCCGTGATGTTTTGGTTCTGTAAGATGGTTGCAACATTTACTTTCAGAACTTTTGCGTGTTTCGAAACGCTTTATTCTGAGCCTGACCTTGTTCTTTTTCAACACCGATATTTCACGCCTTAGCTTTTGATTCAACGTGGAAAGTTATTAGTGTCAAAAACCTATCGTTGGAAACTTATACTGGTGAAATCGTATCAAGTGCATGCTTCCTAAGCTGTTTCCTTCAACATGCACTGGGGCGTTGACCGTTTTGAAAATCTACCCAAACTCAATCCCTATTGTTTCATTCCGTCTGGAACCTGACAAAAATTGATCGAAACACTGTATTTTCTGATTTCACTTGTGAAGTTGATGATTGTGAATTATATCGTTTTTTTGGAAATTCGGAAATTTACAGATATTTTTATCAGGCTGGCTTCTTTGTGGCCTCAACGTATGTTCAGAGATGATAACTACAACTTGGAATTTCATATGCTCAAGATTATCGCTCCTGCTGTAGCCTTGGCTTGATTCGTCCTCTTTTACCGTGCTTCTAGTCGAGAAACATTAATCAATATTCAGGTTATTGTTCATTCTTTCTAAATCAGTATCAAATGCCAGGGCGTGGTTTGCCATTCAGAATACATTTCAAATGCGTCGAAGAACCCACCATTTCATGAAGATATATATGCGACCATCTCAGTGGTTTATTGATACTGTGTCTCCGTTTCATCAGGACAATTAAACCACTTATAACCGCAGTGGCATTTAAGTCAGGTGGGTAGACAAGCGAAATTGAATTCAATAGGTTATCAGAGTGTAGCAGAGTGAAATATTGTGAACAGTAATAACCCTGAGTATTTCGTCTTTGTTTAGTGCATAACCGTTTGCAGTTATCTGAAAAGTGAAACTGAACCGAATTCGAAAGTGAACTATTTGAGAATGTTGCCTGTGAATTCACCACTAGGAATGTAGTATAGTGCTACAGCATCTCTAACATTGTCGGTTTATCATGTAAGCCTGGATCGACATTATACACAAGATCACGTTTTGCGAAAAGTACGTGCATGAGTAGTACCGAAGTTGCCTAGACAGTTGTTTATCTGTCAAGGATAATTTTAACCTGAAGATGCAAATTCAAGTTCGAATAATTTATTTACCGTATACGACAGCGAATAACACTTCACGCGTATAGCGCTACACAGTGCAATCGATTATCCGTTCGCTCTGCATCTCCGCCGGGAGGTTCACATGTCCTGTTCATCTAGATGTCATGGCATCTTATTGAAACATTATTCTGACAACTAACACATCGTCACAATCTGCGTTACGCTCGAAAACAACTGGCCTTTGGGAGAAAAAGTCTCTTCTGTTGGTCGGATAAGGCTGACCGTCTGAACGAAACGTTTGAGAGTGTCCTGTCTCTCTCATCGTACTATATACAATTATCTTGTCAATATTCACAACCACTAATAACAATCCCTCTTTGTATCTTTTCTACACATCGTATTTCATTAGCTTTCTAGAATTGCCCGATTTGTTTTCGACACTGGTGTACAACTTTTAAAAATTCACCCAAACACAGTGACTCTGAAAAAATGGATTACATGTGTGTATACCTATGATGCCATGTATAGTGCAGCTCATAAGTGCTTAACGGTGCACATCGGAACAAACGTTGGGGAAAACCTTTAAATTCGATTATTTCTGTCACTTACCCGTTGTTCCTTCGTGTTCTCTGATTTTGACTAGTTTTATCATTTGCAAGTATTTGCATTTGTGTAAACACTGTTATTTTCTTATTTAGATTACTTGTGACATGGACCTGGTTACGACACAATCTATGTTGACCCGCAATATGCACCACCAGGATTACCTATGAAAACAAAATCAGCGGATATCCACCGGTTTTCTTACAACTTTCTATGTCATGCACTAGTAGACAGTCAGTGTTTTCAATCTTTTTTCGAAAAGAGCGCTTATGTACACGGTTTATCAGGTTTGATGTTTAACATTGTGTGCATACCTGTAATAAATACATGGACAAGTTTCGTAACAGAATTTTGTGATAATCATTTCCCTGCCATATCTTAGAAGTGACATCCTAGATTGAACGCCCAATTCGGCGAGAACATAGATATTATATCGTATTGATGGTAATTATGTTGGTATGAGATGGTAAGCTGAATTAAAAGACAAGTAGGACAAGACAGGTGAAAAAATGTAAATGGTAAAACCCACAGGTACAAAGTGTAGAGCAATGGACAACACAACTGGTGACATGAGGTAAACTTGGACAAGCCTGTTTGGATCTGATATGCAAATGGTTTATTGCTCCAAATTGGGTGCACCTATAAATATGAGCATCCTTTTGTCGGTTATTTGTATCTGGTTGAATACCAACAACCCATTGCTCTTCAGGTGATTTCCACGCCTAACCAAGTTAAAGTTAGCTATGAATAAGGATTCGCTACGGAAACGATATACGACAAAGTATGTGGGTTTATTGCTCAGCCATGGCTTTATTCACTTGAAGGGTTTCCTAATTCTGGAGAGACACCATCAATATCGGATTCTTTTCTCAAAGTCCATTCAACTCTTACAACCGACGAGGTTGTGCATATTTGTCAACATTTCTAGTCTGTAGGGCTGAAAACCGGTCTATGCTTAGGTCCAATTCACGTTATATTCAGCGACCGTTCCATCCCGCTGGTTTCAACCTATTGGTCTGTAAAAGTATGTTCTTTCGTCAGATCTTTCATAGTCAAAGATTAACTTATTCGTCCACTTTCCACGATCACACTGACCGTCAAATTTTAAACTGTAGATAGAAGTGGTAATTTTATAAGTGAGATTTACCCAACGAATACAACTTACTTGGCTGATAAAAAGTGTAGGAGTTGATGAAATCAGTACAGAGTTCCTGTTTTCAGAAAAGCTTATTAGATATTCAGCCGATATGAAGGTAAAACATACGGCAGGTGAGAATCACATTGTCCGCCTGCCAGTTTACAATCAACTAGTCGACAGCGGCCACTTGACTTCAATTCCTTACTGAACCTATGCATGGAACAACCGAATACATGCGGTTGGTCCGTAGAACCGACACTCCATTGACCAACCAGTTCTATGGAACTCTCACTGATTGAATTAAAACCTCTCAGCACTTGATATCAGTTGTGCTTTTTGATCAAACGTACATACATGGATGCTAACAACCTCGCTTACAGATTATAATACATGTTAAGCGTGATAATTTAGACAGTCAGGAGACTTGTCTCCAAGGTGTATCTAACCATTGGAGAGAGAAAAGTTTCAGTCAATAGCTGAGAATCTATCAGGTGTTGTCATCCATCCAATCGTGGATGCAAATGTCAGCAAATGAAAATTAGCAAAGTGAGGTGTGAAATGATTCGGTAAATCACAGTAGATATCATGAGCTACGATTCTTCTGGTGGGCAGTAGGAAAGGTTGATCAGCAAAAAGATGAGTATTTCCACAAAACTCACTCCAACCTTTTTAACGACTGTTTGAATAATGATTGCTTATGAAAACAGGTCAATGAAAACTTGATTTTTACAATCCCTCAGAAGCGATTTTGTAATCGATAGGTATACGGTTCGTTGAAGCTCAAATTTTTCTTGCTCTCAGGTGCACCGTTTTAATCAAGTAGACGTTTCTACGTCCTTAGTAAAAATGACAAAATCAGCGGATACTGATCATCTCCAGTAAAGTTAAGTTTTTGTTAACTAGGTTTACCTGTATGGTAAAAGAGGAGCAAAGGATTAGTAGATACATCAGTATAACCGGAACTAGTGGATACCGAATTATTTAACGCACAGCGTCTGACGCAGAAAATGGCACGTAACATTTCATTATCTAGGATTCCCATAGTAAGATATGAAGGATCCTTTTGTATATACTTCCTTGGGGCTTATTTAACATATTCTACTGTTACACAAGCAGATGGAAAATTCAAGATGCATGAAGCGTAGGGAAAGTTGTCAACACTAGTGATATTACATGACATTTTTTCTTGAAAGGATGTATTCACACAAGGTAATCGACCTGACTAAAGCGCAACTTTATGCGCCTACCCATGGATTGATTGGTGCTCGCCAAACAGCGAACGTTACTGCACACGTTGGACATGCAAGCCCCCCACATTTAGGAACAATTTATCAAAAGCTCATTTTGTTCCAGTAAAATAATATTTTCCGTCGTTCCCTGTCTTACACCTGCACCACAATCCTAGATGCAATGACTGGCAAGGCAAACGAAATTGACGGTCACAAGTCCACTGAAAAACTCCTAGAGCAGTTGTGGTTTACCGCGGTGATAGGATGATCATGGTAGGGCGATGAGTCAACATTACTTTGAGCCAGTCAAGTCATTTAGCAAACGCTAATTAGAGCTCTGAATGTATAGGCATTGACTACAGCCTAGCCCGCAAGGCAGCCAGATGAAAACTAGTCGTCACTTCCTAACAGATGTTTCAAAAACCTGGTAGTAGAAATGCGCCATATACTCTTGTTATATGTATTTCATGCAGCGTATTTCATTACACCCGAAGGGACCATCTGAAAACAAAATAGGGTAAACGTTGCGCCATGTAAAGAAGAGCGTTCAACCTTTTACCTGCTATCGAAAATGAAACGTAGTTTTCTCAGAGTTTCAAAAGATGACCTCCAACAGGAATAGTATCACACAGACGTTCAGTAGTACTGGTTGGGACTAGAAAATGTTGGTCTAAGAAGTGTACATTTTCTTACAATCTCTTATCCTCCTAGAAACCAAACCAAATTTTTGCACCCGTGACAACTCAAAACAAGATGACAAAGTACATCATTCTGTGCTGTCTAAGTTTAGCAAACATTTTGATATTTTCAAGGAATTTCATCATCTTTTCAGTCTGGCGATTCAGTGGTTTTATCGGAAGAATAGTAAAAGAGCCGTGGTCTCGCGAGACACGCCAGTTAATAAAAAACCGCAGGTATTATTTGTAAAATACTTATTAGTAGGGAAGAGGACCGCAAGCACGTCGGTGAATGATGAATTGGATTGGTCAATAACTTATGCAACTCTCTCAAAGAAAGCATAGGTGAGAAGTAACCTTCTGAGTGAAAATTTTGGACGTTTTTTTTCTGAGTTACACAAATGTACAAAAACATAGAAACAAACATACAAGTCTGCCATCGTTATCTGAAAAAGAACTCTCATCAAAAACGTCCAGGCCCGGAATATTAAGATTTCAGTGGGCTCAGAATGAACTCTTACCCATTGTGACTAGTATCACTAGACTTAGTATCGTTGTACAACGATTTATCGTTGAACTACAACAATCCGAATACAACTTGTGGCAAGTTGACTGACTTCATCCAGTTAGAGGAATACCAAGCTGCAAATGGATACTACGTTTACCTTGTGTAGGGGCTGAACAGCTGAAATTATTTACAGATCATCCTCTCAGTTAGCCTGTGCAGAGAATGAACTGCATTGTCTGAACCAGTGATCACGGGAAACTTGTTCGCAATGCTGAAAATTCCGTTCAATTGGCTTACATACATCATCTAAGCTCAGTTCATCTGACATCTCACAACAAACCCTTTTGTGTCAACAGCCCTATGCATAAGCGTCTGATCCTGTTTTGTTGATTTTCTGTGTGCTGATGTGAAGGTCGTATCAGTATTTTGCTCCAGTCGGTTTTCCCTCTATCCATCCAAGTTTTCCGCCGTTAAAACTGTTGGTTTCGCATATACAAGCCATTCAGTGTACAGTCCCACCGACCGACGCTGTACCCGGAGCACCAAAGCCGTTAACCTTCATATCTTTTTGAAAAACAATAAACTTCAAAGGATTAATAAGGGTAACACTTAATGATGCACTTGATGACGCAACGATCAAAACGAAGACCTGCAAAGGACTCACAAAACAAACTACCAATCCATCACTCTACAGCCTGCATTGCTTATCTTTAATGTATCAACTAGACAGCATCTAAATAAAATTCGAACCAACAGCTGCGGTCCAACATAGAACCGGTTCCTCGTGTGAATTTGTAGTACGAATATCACCAGACATACGGGGAACTGATACCGTAATGAGCATTTAATAGATAGCAGTCTTTCTCCTCAACAGGTTGACTACAAAAAAGAGAGGTTCCACAGAGCTGCAGCGAATATTAATCACGTTGTTTTTAAAGATAAATATAAGGGACAGTAAATGAAAGCACACTCATAAAATTCCTTCTGCTCTGCAATACGTGGTAAAATATAAACCAGGAAACAAGCTCCCAAGCAGTTGCTTAAAAAGTGTACGTACTAATTCCACCTGCAGTAAGTCGGATCGGAGTGCTAACTTGCAAGGCTGTTATAAACAGCAGGTTGAACTAAAAAGTTAATTAATCTGAAATAATTGCAGTATAATCGGCAACTCAACAGTGCATAGTAAACACGTCAGGCGCACATCATAGAGTCTCTGTTTAGTTCACTTAATCTGAACAATCAAATTGTCAATTTATTGATCACGGCACAAAATGAATCTTCACGGTAAGAACATGGGTTGTGTAAATTTCCACAAATTTCTCCTAGTGACCCAGAAACGCTTCATACCTTCTGGCTTTCACTGACCGTATTAAGGAATAGCCCATGTGCAGCTCAACTGCTGATGGTTACCACCAACAGTCATACGTAGGTGCTTTGTCGTTTAGGTCAATTACAAGAACCACCCAGGTGGAGAGATAGTGACTCATAACCTACGTCCATCATTTGAAAACAACGTTCTCTATGATGATAGGATAGTAGCATTTGTTTAATTCAGATTGTTTTCACTTCAGTGGTTAGTAGTGCTCAAGGAAACCCCGGTCCACCGGAAAAAAATCGTGTGTACTTTCTAAAAATGTCAACGTGGATTGCATTAAGCGTTAACCGTCTCGATGAATTTGCAGGAAAATCGCATCCACAGGATAAATGGTAGATCTTTTACAGTGGCTTAATACAGCCATAACTTAGTTATGGAAGACAGTTGCGATTTATTTCTTAGTTCTACTTAAGTTAGATCTTCCATGAAGGGAAGTATCTCAAGGCTGTTTTGATACGATTATTTCTTGGTGGTTTAACATTAGAACCGGTATGAAGACGAGGCCAAAAACCAACAGCAGTAGTTCAACATATGTCTCTCTCGATTTCCAGATGTACTATGTAAATATGAAATAGTAACTAAACGCCCATTTGGAAGAATTCACTGCCGAGTTGTGCTGCGACACAAGTGGAATTTTTTGCACACTGATAACATTTAGCCTGATAGACTGACCCAATTTTCTTAGGTTGCTTCAGAGAAACTGAAACCGACTGCACCTAGCACAAACGATCTAGAATCACGAAAATTACACAAAAAGCGTTAATGGTTCCTAGTTCCGTTTCGTACCACTTTGTGCCTGAGTTGCGGTCGTCACAGTGGGTTTGATGAAATTTGTAGTTCATACAACGAGTTGAGAAAACTGGAATTCTTGGTTCGATGTGAGAAAGAAAGAATTCACTCGAACCCGTGTGATACAAATGTAGGCATTTCGTTCCCATGTTACGAGAGCAAAGCCTTAGTCGCTTTCTCATCCCCTTTGGGTCATGCAGCGAGGATGTGGTAAAACTTCATGTGTGCTTTTCGTCAATTTAACATAAAACTTGAACTGCATATGATGTATGTCTATGGTACAAATACCTACACAAAAGAATTACTCATCATAACAGTAACAATTTATTTCAGCTGATCTACCAAAATTTGGAGATCGGGGTTGCAAAAAACGATTTACTAATCAGCGTAATAAGAACTTATAAACCTTTCTGATAGGATGCGTTTAAAAAATTACTCTGTATGATACGCTTATCTGTCATCAACCATCTACATTTTGAATAACTGAAAGTACGCCGTTAGAAGAAAACAGTACCTTATGCGAGCCACTCTGGCTATTTGAATGTACCGATTTAGCCGTTACCGTTAAAGTTGATGCAATGATGTCACAAACAAATCGAAATTACCAAGCAACTTTTTTGTTGTAGTTGTATTTCTATTTAGCTGAAAATAGATCGGAAACAATTCTATCCGCTTCAGCAAAGCGCACTTCAAAATATACTATCGCTAACATTTTGTTCCTGTAACAGCTTAAATTAAAGAGACTGTACTCATTAACTGGCTGACATCTGCTAGGTACCATCTGAAACTTTCGCGGTGGATATGGGTGGTATTTCGGTAATTATTGATTAAGTGGGAAAATAGTTTAGAAATATACCTGTTTATTTTCAACGAAAAATGAGAGTTTAATGTGTACTAAGTTAGACCGACGGTGTTGGTAGCTTACCGTGCTACTCCCTTTAGCCGACGAGAAAATTTGCAGCCATGACCAAACTCAGCGTATCCAGGGAACTCATCGGATATGAACTGTTACCATGTAACGTAGTGGGCTATTTTTCTGGTGTCAGATTAGTTTTGACTTTTTACTGGGCTTTTGGTTTATCCCTATTAGGGTTATCCCACCTTAGGTGACCGATGATAGAATCCTTACTTTAGCGGATAACTGTCTCCTGGTAACTGCACATTGTATAACATTGGTTCACGTGTAAAACGAGTGACCGGAACCAAAACACACGGGTTTCCTGTTGCGAACCGATCCAAGTTGTGAAGTATGCATCATGGATTGCCTAGCAAAGATATTTTTGATATTCATTACAAACTAGAGCGGATCGAGATGGACAGGTATACATCTCCAAAGAAAGAGATATTGCTGTGTGCCTTCTAAAGCTGACCACATCGTAACTGAAAAACATCACTAAAATCGAATTTCTCTGTGAAAATTCATCATACGGATAACCCCCTTGACTCATTCATATCGAGACGAACTCATCTGCTCCATGTTGTGTGTGTAAAAATGGTTGAAGTGAACCACTGTACTGCCGCATTAATGTTAACGAAATAGTTGGCGTGTTTGTGGACACTTCCCACTTGCGTTCGCTTCTATTCGTCTGAGAGATAGAGTGTGCACGTTTCACGCCTGCGACCGATTAGAATGAGCAAAACGCTAGTACATCTCAACATGTCTTCGACCCGCCCCCAAGTAGTTGATAACTGAAACTCAGTGTTTCAATTCACGTAGAACATGAACTGCTGTCTGTTTTAGCTCGGCTGAAACTTAAGATTGAACTGCGTATGGTAAGGCCCGTTCGAAGCGACACACAGGTTACTTACAGCGATATCTTACTGGGATGCTCAGTTTACCAATTTCATCTCGCACGCAGACGTAATGATGTCCACGTTGGTGAACAGAAGGGTGCCCCCGAAAAACAATAGGTCAGAATGTGTCCAAGTGTTTTTCCTAAATAGTACGGAAACAGAAACTTGTCTTTCGTCCGTAAGAAGCAAATAACGTTGTTGATCTTGTTGGTCAGTTTGACGTGTTACTGTCTAATCAGAACTCGTGAATGCTTGTGTTTCACAAAACAGTAGTGATGTTAGATTCTCCGCCCTGTAGTTCGCAAGCGGTTGAATACAGTAGATTACCAACCTAGAAATTCTAACGCCTGACCTCTCGCGTAAATTTTGAAGGATGGCGGCTTATTTTACTAGTAGCCTCTTTGTTACATGTCGTATGATACCCTGTTATCACGACTGAAAATGGAAGCAAATGCCGACACCCTGATACATATTTCTTCTAATTCTGGTGAACCGGATCAAAGGGACCTAGCGGTGTGACGTAAACAAAGTTTGTCACTCTGTCCTTAGCCCATGGCACACTAAAAATTAGAATATTCACTTGATTAACTGAGAACCATGAATCAAAACGAAATACAATCATTAAATTTGCGTGGGCTCAAAACAAACACGTGTTTTATGCGAACTGTTGATACCTTTCCGGAAGACTAATTTCCGGGCAAATTCTAACTAAGAACAAATAAGGCACATCTTATTTTAGCTAGTCAACAGGACAGAAAATTTTCGAATTATTCGCTAAAAGAGGTAAGCTGTTTAGTTTTCTTGATAAGGATGAAAGTTTTTCGCCAGACTGCGACGGTAGAAGAAACGTGAACTGGTTCAGTTTGTTCGCACTCGGTCTTTCCTGTAAACCGCGTATGCGGTCACATCTGCATCATCTCCAACGAAATTGCGGACAATCATGTGCTTTCTGTTTAGCGTGACTCCCTAATTATGTAGTCAAAACTGCGAATCCGTCAAATATTATTTCGAATTAATACAACATTAACACTGATACACATACAAAGTTGTGTCATAACCGAAATTTCAAACTAAACCCTGCAACATAAATGCAGCCGTGCATATTACAGAACCACTTATTCACAGAGTGTGTGACTGGTCATTATCTTTTTTGCACATATTTACTCAGAAATTTTAATGGTATACAGTGAGTAGTAATTTAATTCTAACTATTCTTACTGTCTAAACCTTGCGAATCACGAACATTTTTGTAGGCCAAGTGCGGAAGTAACGACAACCTGGTTCGATGTTGTTCCTTTCTGTGTTTCAGTGGAAGATTTCCTGAGAGACATCTGACGGATAAAGATTGTTTGACTGTTTTCAAACAGTTACCAATATTTTCGTAAACGCATGAACATTTTACCGAACTGAATGACTTTCGTTTCACTTTCAGGGTTAAGATTGAAACAGTGATTTGTTACGCGCTGAACTTCTATTTCCAGAAAACGCAAGTTTGTAGGTTCAACTGGTTCATCACATGTCCTTTTCGGTGGATCAAGTAAACGATTCATTCGGCGATATACAGATTATCCCGTTCGTCAACGCACGCGGTGTCAGTACCAGATGTTTACCCTTTGTACATATAACCAAAAGAACCTCACCCATATATACAAGGCTTACAAGCTTGTCTATCAGGTCTCTGAGAGCCTTAGCGGTCCATTGTTGAATGTAGCTTTGACAGTTCATGCTGTTTTGCAGTGACTACGTAATGTCCATGTGCAGAACTGCACTGCGACATTACTCTGATATAGGTAACAAAAATTACTTCGATTAACCTACGGAGAGTCGCAATTCGGTATCCTTTTTCACTTACCAGCAACATACACACAGAAAACCACACTGAAATATCAATCATCACTTCGACAGCAAAATGTTACCGACCTCAGATCATTCAATCTAAGTTGCATGTTTTCAATCACATTGGTGTTCAACTTTCTTTTCTGTCTGTCTACCTGAGAAAAGCCAGTAGATTACAAATTCACTAAATGAAAAAATGGTGCGTTGCTGTTTTTTAGTGACTGCATTTTAATTCTAGTTTGTTACTCAGCAACGCTAGTGACTGAGACCCAAGAATAATTGAAATTTTGAGTTATTTCATTTTTAAACGAAATGGGAAGTAGACCTATAAAATGGTTGTCAAGCAACTGCAGTGGAATAATAGGAACGTGAAATATACAAATTCAGCAGTCACAAAATCCCAACCTACATTATGAGAGATTTCTACAAAGACAGGTAGGAAACATCTCTTGTGTAACGACTTTGCACTTGATAAAAAGTAGCACACTGTACATCACTTATCCCAGTTAGTTCAACATTGATGACGGGCAAAGCTGTCTCTTTTCAAGCGTCTTATGAAACGTCACGGAGAAGTGAATATGCTAGACAACAGATTGAAGTCAGTTTCTCACATGTTACCACCTTCGTCTTACAACTTCTCGAGTAACATGCAATTTTTCAAAGAAACTACGAAGATTTGTGAATGCATTTCCCCAAAATGTAAACCCACAGTCAATGAAGCGTCATCACTCTATCAGTGTGGTCTGTGATTTGAGGATCGTAATGAAATAATTATTATGGAACCGAGTTGTTTTAGTATGACACACTGCTTAAACAAACATGTCATCCTAGATGTTTGCAGTAGTAACACTTTCATGCCACATCTCTCCATTTTTCGTTCTCTACCAAGTGAATGCCAACATTTTCAGAATGCCAAACAATGGAAACGAGAAAAATCGTTTGCAGTTTCGCTGCGTACACTTCGGTTCATAATTTGACCTTTGTCCAGAACAGTCGCGATAACAGTTTGTTTCAGAGACGAGCAAAATTAAGACCAATACGGTTCTGAACAAAGTGCGGTAGTTTAAGTTTTCAGGTGATGTAATAGATTGGTAGTTATAACAGTTGTACATAAGTACACTGGTCAAGTGGCATTGAAAGTTCGAGAGGATCTACCGAACTTTTTCTCACATAGCTATTGAGGGCGTTTTCTGTAAGCAGATGCGTCCCCTTTTTCCGATGTTACACCATTCACTGAGAAGTGTTTCAGCATCTCGAAACGACATTGAAGAACCTACTTTGAACCTGCCAAGGACTAGCACACGAGAGTCCAATAATTGCTGCATATGTGGATGGGTGGGTTCCCAATAACCACTGTCTCTTCTATAATGTCCAGGCTTTGCTAGAGAATATTTATCTATGATCGTCCGTCCCGTCGGGAATTTCTTCACTGCGTAACAGAAACTCCTGGGGCGTAATCGTTTTAACTGTTCTTTGATCCTTGAGATAGCTGAAAACACACAAATGGCAATCTCAGATGTATGAACCAGTGAACTTCAGATTAACTATTTGGTAAATATAATCATACAAGAACCTGGAATCCGTTTGAACTATTTTCGCCTCAATCCGAAAAGCAAAGATTTCTTTAAAACAAAGTTTCAACGTTCCGCCATAACGTGCGCAAATCGATTTTCTGGTTAATTACCAAAAGGAAATTAAATTGAAACATATTCATTAACTGCCTAGTAAAGCAAACAGCCACCATAAGTAGTTTGCCAATTTCATCCTCACGTGTTCTTTCTACACCATTTTTTCGGGTCAGTCTGCTAGTCTAATATTTCATAAAATATGCTGTTATGCGAGAATACTGCTGGCAAATTTCGAGAGCGGTCGTAGACCGGAAGTAAACAATGAAGTACGTTATAATTTTAAGTTTACCATACGTTAAGTAATTAGGGAGAATTTCATCGGGTGCAGTAATTACCGACGTACTTTGTAATCCGCAGCCGTCACAACTTCCTTGAACATACGACCGTAAAGAAGCTACCAGTGGAAATTAACAGATACATACAACAGTAAGTACTTTCTATCTAGAATACAACTGTGACCATTCCAACTTATGAAATCACGGTTTGTTTACTTATTGTCATTGTAAGCGTACTCTATTTCGTTCATCTTTTCCAAGGTGAAAGCTCTTCGAAACTTGTCAAACCGGACACGGATATTCTCAGAGCAACTTCATTACAGTAAACATTACCATAATGACTAAGAGTTACTTTTCCATTTCTCTTCGACCTGTTCAACAGGCATGAAGTTTTCATTGTGTAAGAACTGAGGATTTCTTCCAGTGGCCAGTGATAATGAGAGAAACTTCGAGGAAATCCGACGTTTTGTTATTTTGGACATTCGGCCACAAACTGCACAATTACTTCTTTCGCCCACTTAGAAGAAGCGCTGCCTCAGACATCAAGTAAAACAGACCACTCATTGGAAACCTGATTTACACTGTTTTGCATCTAATGACTTCCGTCATAAACAAACAAAGTGACTCTCAGCTAGCTGCTCTTAACTAGGTGGCTGTGTAAAAACCTGAGTCATAAAATGTGTGCACCCTCCTGATGCTCACCTACCGACAGCCTGCTAAATATAGGCTTTTCCCGGTGATTGAAGGTAACTGTCGGTGGTCTAGTAACTGAGACCCAAGTATTTCGTTTGTATGATTCTACATTGATGAGCCTGATCTAACCACATTGCAACTGTCCAAGCGAAAGTACGAGTAGTCCCAGGATCCGCAGTAGGATGATTCAGTAACCAGCTCTATATGCACTGAGGTCAGTGTGACAGTAAGAGAGCCTGACAGATCCATCACGAACCGCTCCCCCGACTGTTTATTTCACTTTTTGGAGTTCGTTACAGTTATTTCATTAGGTAATTGTCTTATGTGAAACAGTATGTGAAGCGGTACTGACTCTATTTTCAAACTACGTAACCATGCCTGAAGCGAAATGAGGGTATATACAGGAGTGCTTCCTATCTTCAGTAACATAGAATGTCAACAAGTGAGCACTGGAGACCAGGTAAATGTTGCTTATCCAAACAGCTTAAATAAACAATCGGGTGTAAGAGTTGCAGGTGAGAAAACGGAAGCTGAGTGCCTCAAATGCTCTTTCAGTGGCCCCCCAACGTGGCATCGCTACTAGTTACACATAAGCTGGTGATTCTTGGTTTATTTACAGCCCAGAGAAAAGTCCGGCACTTAAGTCAGTCTTCATGCTTTGAATGTTTCTCGTATTCATGTCAAACAACGTAGTGGTGCTCAGTTTTAGGGTCCATTACAGTGTTTGAATGAACCACGCGAACACAAAATCTTAAATGGTTCCCCTGAACTGGGTTTTGGCACAACCAACATTTACACATTCATGACAGATTGTGGCATCGCGTCAATTAAAAAATAGTGAAACCAAAGAAAAACCTTGTGCTGATTATAAAAACTGGTTGTTTACACGATACGTGCAAAGTTAAGGGTAGTTGATGTAGGTAGCAATTTAGATGTGGACGACGGGTTCGAGCCATCAAAACCTACTGACTGTTATTTTTGTGTCTTTAAAACTGCCAGAAAAATCCATTTGCCTACAGTTGGTAGAATATGATTGAAAAAATTGTTCACTGAAAAGAAACACAGAAGAAGTAAACAGACGGTCACTGAATTGTAGCTGCACATCTTATTCCAGAATAAGACTGAGCAACAACATAGCTGATTCCATCTCTCTCCCGTTTCTAACGTCACTCTGTCAGTAGCCGAGGTCATCGTGACATACAGTGCTGGTTCGCAAAATTAGCTTCAAATATTTTTCGTGTTTCTGGGACATAGATATGAATTTCCGAATGCTTTTAATTAGCCATCTAGTTATTTGCCTGTCACACAGAAGTTCTTACTTGTGCAGCATTTCCACTCCCGATAGCTTCGTTGGAAATTATATCAGTTTTGCCTTACTAAGAACAACCGACATAGATTTTCTAATAATCACTCACCACATATATTCCACAAAAGAACAAACACTACCATAACGGTTTCTCACACGTTCACCTAGGATCGACGTGAGGTAGTTTAGGTACCGTAATCCTAATTCTCTTAATTTGAACTGTGTTGAATCAAAGCCAGTTAAGCCCATAATATGATTTCCTGGTAATTGGTACGGCTTACTTGAAGCATTTTTCAAACTAGTTTCCGAGCTTCGACTTAGCAATCCTTGTCTTTTGTGCTCATTTAGCCGAAGTAAAATGGCCATTTGTGACCCGAACAATGTTAAAACCTTATTTCATTCAACTCTAGAAACCATAAACCTACCTATTGCTAGCTGTCGTCTAACAGAAGTTCTGGCTGTGCATATGACACCTTAGTGCGTCGTAAAGAAACGAAGAGTGGTGACGAATTCTGATGAAGGGCTGGGGTTTCAGTTAACTTCAAGTTGCCCCTCACTCACACTTGATCGCAGCTGACTGACACTGTCGGCTGGACAGACAGTTCAAAAGTACGCAACGTTTAGTTGTGCTCAGCATTTCGTGACTGTTTATATATGTCCATCAGAAGACGCTGGCTAAGTATTGCGTTTAGTACGACTGACCGGAACTTCAGACGGTATGGACAGTGCACCTGTGGATGGAATGCAACAAAATCACAAACATAACGCTCATTAGGCGGAACTAGACATTGTGTAGCTGCATTAATCCATAGGTTTCCAATAGGGTTGTCTGACCAAGGGAAAAAGTTGTTAAACAATGGAAACTAAATAACTGTGAGAAAAATGGCTTATTTCTAAATGGAATTTCAAACGAAAATGTCCGCTTCATTCTCTAAGTAAGTAACTTATTGCAGGCAAACTGTGAGATTTGTGACGCTTATCAAGTGTCCCACTTTCATCTAACGTAGAAAAGTGCAGTGCACAATTCGAATTCACTGACAAAATGTTTGGACAATTGAATTGTTGAAAAATCCGGTGCTACTGCAATCGCCTCTGTCACGCCCAGCCAAACGTTTGCAATTTTGCGTGCGTTAACTTTTCAGTACGGTACGAACAAATAAAGTGAGAATAAAGCACGTGTTTGAATTCGCATGTTTGCGTATCAAAATAGAATAAAACTTGTCTCAAATAAACTCTGGTTGAAACATTGTAAACGCGCGGAGAACATGCATCGGGCACGCACGTGACCGTGCGCTAATACCTGTCTGCGCTAATACTGAGCATTTTAAGGTGGGTTTAAGTGACATATTTCATAGTTTTGAAAGATGGTTCTGTGTCCTATCAGCCAACAGAACATTATGATATATTCAAAATAAATGCTGTACGGTCATGTCACATATAAGTTGTATTCAGCCTCCGGAATTGCGGGTTAGTTGATTTCAGGAAAGCTTGACATCTACTCACTTATGTTGTAATCACTGGGCCACTCGTCGACTTTACTTACCTAATGTAGGATATCCTTTGAAAGTATATTTTGCTCGATTGTGTTAAGCAACCTAGTGAAACTGCACATTACTCAACTAGCACCGTTTCCGGTTTTCTAGATTGATTTTAAAATAACCTGACGGCTGGTGGTAAAAATGGGTGCAATAACTCAATTAATGTTGGCGTTTATTTTATGGGAATGATTAACGTTTACTAACTTCCTGATGTCTGATTGCATAGCTTCAGTGTTACAATAATGTTTAGTAAGAATAGTTGAGGAATCACCTCATTCTCGGAGGTTTAGTTTTGAATCAAATAAACCCATCCGTGTAGTTCGCAAATATAGTAGAAAAAAACAAGAGTGGAAAAAGAACCAAACAATTTCATAACTAGACAAAGATCCCAAGAATTTGAAGCAAACATGTCATGATGGGATGGGCAATTAGATGACCACTGGAACCAGCTCTCAGCAAAGCTTTTCAATATCTTGAAGCGTGATAGAAGCTTGCTTGTTTACATACATGCTGTTAATGACCAGCCAAGTTCAACGCATGAAAAAATGACGAGTATCAGGTGAAAAGTGTAGGTGTAACAGTGGGGGTCGTGATCTTGTGGTTTATTCGATAGGCATATGTACAACGAGCTCAGGCTTACTCAGTAATCTGGTATTGATAAGGCACATTGTTGTAAAAACAGTTGTCATCACTTTACTAGTGACTATTGGGATAAAGAGTTTGAGTGCTATACTATCTGAAGCTTTATTCCAAACTTCTGATTCGTTTGTTAAGTTGAAACCAATCAACCACTAGAACAATTCGTTTGCTTGTTTGTTTTATATTCACAAGTCTCAATTCAATACGACTCACCGCAACTGTTTTGAGCACTTTCTGATGGGATGCGAATTGCTATTTGACAAATTCACACTGTTTATCGTCGCAGTTACACATATTACGAATGTATGGCACATTTGGTACTGAGCTGTTTATGGTAAGTTTTGCATAGTTGAACTCTTCCGGGAAGTTGTTATAGCTGGTTATCCAAGAAACATTCAGCTGACATTCATGCAGCTTAGATGACGTCCAGACAGACAAGCAACGTGCCGTGAGTGTTGTTGGGCAAGGACGTTTAACAATTGGAACAAACCTCATAAAGATCTAATCTAGTTGCAATCATACCATCCTTTGTGATTATTCTGTTTTACTAACCCTGACCGGCTTTGGGACATAATGTGGATATGCCTGAATGATCTGATGAGTATGTTGCATGTGAACCAAAGTTTTTACGGGTGGTTTCCATTGAGGATCTTGTGTAGCAACCTCAAAGTTGATGTCTTCAAGTGTAATTTTCATGTTAACGCATTACGTATCCGAGTCATCCTATCGCGCACTGACTGCCAACTTAGTAAACCTGTTCGCTTTGAACACAATGTGCGATATTATATGAAATTCAGCACAACCAAACACAACAGTCTTCTTCCCTCCTGTGGGTTTGCCTGTCGGATGTAAAGTAGAGCAGTGATATTAAAAAAAATATATCATGTTATGGCCCTCCGGCTTTCGAACACTGGCCCATTGTTCCTTAGACAATATACTGAATCCTGATAATAGGTCAAAATGGATTTTTTATCGTTGAACGTACATTGCTTATCACAAGATATGTGAACTGCTGAATGGAGAATACAGTGTGATAATCGTCCCCCTCAGCTAGTGATTCATTAAGACGCTCAAACTCTAGAGGAATATACCGTGTAAATCGTACAACACCGTATAATCTAGTTATAGGTCTATCATTGTCTTCAAAGTTGGGCAAGCGTATAGACAAAACTAAACATCTATTTCTCAGTATAAAGCTGGAATCTCATGATTTACGCTCCGAATACCGACGCATTGTCCGATGACAGAAAGCTTGCAGCTATACCAGTATGTTTCTACCATAAATAAACTATAGTTCTTTGTTCGGTTATCGACACCCTTATAACCAAAAGTCAAGACTGTCACAAAGATCCTTGCTTGTGCTTCGCTTTTTATCTTGATTCTTCGACAGTTTTGGACCGTCTACATTGTGAATTTTCCCTAGTTTGGGGTAAACTCTACCATTAATCTTTAAACAAGCCGCTCAGTTGCGTTCGCGGTTGTGATGAGGCCTACCCTAGACAAATCTTGACGGCTTTTGTGATCATTCATGGTAAACCAAAGCTCGCAACTGTTCACCTGGCACTGTTGCAAATAATACTCATTACGAAATTGTTATTACTTTGTAGGCAATAAGAAAACCTGCAAACTTCTGGAAAGGATCTTAATTCTATGGTGTAAAATGCTTTTGTGGATAGAAAACTAATGAGTAAATGTTACAATGTCAGTGTCACCCGTGTATTATGCAATGAATCGGTACGACGGTTTTCTCACTCATAAGGTTTTCCGAATATGATACCCTTACCAAGAGATTGGTTTTTGCCTCACTCAAAAGAAGTTAATTATTTGCACAGAAAGTTTTTCAACCCTAGACTCTTTTTCTATTAACTCAGTATAATCCTTCTCATCCGACATTACCAATTAGGGTAATGTCCTCCACGATTTGAATAGCAATAGAGTACGTTGTTGGTAGGATGCGTTTCTTAATATGGGCTGTGCCCCACAATGAAACCTGTATTTATGTTGAAGGGTTTCATGATTCGATGACTTTTTGAAGGTTTTATCTTTTTTCCGTTTCCCCCTCTTAATTTCGCACACAGGAAACCCGTCGAATACATTATTCCATCAAAGCATCACTGCTTTTGGAGTCACATTATTTGACTTATAACCAGGTAGTAGCTCATAAAACTCATCAGTTAAGAATACTTTTTTCTCTTCGATCTGTAGTCAGCTTCATAGTCTGAACAAATGGTAGGATGTACGGATATCGCTGGCTCCCCAATTGCGATGACAATCATCACCCTCCTGTCATAATATAATAGCCACCTTTAATTGTAAGCCATGCAAAGTCAACCACCCGCATGTAATTATGACACATAGGGTATTCCTTCAACTTGGCATAATAGAAATTTAATCTTTTCATTTGGACAAGTTAAATAACTTTATCAACATAGTGGATATAGGGTGGACCATCATCTACACGCCTTCAGCTGTCTTCTTCTTAAGCAGGCTTAAAGTTTCTGTCTTATAGCGAGACAATGCTTTCACATTTGTTTATTTAGGATAACAACTTTGAGCATTGAAGAAAAAGCGCCTATTTGGTGACCTCTCTGCTCCAACCAAAAACGCATGAAAATACCAGCCTTGAAGCAATCTGCATTAATTCACTGTTTTGGCAGGTGATACATCTGGCTGATAGAAGTTCCGGAGAATGGTTCCAGTCACTAAACGATATGTACTGAAAGAGTAACTGCAGCAATGAGACAGTTCCTACACAACCTATGAGAAACAGCTACCGCCTTTCATTCAGCAGGGAACAGGTGTGGAAACGTGTGCTTTGTGTTTACTAGTTGCTGGCCGTTTGTGTGTGTGTGCACCATGTCTTCGGCCTCCAACTTTCTGCTGACACTTGCTGTATTTTTGTTCATTGTTTTCCCACGTCAGCCTTATAGACCTAAACGGAATTCCGTAACGACCAACGTACGCGAATGCACAATGGACAAACAGCAAGTGAAGATTAACCTGTAGTGAATACTTGCCCAGTTGGTTCCATTTGGATGAAAGTGCATACAACGATTTCCATTAGTTAGACGCTAAACATTATGCTGTTCTGTATCTTCAAAGGCAGATGCAAGTCCGCAATCGTGGTGGCTTTTCGGTTATAAAGAACCACTTATGACTGAGAACCGATGGAGGTACCACCTTTGAGGTGGAAAAGCCATGCCGAACAGAATTAATAGGCAATAATCTATCTACGTAATCGTGCCACCAGCCAGGTTGTTTTCCTAAGCTCGTCTGCTGTGATCAAACTTTGTGATTCCTCCTAGTTTCTTGACGTTTCATCCATCACCGAAATGCTGCGCTGGGCAGACGCAACCAAGTCTTGTCCAGATTTTAGACTTCTCCAGCCTTCAGTGGGATGTAACGAACTTAAGATGTTTCAGGCATGTGTGTCAAACTTGATGAAATGGTGTCCTACTGAGCTAATCCATCAGGGTCGCAAATAAAGGTTTTGCGAGGTAAAGTAAATAAGTGAATGAACAGTATTGTCCAAACATCACTTAAGTGATCGATACGAACAGACTGTTCATGTAGTCACTGTGTATACGGATAGTTAGTCCACGCGTAAGCGTTAAAACTCAGAACGTATCTAGTCATCCTCATCTATTCTACCCGTACGCCCAACCCTTTCAACAAACCCAGTGCCTTTTTTTCGTCGAACATTGAAAATAGATTTAGAAAGATCCAGACATACGAAAGGAAATATGTACTATGATGTGGATACCGTTTTCACGTTAGAAATTTCAACACAATCGAATGGTAACACATCCCTTTACGTTTTCAGTTTCGAATGCCTTCCAGTCAGTCCATCCATCGATTTTTAGAGTTACATGATAGCAGTGCCACTGTGAGAATAACAGCTGATCAATTGTTGGGAATCCGCTGGGTAGTGAGCAGAAGGACTCTACTGAACCAGCTTGTTTTTGATTGTTCACCAACACACGCGCTTACTCGTTTCTGCGACACCAGTTACGCGGTTCGCATGACCAGACGGTTGTCCAAATGTATCTGTGAGCGTCATCTAGCCCGGATAAACAGTGGAATGAACGGGAAGTTGGCAACGCTATTTTGACGCATCCCAACGGTTCGTTCCACATCTTATTTTTGTCCGAATTCTAGAGTCAAGAGAGGTCAGTCAAAAGCCGTGAGATGCCGATTTTTGGTTACTGTTGAGGCGATTGGACTCAGACTGAGTAACCCAACCTTGTGCACGCAGAAGCGCTTTAGTCAAGCCTCGCGATTGCCACGATCAAACGGCGTCGGTTCTAGTTACATCATAATTGTGACGTAATTGTACTGAGACATTATCTGCGTATGTATCTTTGGTGTAGTTGAACTCAGTTGGACCAGTTGCCAGAAAAGAAGCGCAGTTTGAGCCTAATGTTTTTCAAACCGGCTGACCAGAAAGTCTTTGGAAATGTGACAACTACTATCAGTCGTGAGTGATGCTCGTATCTTATAAAAACTAAAATCACCTACCACTCGTCAGGAAGGCAGGAAGTAATTGCCATATCAGACACGCAAGATGAAGTGATCACTACGAATCTGCTGGCCACACGTCACTTGCTGGGATGGAACTCGGGATGTGTTTACAACCCATCAGTTATACAATGTTTACTGTAGTAAAATCAACGGAATGCCAATGGTGAGGCTTGAGACAACACAGACTACTTGCAGAATCATGAGGTTTGCTGCCTGAAACATGTAGGACTCGCGAGTCTCAAGCACGAATTGGTCAGTCTGAAGGGGAATTGTATCAAACTAAGGCTTGAACAGCTCTTCGTAGTCTTATCTGTTTGACGGAATCATGAAGAAAGTGATCTTTCTTAGAACGAACTCTCCAGAAGTGGAGAGTAAATCACAGCTGAGATATCACTTTCTACACTAAAATCGTATCCCAACTTATTTCAACATACCAGTTGCAGGTCAACTACTGTCACATTTCAGAGGATGAGGATCACACATTCGGTTGGTTTTAACTTATAGGACTACCCAGAATCCCTAAATTAGTCAGCTTAGCATTTTGGTACCAGTTCAGTCAGTGACTATGTGTCTATGCAAACGTGTTTTTTAATACTTTTGTGATCGTCTACTAACATACTAACACCACGAATAAACATTGCATGTGGAATTCGCTTATATTATACAATGTTCGTTATTACCATCCCATTGGGTGCTGGTAGCATCGGACCGTACTATGCGGGTGTCGTTTTACCGTTTAATTCTGGTCACATGGATCGGACAAGAATCATTATTGATCTTCTGTTGGAGTAGTATGAAATCCAACTTATGCGGCCCGGCAGAAAGAAGAACAATGATGCAGTGAGTACTGATTTTCATTGTTTTTTATTCTGAACAGGCTATCGATTAAACTTACGGAAAGCAAACAGGTAAAATAAGACTTTAAGAAAAATATTGCGTACGCGTGTGTTGCTTTCAAAATAGGTAACTGTATTCTTAGATATTCTTAACCCGGTGATCAAATTTCCACAATACGCTTTGTGATACTTCGCTACCTAGTTGGTTAATATATAGCTGTGTGTATTCCGAGTGATTTGCGCACGAAAAGATAGTGCGTTAGAAAAAAACGTTTCTCAAAAGAGAACCAATAATGTAAAATGTTTTCAATTCCCAAGTCATTGTTAAATGCGATGGTGCATTGTTTAACTGTAACTCTAGGCAGACCGGTAAATTGCATTCGACATTTAAAAGAAACGCTTTGTTATTGTAACTGCTCGTAAATTTTATGATCCACCACAGGAAGAAAATTTGGATTTGTCGATTACATTTGAACAATGGTGCTGAGAATACCGGACCAAAATGTGAATCTACTCATAGAATAGTCACCGGTCCTTAGGGTAAAATTGTCTTAAAAAGATTCTGCAGTTCACCACTGGACTCCCAATTGTGTACACTTGCTACAATGAACGCCTGAAAGTATATCGCTCATGTGTGTAATAAATGTACAGTTGACGTGAAAAACCACACCAATTTTAAAAAATGCATTTCACCAACAGTCGACTGTACAGCATCCATTGTCCACTAGACAGTTTGCTGAGATATGCTCAACTGGTGCTTTATTAAACATAGGAGAGAACCCAAACTGAGTATTCATAAGGTGAAATGCAAATTATCGACCCAAAAATTATTTCGGGAATTAGCCAGTCTATGCTGATCAATCCATCACACATGCATTAACTAACATTCAAAGTGCAATCGCATGCCGGGATGCCTACGCATTCCCTCTTTAGGGACGCGAAATTGGTACACGTTTTGGTGGAATTACGACGTGGTTCTTTAATGGTGTGGACGAACCACAATTGATTGTTACTACCCGCTGACACATTTTGTTCGTAAAAAAGCGGAAATCAAATGAATTTTCCAAATGTTTACAACCAGGGTGTGTTTCCATATGTAAGGCATTTTAGGAAACATGACAACTAAAACCACCTCTGTTGAAATGACAGATTCGAAATTACCAATAGCAGTGGTCATTGGTGGCCCATGCTAGAAAAAAGTCAAGCAACCTTCTAATCAAGCTAGTTCATGAAGAAAAAAATTGGATTTGGCAACATATCAGGCAGAATAGTAAGTACATCGAAATCAGTTGGGTTGAATAATCGGATTCACTCGTGAGCTGATACAGCAAATTTTGTTCATTTTGTAACATGAAGGGCGTCTGTCCAATCACCAACAATGGTTACCTGAGGCTGGGCAGATATTCGAAATAGCATTGTCACCAGGAACGGTGCATTCACAACAGCAGATTTTCTCGACTATAAAAGTGCCTTCTGCTGCACACAGTAATCAAACGACTGATCATTGGGCCATTTCAAAGTGGACAACAGAAAGCGCTACTTTAGTTATATCAGTGTTACATATGGGTCCACTGGGATGATGAGAGCAAAAAAAACTGGAGTAACATACAACATTCCGGTCGTTTGCCTCTGAGTCTGTTTGTTTGCCATTCCGCGGCATTGTCACCCCTGGACGACATTCAAGTAAGTACATCTTCCTCACCTCCTGCACTTCAGGTTTAGGTGGCGTTGCAATAGGTTAGATTTAAGTCACTCCGAATACCCGTTACCATGGTGCTAGTTCTGTATGAATATGTTCTCAGTAAGGTACTACATAAGATTCATTGTTCGCATTAGGGGCAGAAAATAGTGAAGGTATATATGATGATGTGTTCAGATATTCATTCTCTAAACGCTGCGTTAAATGACATCGTCCGTTAGTCAGCAGGACTGAACAGCCACAGGGTTATTTGAATTCTGACCTCTTCCTCAAGTGCACAAACGGTAGGCTGGTGGCGCCATTACACATAGCGAATCACCTACGTATAAACGATACTGACTGGACTGACCGATAGTGAATGATGCACGCCAAATCCAAGTTCCCTCATGAAAATGTTGGCCAACAAATGTCCGAATAAGGATCCCATCACCATGTCGTCTGAATGCCGAGAGAACACGCAGTTTATTAGCAGTCATGCACCAAAGATGCAGCAAACAAACTCTTTCATTGAAAATACTGGTCATGTACTATCCGGTCCGTACTCAAATATTCAAGTGTGCACAAAAGTATCCGACTGTAGAGAATGGACTTTGGTGACTGACGATAATTGACATTCCTAACGCCTTTATCTGGTTTATTAAAATGAGAATATCTTGCCCAAGTTGAAGGCTCTCTAGTGATCTCTATATACTTTGATACAAATCTTTCTCATAACTGATACAATGCGTTAGCTAGTTCTTCGGTTGGATGTGTGCTTAATTCCTTCCGTCAACCAAATAGATCTTCAAGTCGTATCTCAAGGTTCAGACATTCTTCCTCACGTATTAAGCAAAACGGTTGGCACCTAATAAAAGTACTTTGATTATAAAACTGTATTCTAGTTTTCATGGAGAGTGCCAGAACTGAGTGCAGGTACGTAAGCTGGTATCAAATTAAGGTGGTCTGTGCAAACTAGACGTTTGAAATAACGCTATCATTGCTTGTCTACGTGTGTATGCGAGTGAGATGCCTAACCGTTAAATTGAGCGATAATCAATAATGTACGCTGGTGCTTTGCATTTTTACGTGACTAGTGTGTATTTTGCACTGCTGTTTTGCCAGTGGTTAATTCCACGGCACACATATTTCCCACGCTGGATAAACTGTCAGGGCTTTGGTGGGTTAAGGTTGAACCACATAACTAATTAGGCACATCTTCCGCATTCATATAGATATTTCACTCATCTTGTTTCGAAACCAAGCAACAGATCCCAGTTTTAAACATAGCATAGCTCATAGATAGTGCAAATCGTTAACACGACTAGGATTTGACATCTCAGTCTTAAATGATTGTGCGCATAGACATCATCGTTCAGTTGTACCCAACTTGTTATCAATGGCAAACTGCCCAACACTGGTGGCTTAAGAAAACGTGTTCATTTGAGGCGAAGGTGTACACTACCAGTACACTTTGACAAAAAAATAAGGTGAGTATAGCACTTCACTTCGGAAGTTGCGGTTCGGCAAATCATTGCGAACGTGGGGATTTCACCCAAGTGGAAATCAGGTTTACTTATCGGGTTTTGTTTCTGTGTGTCACAGACAACACATGCTCCAGAAAGAAGACAAAATTTCTGTTTCAAGTTATTCTACCAATGAGGAAGTAACCATAAAAATGTAAAGCCTATCTTCATTTCCTACGCCTCCAAGAGTCTTAATTGCGTCTGTCATGTAAGCGAAGAATCCTTGTCTGGATGCACTGATAAGCCGACAGTTAAGTACGAGCTGTGTTTCCTATGGTTAATCTCCCCCCAATCATATAAGCCAAATTACACATTACAAAAAATTCACGGAAAGAGAATGTCATTTTTAAAGTAAATGAACAGATGGTTAGATAAAAAAATTACTAAGGATGGAAGATGGATAATGTCAAACATGGATATCGTTTTTCCCATTTTCTTGCCTAACCCACTGATTTATGGATCTCGCTCTGTCTATATTTGCTCTGTTATGTAAAATTAACTGCATACACTAATAAATTGTGAGAGTGCGTAAGATTTTACTCCGTAGAACATCGCCATAGTTGACTTCTCCTGTCGTTTTATTGGAGTTAATTAACGGATTCATTGGTGAAAACTTCTTGCTAAACACATTCGATATTTATGCAAATAAGACCGTTTTATTCAGGATCCTAAATTTTTAATCGTGCTTGATTGAAACAAGAGGCCCGTAGATATTGTGTGTATCCTACTCTCCCAGACTTCGTGTTCTTCAAGTGATCCCCTTTACCTGCTTTCCACTTCAGCATGTTGGATAGCGTGAAACAATTTGCGCTCACAAATATCGTTATGCAACATTGGTCCACCGAGAGAACAGATATCTTAGGTTTCTGCGGTGACTGGTTTAAATCAGCCACGGGGGAATTTCATTGAGTATTTCTTACAAAAATGGATATACTCTCAGTTACGGCTAGCCTGGATGTTGGATGACGAATGAGCAACTATTCTGTCCAAGCTGACTAACCGGGAAACCTAAACTTTCGTAGAGCTGATTTGTTTGACTTTTATTGTCTTAAAATCACTCTGTCTTATGACAACGATTCCAAACGAAGTCGTAAATTCTAGTACTAACATCAGTTAACTTTGGTTCAACAGAACAAGACAAATTAAATCATCCCCTGTTGTTCCTATTTCTTGCTGGGGATTACATTCAAAGAATGCTCATCCAGAGTCAGTAAACATTAATACTTGTTAAGTGTCCCAGCGTGGCATATATACAATACAAGACCGCTAAACTGCCCGCGCATACTTGTTACAACTACGCAATGACAAGGTGAGCAATGCAAGGATTTACGTATACTTAGTTCCGCTTATTACACACATGAAGGGTCGTCGACCGTTTTTCCAAAGCGACTAAAATGAGGGGAAGTATTTTGTTCAATAATGCACTACCAATGGTTGGGTAGGTTGGCACAGTCAAAAACATAATTTTAACAAGCCATAGTTATGCTATTTCGCCGTTTATCTCATAAACATTTGAGCCAGTGAATTATTGTGGATGTTGGAAAATCCCTTGAGAAGTGCGTAAATTCAGTCCGCCTTAAGATGCCATACTTAGGCAAACTTTTAAACTGTGAAGTGATAGATGTGGTCTGTTTCGTAGTGGTCAGAATTTGCCAAAAGCACACAATAGAGTTGGTAGATTTTGTCATCCATCATCTGTGTGCATCCGGTGAATCTTCATCACACATGCTATGCTCGCAACGGCAGATGCCAAAATTCATTTATTTACACCTATCTCCGACTGACCTGAGTGCGTATATCACTGCAGATGTCACAAGAATATGGCATGAATATGAAGATGGCATATGAGGCAACTCCATCAAGCTCAGTATGGTTCACTGCATCATTATTTAAGATGGCTGGGGTAGTATATATTTTCTGGCAAACTTTTACCAAAAGCTCACTATCGGTTTTGTTGCTGTTGTTTCATAATTACCATAGCTGTTGTGAGTATCGTTGTTGTCTACTTGGGGATATTCGGCGAATATTAGTCACACTTTCAATTGTACCATCCGAACAGTCCACATATCACGACACAACTGTTTGCACCGAGAGTGTCACTAGACTGTCCTTCGGTTTACACAGCAAGGATAGAGTTCGTTACATATTGGTGCTAATCACCACTTTGAGTTGAACCGCTATAGAGTGGTCCATATTCTGCGTACGTAAACGGCGTCGTATCTCAGCCACTAACGTGGACCTGTGTACATTAAACGCAATGCAAAGACTTCTTCACTGGTCAAATGCAGAGCAACACAACCACTGCAGTTAATTAGATTGCGTTCATTATACAGTGCTAGAATGACTTTTTGAGGTTATCTGATCCAGGGAAGTGCTCTGAAATTAATCATACAGGTTTAAGCTTCGGAGTCGAGTAGATATGTGTGCTCACTAAGTTCATGGGAATAATGCTTTACAAATATCTCACACGGCCCCTTAATGTATTTCTAAAAAGACGGCAGAGGAGTCGGGAATACGCAGCCGGCTTACTAACGAGTAGTGTATCCAGGGTATCTCCGTCACACACCTCAGTGTGAGTGGGAGATAACTGTTGAATTAGTCGAATCAACAGTCCACTTGAGACCAGGTTTTGCTATACTTCACTGGCTTACCAAAAACTCATATGAAACCGGATGTATGGCAGAGTTTCACTGGGTAAAGGAATATGCCGAAAGTTTGAAAGTAAGATGTTATACTGCAACACATGTAACCGTTTTTTGCTGACTGCATATTACTTATCTCCTACGGCGGTTTACTAGGTGATGCCTTCATTCAGAAAATTCGTGCTGACTGGTTGTAAAATAGACCTCACGAATACTCTAGATAAATGTGACCAGCAACAAAGCTTTTCCAAGTGCACAAGATGTCTGTTAGCAGAAATTCAGTCAATGTTCACTGTATGACATAAGAAAGATGTAGTAAAATTGAACGACTGGCTCGGTCGTCAAGGTGTTTCCCGCAGGAGATGATCTGTGCGGTTTCGAACGTCTGGAAACGTAATCGATTGTGCGATTGTTAATCTACGTATATAAGCACCAACCCGGTAAGTACTGTAATTAATCCTTTTGAGTACAGCTTCTTCTATTGGTTCACACATATAACAGCGTTCTTTGCATGCAAACCAAGAGCGTTCACCTACAGTATAACATAGTTTTGGATAGAATAAATAAAATCTATTTGGTTGTGGAGCATGCAGTCGATACATCGATTTTGGTTGCGTCTACCTTACAAATGCGTTTAGTAGGCGCTGGTCGCTTGAAAAATGATCAATGACAATCATAGTAAATATGAAATCTTATTGGGAAACCCCTGAGAAGAACAACAGCTTGGGAGGGCCGACTCTTATGATGAATTCAAAATGTGTTCGTGGTTGTATCAGGAAACACCAAATCAATAGTTATTGTTGCTGTCATCCTCAGTGGACCTACATATTAACAACTAGGGTCCAAAGAATAAGTGAGACAGTCGAACAAAATATTGCCACCTGATGTTGTGTTGTTTTTTTATTTTAAGAACTGGTGTTACCATCGCTTCAAGTTTTTGACTTCCAGTATTCAACACATCTGTTGCAAACATCAAACATTCCCTCACGCCGGGTTTGTCGTGTGCCAAGCCGAAACCTGACAAACAGATACGCTAACCTCAAGAGACAAAGTTGGTTTACTGTCTGATCTGTAAATTATGGTCAACACTGTGGTGTAAAAGGATATTTCTATTCGGATTATTTTTAAGCATCATGGCGATAAGAAGCAAGAAGATACTTTCGGACTTCATAAAATGTGTAGGCAACATCATGTTGACGTGGAAAAGTACGCTTAGTTTGCTCAAAACACTCTACTATAAAACATTTTGTCAGCTGTTAGATATGTGGTGTGCAAAGTGACTATACGTTTCTGCACTATACATCCTTTGAGTTAGGTTTCATATTCACTGGCCGAAACTTATGAGGGTGAGACAAATCCTCAAGAGGCTAGTGCAGACATCGACTCAACGCATGTCATGAGGCAACAGTGTCAACAGGGTTGCCTCATGAAAAGCGTGGCCGGAGCTCAAATTCCGGCCTTGGCAAAGATTTGCACTACCGATGAGCCATAATGAGAGCGAAACTTGAGTCTGTTGCTTCTTTTCCGGAGAGGCTGGCTGGACATTCTGTCGGATTGAAAAGGCTGCGATCAAATGTGAGTGACGTTCAACTTGGAAAAAACCAAGTTGTTGACGCTTTCCGAAAGGTTGTTAATCAAGCGTCGTGCACCGGCCCTCTTTCAGTAAAAGGTGCTGACTCAACCGATTTTGTTGTCATGGCAGTCGAACCGTCTACCTAACCCTGATTGCATCTATGCAATATTCCTTCACATCACGGTGTTTATCGTCATGCTTCAAACCTACACACATGAGTGTTTTATGTAATCGACTGGTGGAAATAAACGATGTGCTTGTATCTCATAGCGTATGGCTTCCTGCCGTCCTCAAAAACTGGATAAAGAGAACTCGCCGTGTAAGATTTTTTATTTCTTGTTTCTTCTTCGTACATGAAGGAACAATACTGGATCTGAATGTTTTTAACATTTTACCAATTGCAAGCCCAAAGCACGATGTTTGTTACGAGCTGCATACAGTCTGTTCAGAAAAAACTAATGATCACGTGTAAGTCCTAACTTGCAGTATGTGGTCGATGGTCAGCACATTTCCTATATTACTCATCGTGTGGGAAAACTATGCTATCCAGTTATTATCAAAGGATAGTTATCAGTATTTCAATATTACAAATGTCGACGAGTCGAAAGATAGGCATCTGACAAAACCAGCTGGCTGGCAACCAATGGAATAGTATTACAACAGCTTGAACAAAACAGTAAGGGTTTTCAACATACAGTTGGCTTAGCCTACTACGTACATCTCAGACAAACGATGAGAAAGGCTGTATATGTTAATTTCAAAATGCAGCGAGTACTTTGGATTGGAGAGACACTGAAGCTGCTGGTGTCTAAGAATGGAACAGCAACTGTTGTAGGACGTACCACGCTTAATGTAAATATGACTGAGCGATATGTCCTCTGTGAGAAATACCTACTGAACGTTGACTGAACAAGGATTTTAACGCTGTGCAAAGTGACTTTATGAATAATGTTGCATTCAGTAATTTAAAAAGGGTAAACTTGAATTTACTGCATGGATGATCGTGTTAATTTCTTCTATTTCAAACACACCAACAATACTTAACTTTCCAGAACACAGCAGCAGCGCGATAACAGTCTGGAGAAGCTTTAGTCGGGAAGAAACAAGAAAATGTTTTGTAACAAATGAAGTGTATAGGTTGTATAGATATTGCAGTAAATTTCAAGATCTATCTTCATTTTTCAAATGCACGATGTGAGTGTAAATTCCTAAAATATCAACAACGTGATACACAGTGTCGAATTCTATACGTCATGCTTTTGGACAATGTTGCTGGATTAGCCAGAATAAAATATTGGCCTGAACCCCAAAAAATCCTGTGGAACAAATCGAAAATTGTCTGTTAAAGCATTGGTTCTTGTTAATATGTGTGGCTGGACGGCGGTCTATTGCTAAACTGGCGAAAAAAATGTACGGCACACTGATAAAATATTTCTCAAACGCCACTTAGCGGAATTATAAAAAATAATAAAGGGCAATGGAAAGCAGACATTTAAGCAAACTTCCATTTTGAATAATCATTGGCTTTCAAAAGTGTGCGGTTACCTATCTTGAACTCATATTACCTGCTACGTATACTTTGCTGTAAGTTAATATACGTGTGAAATTAGTCTACGCAAGTCTCACGTTTTGAAGTTAGTTTATTTCTGCGATTACATTAATGAGTTAAAATCGAGTAATCATTGTTTAAAGCATAATTTGATCGCCCAGGTAACTGACGTGACAAACGTTTGTCAGCGCCAAAGTGGACTAAATGAAATAAATCATCACAAAAATTTCCAATCAAATGGAAGAAAGCGTCAGTACAAATTTCGTTGTACCTTCCGATAGACAATGAGCGATGCCGTAAACACTTTTACTTATGTACGGAAAATAAACGGAGTAGGTTAGACTCCTGAACAAGACAGCCTCTATCTACTAATTTAATTTGCTATTTACTATGGGGATAAATGCGTCATATTCATCCCAGTATCATTTGACATACTTAATTCGTTTAAACGATTAGTCCGTTCAGTAGAGTTGTGCTGGTTTCACTATCTGCTATAATGAAATAAATCAATTCTCATTGTGATACTTGAGAACCCATGAACTGTGTACATCGTTATCTATCTGATATGTCTTCAGCATAAAATTGTTTGACAGATTAAACAGGAGACACGTTTGGATTTTGACAGCTAGCCAGATATAGCGTCAATATAAAAGAATCGTGAGAAAGAGCAAAATGTTTATCAACCTGGATATTACTGATACAACCAAAACGTGATTAAACTAGATAAAAGTGAGTTTGCCTTCTGGAATTTTAAAACTCACCTTTGCGTCTAGAGCGGTTCACGTTTTCCTTGAAGAATTTCACCTGCCATTGCGCAGCATACCAAACAATATATCTACAAAGAAACACGACTGTATATAAGAACCATAATTTAGACAAACTGTTCGGATGTTGTTTGGCTTCCGGAGAGATTTGTAAAGATGTGGTGGGTAATTGCTTTTGATAGTTCTTTTCCAAGTCAATACAATAAGATAGGTCTAATCAAGACGTCATAAGACAAACTGCAAAAACAGAGGGTGACTTTTAACGAATGACATTAGGGGCTACTACTAGACTCCACACAATAATTGGTTAGGCACAGACCGGACGTTGGCTGGGCGTTATGTCATACGGTCACGGTCAAAAGTTTGTGTGTGGTTAGACTGGGTGTGATTGATCTGTGGCCATGGAAGTTGCAAGGACTGGACAAGCTACTTTTGACAGCACGGGCTAGGGTTGTGTAATTTGATTGCAATCGATTCGGCGGTCGCCAGAATGTGCTAATGAACTATTTTTGGTTGAGCGTTGGCCACTATGTAGGTAACTCGGGATGATTTGTTGACGTCTATGTGATGGTTGTTGTCAGCCAGATGTGCAACAATGGCGCTGACTTACGGCCACCGGTTCCGATCCAAGCTGGATGATGTTTTTCATCCTTTTTGACAAGCGCCTAGTGAAATGACGAGCATATTCTGCAGTACACCAACAGCATGAAAATGATAGCTAGTCTTTCAGACTCAGTCTTGACATCGACACTGTTGTGAACCAACTTCTTAAGGTTGCCACTGGGAAGGTAGGTTTAAGAGACCGGTGCATGTACCGGTTAAACCAGACGTATTCATAGGTGAATTAGAATCCCAACTTCAATCGGAAATTTCGAGTATCTGCATGTACTGCCAATAAGTTGACGACATATTTGTTGTTATAGAGTCCAACGTTGAGCTAAAAACCATCCTTCGGGTTTTTATTGCAACACTGAGCTTTACCTCAGAAGAGGAATCTAACAACGAGTTCCATTTCTTAGATGTCAAAGTGACCATACGTCAAGACGGTACACTGAGTAGGTCGGTATATCGTAAACTCTTATGGACAGATCAAATCACAAACTCCAACAGTTACGTGCTCCTCAAACAGAAACGAAATCTAGCTCAATGTTTGACAATTAGAGCGAGGAAGATTTGTTCAGATGAGGCAGTGGGGCGGGAACTGGGAACGGTTGAAAATCTATCGAAGGGAAAACTGTTATCCGGACTAATTAATCAACTTTAGTATGAAGGCCAACATCCTGCGTGAAGTAATGCCCACAGCTGTAAAGAAGACTGTATTAATAGAACTCCCGTTTGAAGGTGCTTTAGCGGATTGGTTCAACCGGTACATGCACCGGTCTCTTAAACCTACCTTCCCAGTGGCAACCTTAAGAAGTTGGTTCACAACAGTGTCGATGTCAAGACTGAGTCTGAAAGACTAGCTATCATTTTCATGCTGTTGGTGTACTGCAGAATATGCTCGTCATTTCACTAGGCGCTTGTCAAAAAGGATGAAAAACATCATCCAGCTTGGATCGGAACCGGTGGCCGTAAGTCAGCGCCATTGTTGCACATCTGGCTGACAACAACCATCACATAGACGTCAACAAATCATCCCGAGTTACCTACATAGTGGCCAACGCTCAACCAAAAATAGTTCATTAGCACATTCTGGCGACCGCCGAATCGATTGCAATCAAATTACACAACCCTAGCCCGTGCTGTCAAAAGTAGCTTGTCCAGTCCTTGCAACTTCCATGGCCACAGATCAATCACACCCAGTCTAACCACACACAAACTTTTGACCGTGACCGTATGACATAACGCCCAGCCAACGTCCGGTCTGTGCCTAACCAATTATTGTGTGGAGTCTAGTAGTAGCCCCTAATGTCATTCGTTAAAAGTCACCCTCTGTTTTTGCAGTTTGTCTTATGACGTCTTGATTAGACCTATCTTATTGTATTGACTTGGAAAAGAATTATCAAAAGCAGTTATTCATCACATTGTTACTTCTGATCTTATGGGATTTCTCCCACAGATTTCTAGACCTTTTGGGACTAGTGCTCACACAGTCTTACTGGTTTAAATAACTAGAACTCTGTATGTAAGGCATACCTCAGAAACTCTTGGGAGAAATGATGCTCATAGCGATTTTATTCAATAACCATAGTGAGTCGCCTGAAAAAATATAGAAATCAATCAGCATTTGGAATGTTGGTAATACATCTGCTTATTGACATTCAATTAGAAATCCAAGAAAATGCGTAACGCAAAACAGGTGTAGTATAGAAGCAACAATCTAATTTGAAGCGTGCTTTGCTTTGAAAGAAGAGTAACTCATCCTGATCTAATTATCTCACGCGGGTTGGAAAACACTTGGTCATATGAAACACTTAAAACAAAACCAAGGTGATCAAGAACATGTTCATATCATTTGGAAAAACTTGAAGAGTTCGCAGCAGATCAACCCTCAGAGAGAAGTATTATGAACCAGCGTATTAATATATCGATCGTTCGTTTGATTCTTTCAACAGGCTTAACCTGTCCCAATAGATTAGTAGTAATCAATTGCATAACACATGACAAATGTAATCCATGTGATCCAGATTGGCCGTTTTTTCTTATTTTAACTTCACCGAAAGGCAGAACGTGTCTGTGGACTAATTCACGGTACTGATTTTCAAGAACTAACCAGGCAGCCAACAGGATTTGCTGCTGGGATTGTTGCAGTTGAATTTCTCGGTGGGTTTGCATTACAACAATGTCTCTAAATTGGCTGACGGGAAAACCAAAATAGTTTATCGAATGTTTACCTCGTAATTATTTACACTAGTGGTGTTTCCGCCTGAGCATTTTTGTAGTTAATTCAATAAAACCTATAACCATGTTCAGCCTACTGTAAGTCCTGGCATTTCTTGACACTGTGGTATGAATCATAAATCTGACTTGTGAATTCCACATATCTTCAAATATTTTCGGCATGACATCGCAAAACAGAGTTTGTTTGTTGTATTATCCACAATCGTGATGTTGATTTTGCTTTTCGCTATAATAATCATCAACGAGTGGAAGAGATAAATTATGTACCCACCTACTCTGAGGATTATCCGAGGAATGCTTGAATAATAATCGCTTAATTCAAGGGAAAGTGTGAGATAGAATGCTCAAAAGATTGGGCTATTCAGTTAGTTTCAGTGCATAATAATGAGCATTGATTGCTAGTGCACGAATCTGCTGTATTGCGTGGGACGATGAAAAATCGAGTGTTCAATCATCTTCAGTGAATTTATCAGTGGGGTGTTTAACTGAGCTCATTATAACTGGAAATAAGGAAAGTGAATTGTTTTCAAACAGGAGGGAAAATGTACTCGAGTTGAAAAAATCAATGAGCACTACACAAACCAAATTAGCCTAAAGTCATACGTGTTTAACTAAAAAACGTTTAGCTAAAAATAGTTGATTGGGGAAAGTGAACGCTGGTGTTAAACAAGGTAACAAGTACTCCTGGTATGCGATTACACGTATGCGTTTGGTGATGTTGAAGTTGTTCATATCACGGGTTTTCTGGCGCTAGAGTTAAACGATAACCTGACAGAAAGTTCGATCTTTCCCAAGACATATGAAAGAATAATACGGAGGTTTACTTACAATTACTCTGTGAAAAACTCAAAAAGCTTCACAGTTTTTCTTGGTGCTTAGGCTAATGAGGATTAGGAAACACTTGAGGTGAATTGACAATACAGACAATTGAATTTAAATAAATGGTCAACTCATACGGGACTCCAGCTGGTGACAGATTCAGCATGCCCAAACATGTCAGTTGCCTTATCAACTGAGTTAAGAAGCCATTATAGGGACTTAGGACTCCCACTTTATCACCCGCTTACCTACCCAACTCCTCATGGTGACTGATCCTCGTGATGAGTCTGTTTATTTACCTTCGTTATCAGTCGGAACCAACAATTTTCACGAATGACATACCACGTGCATATCTGGCTAGATAACAAATTATTATAGGTCAACCGTCTTCTTGACTTTAGAAAGCGGTTAGCCACAATTACATGCGGAAGGATCGTGCGATTCGCCGAGCTGTATAAATGCCCGAAAAGATGGATCACTGCTTGAAATTATTCAACATGAAATCCTCAGTTCGGCCAGCATAAGGGATTTACTTAATCCGGTATTCTCTATGAACATTTCTCTTGACCCATTTGTGTGCGAAAAGCCATAGTTGTGGCAAAACTTGCTAGGAATTTATTAACAGGAATTTTGTAACTGGAATGCTCCATTTCTGACGGAGACACCGTTTGAAGAACACCATGAACGTCGTGTAAGGTTTTGTTCTTAAATAGCATTTAGTCGACTCTTTCAGTTTGCTTACCTGAAATTAGATAAAGACAAGAAAATTTGTGGGCATCTATGAAGGAGTCCTTGGAGCTCTTATTCATTACTAAGTTCCGATAATGGACGGGTCATATGACTGCAGCGAAATTCGACGATAATGGATGGAGACGACGGTTATTTGGAAGGAAGATTGTATAACACTGAGTTGTTAGGCTTCAATCAACTGCTCAACCGCAAATGCAGCAAAATACGTGTCCGATCGTCATGCGTTATTCTACTGGCAGTGAAATTTGAATCGGATCCTACAATGAATAATGTGTGAGAAACAGTGTTTCAGAACAGGACTGAATGGTAACTTTCTGTAACGTATTATCACGGGGATGACAGACCCATTACTATTTGTTTCTATACAAACAAAAGAGTTGTTTTTATGTTTCAGAGACAACAGTAAACGCCTTCCTGGAATCTACTGATTAACTCGATTCTTTTCAATGCTTCGTTGTTATACGTCTCTATCTCAATATAAATAGGGATTAGGCATTTTAGAAAATTCCCAGTTTCAAGTGTGGCATGCTTTCATCGGTTGATCAGCGCCGCACCAACCAGGAACACAAACTGACTCTTAAGTAATACTTGGCTCTGAGAATGTATATATCGAATCCAGTTGATTTGAGGCTGTGGAGTGACGTAGGTTTGTGATATTTACAGACGTTGTCTCACTAGGATTATTGCTTGGTCTCATTCGAACGGTTGTTTTCGCTTATCTGGATTTGTTGAGCTGGGAAATACCTTAAACCGTAATGATGGGCATAGCTAGTTCGAAAAATACCAAATAGGGATAGATTCAGCTACACTGTATAATAGGACTTTGAATAATATACAAAGGGAGTGTTACACGGACACTTCTATTTCGCACGTGGTAGTCCGTATTTCGATTGCAAAAGAGTCTTTCGTATACATGTCTACGTGTGCCCCATGTCTCGACTTATGCCCAGCTTACCACAGTTTTAGCACCGAATCGTTGAATGTAGGACTTCGTAACGCTAACAACTTCTGCATGCCTCAAAGTAACGGACAAGAAAATGTTATCTGTTGATGTCTCGTCGTTCTGTACTAACGTGTCATTGACAGAAACCCTTAACTTTTTATGTGAATATATCGAGAACCGTCTATTTAACGTTGGGCTGCCTACAGAAGATCTTGAAGAATTATTATTGCTCTGCACAAGCAATATTCGGTTTCAGTTTAACGGCAAGCTATTTCGTCCAATTGATGGTGTTGCTATGGTCTCTCCGCTGGGACTAGGTCTTACCGGAATCTTCATGAGCATGCCAGAAAACGACAAGTTGAATGATGTGATTAAAGAAACAAAGATACGTAGGCAATATCCTCTACGCAGCAGACTAGTTAAAAAGCACACAGAAACTACTAGATATTTGTAAGAAGGCTCATACTAACAATAAACTCACTCTGAAGAAGGAAATTAACCGGCGAATGTCCTTTCTTGACGTGGCGCTAGCACGCAGACCAGATGGTTCACTAGAGAGCAGTGTAGTTAGGAAGAAAACATGGACTAGCCAATACCTGCACTTCAATAACTACGTACCGATTTGTCTCAACCGTGGTCTGATACGTTACCTGAAGAACAGAACAAAGAGGATCGATACAGATGACACGACAAAGGAGGAACTAAAGAATTTACGAAAGACTCTTAGTACTAACTTCTACCCACAGAAGTTTACCAACAGCAAAATGCGCAACAGACAACCACATTAGTGGACATTGCCGATAAGAAGAACGTCTACTTATCATTACCATTCATTGGTGACGCAGCAGCAGAGTTGACATTACGTCCACTCGGCAATGTCATCAACAAGACTTATTACGCTGCTACCTCTATTGTCAACCTTCACTGAAAACGAGCGGCTCCACTGAATATGAGGGAAAACATGTCTAACAATGTTATCACTTTTTTGATCTATTCATTTAACTGTTCCTGTGGTTCAGCCTGCATAGTTCGCATTATTAGGCGTTTATCTGAGAGGATCCGTGGACGCTGCCCTGCTTGACTTCACTTTGGGACAACAAAACGCATCAGTTTAACCATTCGGGTCCATATGATCGATTTTAATCACACAGACACGAGGACGGCTATCCGTACCATCTATCGGGTCCTGGTCACATTGTCGCGAAAGGTCAAATGCCACATCCTGTCGATAGCTGATGTGGTCGCAATCCGACTACGTCGCCCGGATCTGTGTGCGCATAAACAATTCGTTCGAACCTCGACGCTTCCTCGACCTAACGCGGCCGCCCAACCCGCAAATCAGTTTGTTCCCGTCCAACTGTCCCAGTCTGACTAACACTGACCGACTAGGACCGACTTCGTTTGTGGTCCTAACCACAGTGAAATATTGTTCTTTATCCAACCACACTCTCCTCATTAATTTTTGATCGATAACATTCTAACCCGTCACTTAATATAATTATACCAAGCAAAGAAGAGAATTGATCGAAAACCATCTGTTGGCTGAAACTCTGCTATCCAGGTTGGTTAGCGTATACATTAAGCGTTTGTGACAATTCCATATAACCGAACTGCAACGCAAAGATTGAAAACGTTCGGACGCAGACGGTGTATGCTCACCCATTCAACAACAGCCAGACGTTTTGGAAGTCCTCGGAGAGCAAGGTGCTGAAGGCAAACCTAGCATTCGTTATTTTGGCTAATTCTTTATCGGACTGTTGCAAGATAACGAGGTGGTGAAATGAAGTAAGCGACAATACCCACTCTCCAAGGCAAACCATTTGCGATCCAGAATATCAAAAAAAGGTTACACCAGATCTGACAAAACACCTCGCACTTAGGAACCGTGAAATGTATTCTGTACTGACTGATTCACTAGATCACTTCACAAAGTAGTCTACGCCCCGTTAGTTAGGTCGACAGTGCCTCAGAACTTGTCACTTCAGTGTACGTAATACCGAATGGCGCACTCTTCACAGTCTCTGCATTAATACAGCCAATATCCTAGCAGAAACGGTGGGAGAACAACCACCGGGAACCATCGCTTACATTGAAACAGCCGACTACAAGTTGTCGTCCTGATTGAGGAATAAGCATGATCTCAGCAGATTCATTCATTCGATTTTTATCTAATGCTGTGAACAACCAGTTCAAAAGTGGAACTCTGTTTGATAACGAACGTAACCGTCGGTTAGCTGTACATATGCTCGTGCTCAAGACAACCGCGAGCGAAAAGCGTCATAAGTGTGTCGCTGATGAGTTTGAAATTCTGCATGTTTTCACTGGCTTTGAGCTCCAAGGGATAACGCTATATCAGACAAGTAATTGACGTGGGCGAAATGAAGGTACGGCTGACATCCCTGTGACAGTCACGTAGATCGATGGGCTCAACTCTAGAAAGAGATCTAACCGTTCAAATACATTGATGCAAGTTTCCAGTTTCCGAAATAGTTTGAACGGTCGCTGTCACTTTTGGTACCTGCTTTTTGCTACCACCGCAATCAAAGTGAGTCAATCTTGCTTTGGAACCGTGTTGCTTGGCAACCTCACAGAATCAGTTCTGATTTCCGCAGATAATTTTTGAGAGATGGAAAATATGAACTTAAATTTACTTTAGTTTACATATGCACGTTGGATGCACGTTCATAAAGTTGTTAGCCGTCTTAGTATGATCGATGAGTACTAAGCGCCACCTTTTTCAAAGTTAGTATCAGCTGCGTCAAGTCGATGGCCAACAAAATAAGGTACTCATTGGAAATACAAATACGACATAAGCATTCATACCATCACAGAAAGAGATCTATTCAACTCTACAATACACCAAATGGTCCTCCAAAAAATGTTTATACTAAACTTTATGCATTGCCCTTCCCCAACACCTCAGTGTTTTTGAGTATCGCTCAAAAACCGGCAGTCGCGAATTGGACTGCTGTGGCTCTTACAGTAACTGTGATTGAAATGCGTCTGACAAGTTTAATTTCGGGTTTGCTCCGAATAGGCACAATCGTAGTCAAAGGACTGTTCTTTTTTCAACGCAACTTGCCTGGTAGTTACAGCGACGGTTATATACACATCCTCAAAAACGAGTTGAGTAACAAAACATATGTGGCGATATATCCAGACGGTACGCGCAATGAAGTAATGAGCACAGCGACTGGCATGCGTCGATTGCTGACTTTGTCCACTACAAATAGGGCATTGAACAATTCACACTAATAACTAGATCAGTGAGTTACTGCCAACTTGCAGTATGTACACTTGATATCCTTACCGATTATCCTGTCAGTCAGCAAGAGGTTGTATCGTTTTGCCACTTAAAAACTTTGCATGCAGCAAAACGGTCAACTGTAATTTGTTCAGCACTTGTTTCCGTCCATGAATCATTGGACCGAGTACTTGTGAACTTGTACTGCAATCAATAGCTACAGCATTCTCCGTTAATTGTTCAAATAGGGGACACTACACTTATCATCTGGCTACTAGGTATCAATATACGGTTATCGTTCTCCTAAACAGGAATACAAATCCACTTTGGTCAATCAGTGGCGGTTAAACGCCACGCTAAAAGTTCGTTCATGACTTTGTAGTTTCATGAAAATTCCACGTCGGATTCCAGTTTTATTGTCGTTTTAACACAAATGTGGATGAAATGAGTAGCAGAGATTCAAGGATGGGTAGTTACTTTACGAAGGCTACTCCTAAGTCACGCTTATTTCGGTTTGTACTCAAAATGGAGGTAAGTTTAACTGCCCCACCTGATCAGCCTCAAGCACTAATCGTGGAACAGGAAGAGGTCGAATGAACTCCACGCGATATTTGGCGATAAAAATGTGAAGATATCAGCCATATTTAATAAGAAGCTCAGGTAACCACGACTGATTTCTTTAATTGTTTTTTTTTATAATGAATGCAACTCTTTAATCAGGTTGATGGAGCAGTCGATTGCCATCGTTCAAGGAAGCAAGGAACTACAATCGGTCAAGATACTTCGTGACATGAGAGTAGTACTCAGTAAAGTCCAGAACTTTGTGCTAATGGACTGTGTGCAACATAAAAAGTAGCGGATAAACCAAGTGGTATTCAGTGCTGCGCCCACAAGCACCTGATGAAGAATTCAATAAACTTCTTTTCACTCAGTGTTTAGGACGAGAAGATAGTCTACACTAGCCTTAGCGGACGAATGATTGGCCTAAAATACCCCTTCCGCCATTTACAATAAAAAGAGTGACCACATGTTTTGGAGAACCTTACTTTCAAATAATTGAAAATCCCCGCAGAAAATAGTGAAAGAATTTTTTGGTTCTATCGAACAGAACTGTTTTCCATAAATCCTCATCCTAGGCTGGTACAATCGTATATCGAATCAAGTAACAATGAAGGAAGTTATTGATAAGAAACAGTACGATGTTATGGCGATTGGATAAAACACGAATACAACTTAGTTGTGGTTATGCTTACACGGTTTTAGGAAGTCATCCCAACAAACTTTCTTCATTCTTACTTGATTTGATACATAATTGTACCAGCCTAAGATGAGAATTTATCAAAAACAGTTCTGTTCGCTTCTAACTGTTGGCTTAAACGTTAAGGTTGAATCGCATCAATGGTGCATAGTCTAATGAATAGTGAAGAATCAAACGTTTGGATCACACCCACCAACAGATTGGCCTAAGTAAAAAGTCAAGGCTAACTCGGTATGAACCGGATGTGAGTTTATAAGCGGACTGGCGAGTGATTGCAGACATTGTGCAGATTGGATGAAATGGTTAGACAAACATATGACAGGATTACACAGCTGAATCACGTCTATTTCAGTCATTGTTATGTTTCAGTCATACTCGGACCTTGACTGCTTCTGGATGCTTTCCTGAATGGCTTCTGAATGGCTAACTACTGTTCACGCTTTTACCCGTAGCTGCTGGCTGTGTCACAGTCCTAAATGAGAATTGCGATATCATTAAACACTGTTCAGGTGTGAAATAATAAATTCAATAACTACAAATAATTTTAGACGTAGGAAAAATGTCAAAGTAAAATGTACATAGCACCACTTTATTTGTCTATGGAACATCGAACAATGAAATATTCGTAGTTCCCAGAATTTTGTAGATCAGAGAGATCGTAGAAAGATTACACTTATCTGGTACTCTGTTGGACGGTGATGAATCATTAGTGGCCGACAGAACAGACAAAATAGACGAGTAAGGAGCATCAGTTCACGAATGAGGAAAATAATGCAAAACTGAAAACCGTAGAAAAAATCTTCGCCGAGACATGAAAACGAAACAATAAACAGACAGTTCAATAGGTAGTGACTTTCTAGCGCCGATGTTGGAACGAGCACTCCGGATGAAATTGTCACAAGCGTCGAGCATATTGGATAATCGGAAAAGCTTCATGAATCATTGCCTCATTTCTTCGCCTAAATTTAAATATGGTTACCCTAATTCAGGTTGGATAGTTCAGAATGAGTAAAGCCTTATACGGAAAAAGGTGCTATCTGCCTTTCACCCTGTGTTTCAGCTTCAGTAGCTTAAGTCGGAGGAATAAGAGTTGCATTAAACACAAGCGTTTTAACTAAACCATCCAATGGTATTTAATAATTTACAGCGAATTAAGGTCGTCTGTTATGTGCTGATAGGACATAGGGAACTGTGCAGGTATGAGTAAACCTCCTTAGTAAGCAACTGTATGAAACAGGGAAACATGATGAATAATCCAGCGCTGTGCTTTCCTGAACGAATGAGTGTTGTAAAAAAGTGTAGATGACAACCTCAGGTTGACGGCGCACCGGTCAACTGAAAGTCGATAGAAATATCTAGCTGAACCGTGAAATATAAATGAGTAGGCAGTCCAAGTATCGCGGTTGCAATCATTTTCATCAGGGTGCATTTGAAAGTCAGAGTGATATCTTCTAAATCAGTGGCTGTCAGGTCGCGGTAGTAGACAGCTTGACTAATGGTTTGCCTACTAAAATCCGCACAAAACTAAAATACTGGCAAACTAACATTGTTTGACCTATGAAGGAGTTAAATTGAGGCGGCTGCGTTATGACCCAATGATATATAACGACATCAATTCCTAGTTATTCTCTCTCAGAAATACCTTCTACTACTCGTAGCAGCATTTTCGTCTCAGCACATAAGAGTTACTAAGGACTTAGATTGTTCTGGTCGTTTGAAGATAGAAACTAAGGAAAACTTTAGACCTGGAATGAGCTTAGATAGCTAGCCTGACTGTATTCCATTAACATTCTTATTAACAGACTGAATTTTCAGGTGCATCCGATGCTCTCCAAAACTCTGATAAAATGAACTTAATTAGCGTATTTCAGTCTGCGGCTTCACTCTATTTCTTCCCAAATTCGACCACGTTTTTTATGCATGAGGGCCATGCCGATTCCATGCACTTTAGGAGACACTGAAGTAAAATGTTATCGAATATTTGTCGATCAAGCTATGCGGAAGTTAGACGACAACGGACAGTGTGACGATTTACATATATTAAGCCTGCTGGCTGCAGTCACCATCCCTTTCATGTCTTAACACGCGTGTTGTGCTCTAGATGATGACTGGGCGACCCACTTAATATCTCCGTTATTCTTACACACATCTTTCCAGAACCACAGGGATAATTACATCGTTCCCCACAGGTTAGTAGTCAAGAGGTTTTCAAGACTACATGGAGCGATATATGAGGTGACAGTTATGGTTGTGAGATAACCTGTTATGATATTTCTATTGGTTATTTGTATGCACCTTCAGTATCTCAAAGATGCATGCATACAAATTCCTACAAGATTAACTATTTCTAATATACAAGTGTTAACGCTGTCATCATTAAGACGGATGACTTTCAGAGTGTTTAGTTATCGTAGTTTGCGAAAGTTTTCTACTGGCTACAAAACTATTTATCAACTTCCGTTGATACTGACGTTTATCCTCCTTGCTGTTGATAATGGTTAAGTGATATGGGTTTGCATAGTCATCACCCACTGATATGTAGTCCAGATGACTTTCGGTGGTGGAAATCTATTCGATTCACCGTTTATCCAAACCCCAACACTACAGAAGATATGACAAGGGGCCAATCCAAGTGTCGCGTTAAAGATACAGCATCAAGATTGGATGAACAGTCTCAACGTTGAGTCTTCTGTTATTCGCTAATTTGTTTTTCCGTTAAACGTGAAACGCGCCCGGTCGAAACTTTTATACTTAGAGGGCGACCAAGTGAACGAGGCATATTGGTACAATCAACCGTGTATGCATTCGGAAAGAAAGTGTGTATCTGTTACATATGAGCAAAAAGTTATTACGTATTCTAGTGGCTACTCAGTAACCTGCTAAAGACAGTTCGCCAGCAGCATGTGCCTGCTGGTGAGGTGTTAAGTGTTAAACGCACATTAACTGTTCGTTTTATGGTACGCAATAATAACATTACTGGAGTCTGTGTAATCTTTGTTCGCTCCGTATGAAACTCCGTACTATCAACTAGGTGTCCTGTTTGCCGCCCGCCGTTGCTTGTGCCTTATTTCACATTAACTTGTGGTGGGATAACTTGAAAAAACGGCAGCAGTCCATTTGGAACAGTATGTTACCGTGTCTGTGAGACACGGCAGACTCTACAACAAGTGGGATAGGGTTTCGTTCACTTTCTACTCATTAAATTAGATCAATTGGTGGGATGAGAGTGTAATTCGACAACAGAATTTGTGGGAAAGCCAGAATAATATCTTACATCGATTGTGATAAGACTGTTCAGTTTAAGAGAATGAGGGCATGGTTTGACGTCGAAGCTTCAAGGTTGTTTGTAAGTGCGGGCAATTTGTTTACCCTTGCGGGGGCTTGTCACCAACAGGAGGACGAATAGTATCGTTTCTGAGACGTCAATCAACCCATGTCTACCCACTGAGGGATAAAAACCACGGTCTTTAATTATATTCTACAAGCAGTAGTGAGTCAACAATACTGATTAATTTTTGTGATAATTCTTATCACCTCGCCATACATCACAACTGATTTTCGATCTAAATTCTTGTATGCCTATGAACTGTCATCTTAATTTCCATTTGCTTTCGAGGTCTCCCGTATAAGTGCAACATAGTAAATGATACTACAACAAATCCAGCTGGGGTTTTGTTGCACGTTTATTCACTGAGATGACGTTATTTCTCCTGTTTCTTAGTAACTCTTTAACTTTGTGTCGACTCTCTGTGTGATCGAAACTCCTTTTGACAAGTGCCTTGGTTTACGTGGCTGTGGTAGACATAGGAACGCTTGTACAGATTGTAGCATCCGGCGTTCGGTAGAAGTGTTTGTGGCAAAAAACAGTTCTATCACGGCCGAACCTCATTATAGACCTTCTGTGCTAACACCACGGGGGTCTGTGTTTAGGCATCGCCGTAAATTGTCATGACAGCCTGATCTAATCCAACCAGTTTTGGTGCAGTCATCGGATCTAAGTCAGTTGTGCCCACCAAGAATCGAATTCAGACGCACCACTCGATTCAACAAGAAACGACGGCCCAGTTTGACAGGCTGTGTGATATGTCCTCTCCAGTCTTCTTTCGGTAGCAGTCTAGCAACTGGACTGTAGCCTGATTTACTGTTCATGATATATTTCTATGTTGCTTTTCCGTTTAAAGCAGGAACACTGATTCATTTGGTGGCACACCACAAACTTGGGACGATGACATACTTTTCATGAAACAGGCTCTGTCGTGACGTACCACTTGAAAACAGATGTTAACACTTAATCTGCTGGGCATTGTATTCGATGATACTCCCTCATTGTGGTAGGTAGGGCTTATGATCACTTAGGATCTGGAAACTAATGAGATCTTAATCCAGGTGTCCATCAGTGATGTCGTAGATGTCTGTCTGGACCTAGTTGAGGCCCACGGCATCATATACTCCGGAGAATCAAACCCATGATCCATGAACTACCTACATAGTGTAGTCCATGCACTTGTTCACAAGACCACGGAGGCACGGTCAACGGGGGGTTGTAGGACGGTATGTGGTTAGCTCTTCTAACTGTTACGCTTATTTTTGCTCGTAGGGTGGAGTTAACTAAACGTATCCGTGGTTGGTGTTCAAACGAGTACGCATCCACCACTACCCCTTGGCAAAACAGCTATCCATTAATTCTATGGTGCACACAGGGACCAACTGTTTCCAAAATTATTCCCCAACACCTTAACGGGACTTGGTGATTGCATGTTTGTTTGTAGGCCAGACGCAATTTCAGCCGAGGGGCGACAAAAAACGAAAGAACTCCGGTTATGGTCAATGCATATGCATGTAGCATTCATTACTCATCGGCTATCGGCACGCGCCACGGATCCACAAACAATTCATTCTCTCTTTTAGAGTGGCAATCATAATCTACCTTTATCGACCGTGTTTACGCATTCAGACATTTCTTCCGCAGATACGGATAACAGCCTTCTTGGCTTTGCATTGCGTACATAAAGTGTCAACGGTAATAGCAGCGTCCTGTCAAGTGTTCTTTTGGTGTAACCAAACAATGCACTTGGTCACAGAAGTTGTTTATTACCATATAACTGCCACACGACCTGTGGATTTACACAACAATGAATTCAACCCAATTTTGCACTGTTGATATGTATCGACATCCGCTATTAGCCGTTCGGTTCTAATTGCTTAAAGATCCCGGGCAGTTTAATCGTTACTTCCCTGTATACCGTATTCATTGCATTAAGAAATGTTTCTAGTAGCAGCCCATCTTTCTTTCCGAACTGATTCATAGTGCACTTTGACGACACTGTGCACCATACAACACTCTTTTCCTTCCGAGATATCTTGACTTTTGTCTGTGGTCAACCAATTTTGTCCGACTTCTGCAGTGTTGTTTCATGTCTGGATTATTTTCTTCTGGTTGACTCGTCCGACTACTTTTTATCGATTTTCCTTTCCGTCTCACAGTTTAACTCGGTCATGCGCATCTGGCTGTGTCTTTACAATATCACCTACAAACTAAAGAGTATTGACTACCACGAAGATCAGATTTGTGTGGTAAATCATTTTTACAACAAAACCGGTGGATTCCGTGGACATGTCAATTAATCAGTGAATTTCACTAAAAGGCGGAAACTTATTGATAAAGCTTACTTGTATTAGAGAAAATTCACATGAACTGAAAAGGTAGTACTGATTGCTAGTGTTGTTTGTCCTCTAGGACCACTGGTTTCCGGCTGAAACCTTCGGAACCGAACGCCGTTGTTCAATGAATGTACCATTTAAGATTTATCACAACTTATGCGTTCACACAGACACATCAGTCAGTTCCTTTTAGAATAAACCACCAGATTCGATTTTTATCCTTCAGAAAGCTTCTTAGGAGTGCATTAACATGGCACATCCTGAGATTGAACGCTCGCCAAAATCCCCACTACCTACCAGAAACCAAACCATTACTCACTAGGTTGTTGATAATTTTAATTGAAACGTGGTGGGATTGGTCCTAACAGTTGCAGTTGACGCAATGGATACTCTAACTTCTTAGGCATCCGTTCGATTTTCTTGCGTACAATATTTTCCATCGCATGCTGATCCAGTTTACTTTGTTGCATTAAAATTCCCGCGTTAACTCATGGACTTGACGGCAAGAACGTGATTAACCCAGTTAACCCAAAGAGACGACCCATCCTAATTAGGACATTTCCCACTGAATTCTTTGACCGATTAAACGGTAAGGTTATTCGAGGGGCGTCAACAGCTTCGCCTAATCAGAACAGGGTTAGCGGTCAAAATGTAATGGACAGCATGACCTCATTTAACAAAGTGTGGACCGCATTGGTTCCTTTGACAGGTAAAGTGTTGAGAGTGATTATGTCTGTCCGCGGATCTCACGCCCAGCTGGAGTGAGCCTTAAGATCATGGTAGACCTCAAGGTGTAATGTGAAAGCGATCCCGTTTTTAAAGAAGTTTCTGAACCAGTTTATAAAGAAGGCTGACAGGGGCAAGTACACTCGCTTCATTTCCGAAACGTATTTTCGAAGCATTCGAAAGTGGTCAGAATTGACAAATGGTTGTTCTTTTGAACGGAGTTAAATGTCGTTGATAAACAGATTGGGAATAACACAACGTTACGGGCAATTTGTAAGACCCTACGTTTCAGCCACCTCGGGTAGAGTTAAATGTCTCTTACAAGTGATTTCATGTGGACTACATCATTTATGAAGTATGTCCCCGGAAAAAGATACGAGAGCAAAATTCTGACAGAAACAGAGATCGGTATGTTGCCGGGGTGGACTACTGTAGGCCCAGCGATTACACGCTAATTTTTGGTATTGGGCGTTAAGGGTATGAACACAAATGAGAATCTGGAATTTCGACAGCTGCTAGCTTGTTGACTGAGAGAATGTTATCCAAACACAAAGACGATTTGCTAGATTGGCGAGGCAAAATTCAACGTGTTTTGTACGGCCAGTGGGACGTTCAGCAAAAGAAATGAAGGTTCGCACCTCTGTAACAAATATCTGTATTTGTAGTCCTCATTTGATAGCAAGCTACACGAATAGGTGGGGATCATGGGGTAGCAGTGATTATAAGCACTGGCTGCGAACCCTACTCGATCAGATGAAGATCAGTACACCTACGTTCGACATCGTGGTGATATGCGACAAGTCACCGTGTCACACTTATGTGGAAAGTATGCCTGCCGAGGAGGTATATAATAGAGGTTAATCGTTACGACAGGCGTATTTACACTCTTGGTAGGACGTATACGGAGTAAGAGATGTTGAGGAAAACGTTAATGGCGAACGGATATAGCGAAAAGATCATGGAAACCCACAGCGTCATGAACAAACATAATGCGCCAATCCACACAGCTCAACAGAGAGGGTTGTTTCTATTTCTGCAATTCAAAAAAGTCCACGTGGTGAACACATACAACCGCCCAAGTACGCTTAGTTCAAACACCCAAAGAAAAAATTCCGCAGAATCGCGAACGCAGTTTGTCTAGTAATACAGTCTCCCGCGATATCTACCAGTTCAAATGCAGTTGCTTGACGTTTATGTGAGCAGAACCGATCGGCAAGTGTCTCGGTGAGTGGCAGAACACATCCCAAACTAGTAAAAACAACGGATGACAAACCTCTCCTACTGCTGAGTCCGTTGTTCCAAACACTTTACCATCAACTGTCAGATATCTCTTGATGACAGATCACCATGTTGTTACATTTACCGAAATCATGTTGGTTGGAATTCACCATCCGGAGCTACATACACAAAAGCATTTGAAACAACCCATCTGGTTCTTGTGGTGTTGCTGACATAGTACGTGATGCGACTGTATGGTTGCATGTACCATGTCTATCTCAATTTTTTTGTCATATATAACCTATGTTTTACCTATTGCAATATATGTTTTCCTTCTTTACAGATGAAGCTATAATACAGTTTTGTCTGACGGGCGACCACTGATTTAGCGTTCAGCAAAACTGCCTCATGGCAAGAATGTACACTGTCAAAGATCGCTAACAGGAACGAAAGCGGTGTCTGGTGCTTAGTTTTGGTTGAAGACGGCTGCAAATTACTTTTTGTTGCAAGAGTTGAGAGCAGCGTGTGTGTACTATTCATATTGTATTCAGAATTGTTATTCAGAACAGCCTATTGCTTATCAATATGCGCTGAAACACCAAATAAACTGCATCTCAACATGATTTTTGTCTTGTTTACTTGCAGCAGGAGCCAACATTTCCCGATAAGCAATTATCAGTAACTCATTTTCATAGTATTCTTTGGACCACACCTCAAACCAGTGGGGTGAGGACTTCACACGATCGGTCGGTATTTGTGTAGCACTCACGCGGCGAATGTATTCTCATGTTCATCAGTCTACACTGCACACCCTAAAACAACAACAAAGACAGCCGATCACATTACTTAGATACTACTGCTTTTATGAATATGGAAGCAAAATCGTCAAGACTGACTTGGTATTGACATCTCAACTGACAGCTGACTTATTGTAAAGGGGGAGGAGGAACATATACAACGGTCGTTGGTTTAGTCGATTTGCTTTTTGTATGGTATACGTTCATTGTTGGTGGATTATTTGAAACAGTCATTCCTCGTTGCAAATATCGACTCAGCATACAAAAGACTGTTAGGACAGGATTTATACCCTAACCGATTTTGCTGCATCTCTAATGGTTTTTAATGTTGAGCGAGCTGAATCTACTTAATTCTAAATTGTAAAATAATCACAAATCAAAGTTTAAAACCAATTCGGTTAGTACCTAAACAGCGTCAACTTCACAAACAGTTCTATTTGTACGTATACAATCTAGTATTCTAATCTGCCCCCTGAATCATGTTCTAAATACTCAGGATTCATCACCTATTTTAAAAATTGGGACATTACTAATAGTTCATCATTTGCATACGAAGTATACGGAAAAACTCCAGTTTTCCGAAGAAAAGGACAATGCACGTATGATCACTGTAACCCGCAGGTCAGCCGACTCTACTTTGACTACCCATGACTTCGCGGATCAACATTCGGACAACGTGGACGCACCAGGTGACAGCGTTCTTCCGAAGTAGGGGTTCGAACAACAGTTCTGAAAAGAGAAACAATACGAACAAACATGAGCCGAAGGCCCAGTAAGCCATGCACACAACTTACACAAACGTAAGCTATAAAGGCACCGACAACACAGCACCACGCTCCGTTACACAACTCAAATTCAATTCGTGCGCGCTCGCTGGTTTCGGCTGCGCGCTACATTACTGTGGACCTATGTACGTTGAATAGAACGTTGAATTCACCTGCAAGGATATGGTAACTGAATTCTGAGGCATACCTTGGGGGAATCTGTTGATACTTGTAAACGACTGAGACGTAGACGTGAAGTGTATTTTGTTTTCTTCTCACCGGACAATGGTTAAGCACCTTTCCCTCTCTTCCGCGACACAGTATAGATAACAGGTTTTTAGAAGAAAGCTTTAAAATGTTCGTTTTAGAATGTAACCTTCCACCCCTAATGTCAAAGGGTCAACAGATCGGTAGGTTTCTATATTTATGTAATTTTTACGCGCTGTTTAGTGTNGATGGTCAACTTGAAAATAAACCAAATCCCCGACTACTCATCGGTTTTCAGGTAGTTTTTTGAAGTAACACCACAGTTTTTGTTGCAAATAGATAGACTTGGACGAATCTTAAAAAGTTATGTGTTTGACCATGTCCAAAAACCAAACTTAGGTTAATCATTCAAACACGGACAATCACAGTTTCGTTAGCAATCATATTCAAGTTTATCTGAAATGTCCAAAATACTTTTCAACGTAATTCAAATTATATAATTATGCGACTATTTGCATGCTGTGTTGCAAATCAATGGGATTGGTGGAACTCACTACTACCTCCTTCAGTTCATGCAAATACAATGCAACAATTTTGCAAGCGACAACTAATTTGAGTCTCCAAAGCTGGACATAAGTTCTTAAACTCTACACTCCTTCGGTTAGTGAATGACAACCCTCAAAGAACACCATGCGGTAGTGACCAGTAAACGTTAACCACTGAATAAGAACTCTGACTGAAACAAAGCTTGTTTATGGAACACGTCAACGCTTCGTCTGCAGAAGTAATTAACCAAGTGAATGACAACGTTAGCAGATTTCCAAGCCCAACTTAATGGCTGAAATTTTGTGTTTGAGTCTAAATACCACAAGGTAGTTTGGCTAACCTGTGAGTGAAGTGAATGTTCTTTTCACAAAGATGAACGAAATGTCAACAGGGACGTGTATTCTGAGTTAAGTCTACTCAGTTTGGCGAAACCACATAATTACGCTTCGTAGATAATAGGAGAGTCACTGGGAAGGGTCGATACCAAGACAGAAATATCATTTGCTACCTGCTGCAATTATGAATAACTAAAGTACGCTGTTATTCGGAAGGTGAAATCAAGACTTGTCTAATCACTCGAGAGTGTTTATATGAAAAATAATGTATATGTTTGGAATTTTGCATCTGCTGGCGGGAGCTCAGTCAATTTGTACAAACTACACAGCTAATCTTTTTGGTTCACAGCAGGAATCTAAGGATTTTTCTGTACAGTTTTTGAAGCCAGTCTCTTAGACCGACCAGTAAGCCCACCACATTTCATCAGAAAGTTTGCTGCCTTGTGTTTTCGGTATAAAGTGCAAGCCAATAGGTTACAAATCAAGACGAACCTGTTCAACCACTTAACATATCGATGAAGCGCAGTCGAACTTCTGAGTACCCAACTGTGTAGGGTTTAGGATAGCCAACAAATCCTGGCATTAAATCTCGGATTTATAAGTCTAATCAGCGATACAGACCTCTCTCTGAAACACTGCAGCGGTGTATATGTTATTGAAACAGTGAATGTGTATTGGTTAAACTGACAGTCTTGTTGGTCACAGAAGAGATTTATGGGAGAATATCGCGATATCATGTCAGTTTACACCTAATAATCCTAGTTTTTATTCAAAATAGTGTCAGTTAGTCTTATGAGGATGAGGCGTTAAAGCATGGCAGAAATTTAAGAAAACTGGTTATGAATGTGTGGATAAAATTGACCGACGTACTTTTTTTCGGTTTCATTAAATTCCTTTAGCATGCATTACATCTCGTCATAAAATAACTAGTAATTTATCAGAAGTACTTATTTAAAAGACAGGCCAAATGATCGCTGCCCTAAATGTAGAAACTTCATCAGTGTAGAAAGTAGACATATGTTGCAATATGTTAACATTCCGTTTACTCTCGTCAGTCGCAAACTTGAAAAATGCAAGCTATATATGACAGACATTTTAAGATAGACAGACACGCAGACAATCATACCAACCTATTGTTTCATCACAACCACGGCAACCCAGTGGGTTGCTTCAACCACTTTTGTGTAAATAGAGCCGACTGATGAGTTCTAACCAGCATAGCTTCACAAAAGCTAGTAACTTCGGGTTTTGATGAAGTAGCGGTATTTTGAATGGTCTAAATAGGTCATTCTGGCGACCTGTTATTATGAAATGTTTGGCAATGGATGGTGCAGGGTTCCGGGCAACGGATACACTGGTTTGATATTGTTGCGTCCAGCGTTGTTCGGAAGGTAATCTGCCACTCGTTGGGATAACTATCGGTCTGTTATGCCTATGTAGATGTCATTACAACTGCAAGTGAACTGATAGACAACGTGAGAGACAGAATAGTCAGACAAATTGCGTTCGGGTTTGTGTAGAACGGGTCTTTTGGTAGTTTGAATCAGGCGAAATTGGGTGGCCGCACAATTAAGAGGTAGAGCAGATTTCAATTTGTGCCCTGATGTCGTTTGCCAAACGATCTCGTTCAAATTGCGAAAGTAGAGATATCTTTTTTCAGCTGTAAGAATGACTCATTACATTTGCTCATCTTGCTATGGGTGTCTATGAACTTTCCGGGATGTCCGTTTGTCGATAACGTTCTCATTATTACCTCTTCCTCTGTCTGCAGCTCATCAGAAGTGCAAATACGCCTTACCCTATGAGATAATGTTTTGAACAAACCCCGTTTGTATGCCTTCCGGGCAAATCTGAAGAACTGAAGACATTGTCCACCCCAATTCAAAATGATCAACCTCCGTAAAAATCTACACCCTGTCCATACCCTTTCAACCTCAAAATGTGTTATATATAACTTGCATGTTTCACGATTGCACCTGATGAGAGTTAACGAGACGCTAACATATCGCAATATATGTCTCCTTTCTGCACTGATGAAATTGTTAGAGGGAACCCAGCGTTTTAAATGTAGAAACTTTCCTCAGTGTTTACAAGAGAGCCCCAGCTATTGAAGTAAAACTGCTGTCTTTCATCTGCTTACTTGTGTGAACAATTGCAGCAACAGAAATACTAAGATTTCACTTGGTTTAAGCCTTTGAGAATCGGGCAGGCCTTGCATTCGACGTGATGCAATGCGCGTACCGTGCAGTCAGCTAGAATCAACCCACCACGTACCCACGCTTGTCATTTATCACAAGAACAATCAGGGCTTCGTACATAAATTTGGGCTGGTAGGTTGGGCCTCTGAATGTTCGCAAAACTCCACATTTAGGTGGCAAGCCTTTCTCTACCAAACCAGCAGACATCACCGTGTGTGCATAGGTGTTTGAGCCCACAGGTTTGAGTTCAAACATCTCTTTTGTTGGTGAAACTTTGGCAACCTACGTGTCATCCTTGGCAAATAAATGTCTACTTGAAATTACGTCTAAACTCGGGGAGTGACTGCCACAAATAATTTTCCGATTAGAGTCCACAATGCAAGAGGACTGACATTAGAATTGAGAGAACCTTGTCAACGCAGTCATCTTACTATCTGGGCCAGTAGTACGAGTTGATAGACTGCATATTCTGGAATCTGGGGATAACCTACCGGAAATCATGTGTTCGATAACTATAAAGACGAAGGTGTCTAAATACCGTTATTGCATTCAGTTGTTTTTGTTTTACCGGAGAAAGCAACGAAGTTCTATCGCTACTCGTCCTGAGAATCATTATTTTAATTTCTACTAGAGTGTTATTGGACTGTCAGATCTGCCTGCTGACCCTGTGAATTTCAGTTATTTTACGAGCAATAATCCTTTAGATGAGAGTTCATGCAGTCGCTTGCAAGCTGTTGATAAATATCATTTTGAAACATGAAGCGTGGTTGTTTTTATCAGTTTTTAGTTACAATGTTTATGTCAGCTAGGTAGCCAGCACTTGTTTCTTTGCACAAATTAGCACATTGGTTTACAACGTTCATTTATTTCTCTCCTAGTAACATGTTGTGGATGCCATAGTTTTACATCAGTTTTGTAGTGGTATTTTATTGTAACCATCAGGAACGTGTGAAGACCATTTTTTAGTCAACGTTTATAGCAGGTAATTTTTGCGTTTTCTGTTCTGCAGTGTAAATTTGTTTTAATTTGATCCCACTTATTTTGGCTAATAATTTTTGGAACCTGCTAACCGCAAGCAGTCGTTTTCGTTTGCTCTCTTGCCTTGTTTGTACGAACGATTGCCTAGAGTTTCTTTACGAATACGTTCAGCGTCCATCATGATTTTTAGTTCATAGTCTAACTATTATTGATTTATAGTGGTGCTGTATTGGTGTATTATCCAGCTGATATGTTTTTACCTAAACAAATGACTGTTTTTGCTACGAATAAACTTGTGGGCAATTATTTCCGTAATATCAAAAACGCTGGGAAATCTTCGTTCCAGATTTGATCCGCAGCCTTCGGCGGAAATGTCGATTATTATCTTACGATGTTCTAGAATGGTTTTTTTACGTCAATCCACCCAAGGATTTCCTTGACACGCTGATAAATCTGTGAAACTCTGTTGGGTTTAACTAACTGTAAGATGAATACTAATCACTGAAAGTGAACACACTGAAAATACATTGAGTAAGAATGCAGTAGAATTTTCAATCCGTCAAACAAACAGTGTACCGTTTGCACTCACAGACTGAAATAGAAGTAGCTCGTTCTATCACTTCGTTGGCCAAAACGTCATCCACATCCAGCCCATACTTTTGTGTTTGTGTTTTGTTGCACTGATTGTGCTGGTCAAGAATTTCTTCTCAGTTACAAATGTCGTCGGTTTACTAAACCTAATTGGATTATGGCAGAACTTACATGACAGTAATAAGTAACATGATCGCACTTCAGATTTGTGAATTAGAAAAGTTACCGCTCACCTTAATGTTGATAGACCGATGTAGCTACAACCCAGGCAGCCATTTCAGTAAGTAATGTGCACATGTGTAGTAGAATGGTGAGGTGTATTAGAATAAACTATTTTCCTTTCTACTAGCTGCAACGTCTATGTGCTTCGTATCACTTGAGGAAAAGACTGAAGTTGATTTTAGGAAAGCACACTGGATCTAGCTTCAGCGGTACGATTCTGAATGGACAAGAAGGTAAGAAAGTTTGTTAACCCAAACTTCAGAGCGTTGTGTCGACATATTCGATAAAGTGAAATGTGTCGAGGTGCGCCTCAGTATTAACGCAGACATTCCTCACACCACATAACTTCGTTAGAAAATATTACTGTGCCTAGAAGTTCGCGGTAAGATTGTTCCAAGGGGATGTGCGAGTAAGACAGAATCAATGAAGAAGTTTATGCAGTAAACTAGGTAAACTTGTGATGCTTTTTGACAGATGAGGATGGATTATAAATGAATTTCAAGAAGATTCCAAAATGCTACAACGGTTTTTATAAACATTTTCACGGATCGATATCATCAGACAAAGTGTATCATCACACTGGCTAATTGATTTATGTTAAATAATTCTCCGGTAACAATCAAGATGCCACTTGAACAGTGGATATTGGCCTCACGTCCGAATGATTCACGGTAAGTAGCAGTAACGAAAGAATGTTTTTGACAATTTTTCGTTAGATCAATAAGGTCAGATTAAACCACTCAAACTCTGATTCACAGGTAATGGTGCTGTTTAGTTTAGAGATCCACACACAGGACTAGGTCATCAAGTTCCTGGTTAAACTATGGCTGAAAATGGACAATAATCATGTGAAAGTTAGCCACAGCAACGACACAATTCTTATCGACTTCTTCTGATGAGTACATAGAGCGTAAGTGGATGGTGATGGATACCACGATGACTAGAATTGGCTATTTGACGAGATGTGGATTAGTCACCTGCGCATTATAAACCATACTTGGGGATATCATAGGATCAACGAGACGATCTGTTTCAGTAAGATGTGAAACTGGTAAGCTGTTAGGTAGTTCCTATCGAACCTATCCCGAACCAGTCAGCATTTTGTTTGTCAGTCGGTTTTGAAAAACAGCTGTCCTAGTGTAAAACTACAATGAAATAAATATGCAATGGTAGATAAGGCGAGGACGGATAACTTGTCATTCGTGCTCCAAACAACTAATCATACAACACTATCTTGCGTGATACGAAACCACTTATTTCTGTTCAGCTACAGCATACAACAGACAGGCGAACCAGACGCAGATACTTGATTGCTTGTATTTAACACTCAAATAACTCGAACAGAAATGAACAGTTATCAATGGGAAACATGCCATAAACATGTTTAAAAGCACACAGTATCCTTGAAACGTCGGTTGCTGGGTGAATGACGATCACATGCAACACTGTGGTAGTAGTATACACCAAAATACATCATTACAAAGTTGTCACGGTTTCGTGCATCGGTGATCTCTGATCCTACCACCTTCAGGTGTACTCGGAACTACTGCGCTTCTCTCTAAACGCCAATTTACAATAACCTTGAACGTTTTGCTGTACTGAGCTGATAAAGATGCTTTGCGATGGTAAATACAAATCAGCATTTAACTTCCCACCTATCAGTTCTTGAAGCTAGCTGGTTTTATAATTGCGGTCAATTGTATGGCAGATAACTCTTGTCACATAGTCCCACAAGCTTTGGATGCGCCATGCCATCAGAACAATTCCACTGAAAGTCGTCTTCATCAAGTCATCAACTTTTGTTAAAAGGTTTCAAGCTACGTATCTACGTACTCCATGTAAAAAGTGGTTCGACATTTGAAATATGCTACTGAGAGTGCGACTTGCACAGCGCGTGTAAAGTAACTAATATTCTCACTATCAGCTGCCATATGTCTTTGTTGTTGAACGTCTTTACCGTGCGATCAGTCGTCATTGTTTGTCCACAGTCGCCGAATTCCCGATAGTGGTTACTTCGACTTCTCAAACAACCTCAGCCAACAGTTTACGTATAACTGTTAATTTTCTCTCACTTCATTGATCTGTCTACATTAGATAGTTGAGGTGGACATCAACAGACAAGAACATATCTCGATAGATGCACGCGAATAACCTACTTTTAATCTTCCCCAGTTTTGAACTTGTCAAAATAAAGAATTCGGGGATTGAAACTTAGGAGCCAGAGAAAACGAATTAACCGTGGGACGATAGACCTAATTTCAGTTGGGTTCGGATGTAGCACGATGATAGATGGTCAAGCGGAATCGATTTATGGTCGTATTCTGTTATTTATCCATATAGACCATCGAGCGTATACCGTGAAGACAAAGATATACAACTGATTCATTTCAGTCCATTCGTTGTGATCCTGTAAATTTGTTGCTTTGTCTGAGAAACTTTATTGCGAGATTTTCAAATAGTTGAAAACGTACTCTGCCAGCCAGAAATAAGTGTATATGGCACAGATGAACCACATTAGGTCCACTGGCAAATGCGACTTTCAATGTTCGCTTAGGTCCAGTTTACAAATTTTGTACTCTACAGTGTACTCAGAAATATCCCTCCCAATCTTTAGGCCATAGTAAAGAGCTGGCATTCGTGCCATCTAGTTCCCTTCATCTGACTGACTATTTTTGCTAAAGTTTTATGTTAACGAAACCGTGCTTTTTGCAGTCGTTCGTTCTTTACCCCTATGAGACATCTTGGCATGCAACCGCATGAAACTAGCGTGAAGGTCACTGTTTCCCTTGGTCGAATGCGCTGGGCATTGGTTAGGACTTACGGTACATGACAATGATTTGCCGATTTTCTGTCTGAATACACCAATTTGCCAAGTAAACTGAATCAACAAGCCTTTGGCTTATCGTATAAAATAAATGAAGACAACAGACTACCGGGCTTCTTGAGTTTTCGCAACTTACCTTGAGGTTTTTGAATTCAACTTTCCACGGTGATGATACCGTTGAATGCCACCTATAATCCGGTATTACACCCTCTCCAATTTATCACGACCTGAAAGAACGTACGTCTTTAGAGCTTTTGATGAATGTTCTTCTGAGGCAATATTGCCCCACCGCAAAAGCGGTTCATCATCCAGAACTTACATTTGTTACTGCATTTCGATCTAAGACATCCAAAGCACTGCCTGTAGTTTGTGCGCAGTTTGCAAGACGATTTACCATTCAGAAAGTTTAAAAATACTTATGCTTATTATTTGGGATTCGGTCTATTCTGCTGCATGCGACGGAACACACTTCCCAAAGTGGTTTCTTGTGAAAAATGTGGTAACAGAAGCTGCAGATCTGTATGCTTTCCGATGGATAAGGAATTGTTGGCATTAGCTAGACCGTGGATGATTGGGCAGTTTATTGCACATTAGGCTCAGTCTGCTGAACAATCGTCATGTGCTCTTACTGATCAGCACTTAACGTAGACGATAAGAGGTACCGTAAATTAAAACGCACCTTACGGCACTAAAGGCAACTGAGCAATTCATATCAAAACACTGCTATCAACAGATATCGTAAGCGACAATTCACAATTATTATTCCTTACATATATACATAGCCCTTTGTGGACGTGACCTGCTCTCGTTCGATCACAGTAAGCCGGAGAGAACTAGCGTCCTGATTGGACAACTGGGAAATTAATTGACTGAGTAGAGATAGAGGTTTCTACCGGTGCGTCGACACAATTGATGTACAAAGCTTAATTACAGCTTCACTGAATAATTTCAGAGGAGTTAATCGAATTACAGCTATTGTGGACTTGGACGGAAAAGTAAATCGAGTAGGTATCGGACTTTATTCCACTCTCACTGAACTTCTCAATCAAGCTTGCTTTGTGTAAAACCGTTACTGTTTGTGATCCCGAAGTTGTACTGAAGTGAATTTGACCAGATTCAGGTTTTCCTGTGAGAGCGCCATTTAATTTCTTTTGTAGTGGGTGAGAAATCGGGTGAGAAATCACAGTACTGCAACTTGAAATCTGAATAGCGCAGTCATGACAGACATCCCCATGAGCCTATCGCCCTGTTCATTGGGCTTCATCGTTATTTGAAGTAAAGGCTAACAACGCTTATTTTGCAGCAAGGCCTTTCGGGTGTGAGAGAGAAACCAAATGGAAGTGTGCATTTGCTAAAATCGAATGACTTAAATCTAGAGATACTTTTCTACGGAACTCACTCTGTACTGCGATACAAAAAATCCAACAGAAGTTCAGAAAATATTGTTTCACACAAGCCACAACACTGACAGTCTCTCAGAGTGTCCACACCTCTCCACGCACTGCAACGGCAATTTATTCCACTTTTCGGGAGTCTTTTTTGTTACAAAAGCGAAATTACAATTTGGTTTGTTTCGGAATCCAACGATTTAACCCACCACATCCTAGTAGTTTCGTTTTACTTTTCTAAACCTTTCTGCATGCATTCCGTAATCGACAAGCTGATGTTTACCGTGTTACCTCGATTTATACCAATTACATGACAAAGTGAAAAGAACACCGTTCGGACAAATAGCGTGTGTATATTTTTGGGTTGATCTTTTGGGGGAAATTGGTAGAGTACTTATGTTATCATGACTGAACTTAAAAACATGATTTCCCCGGTTTGTCGTAGTAATACGTTACGCTTGTGAAACCATTTCGGTGATTGTGACCAACACATTTTGTAACCCTAGGAAAGCACATCGCAAATCCGTGTACTTATGACTCCCACTGTAATCCGTTGAAGCTTTAGACTTCAATACAATATATACCGTTATTTTCGATTATAATTTACTGTGGCAACCCACTAAGGCAATCTCTACTCTACAGACTGAAGAGTGACTTGTCATCGAAGGTTTATGTTGTGGAAATATCACTACCTATGAACAGATTTAAACTTTATGCAACAAACGTTAAGCGATATATCAGAAAAAAGAAAAACACGTTTTTCAATGCAATCTGGTTTGCTTTAGATTATATACCGCAGTGAGTTTCTCAGACGCTTTATTCTTAACTAGAAGTTTCTCTTGGTATAGCATATGAACAAGGATGGAAGTGATTATAGTGTGTCGAACTTATTACTAATCTTTGTTAAGGATCAGCTGGACGTAAAAGTTTTAACAGGAATGGCAGTATTTGAATGGATGCATTATACAAATGGGGCATTACCTACTTCAAAAAGGAACATAGAATCCACTCCCATGCGTCAGGATTCTTTAATGCAAGCAACACTTGACGTCCAAGCACGGCGCAGGTTGGATGTCATCGAGTTTTTTGTATTCATTGTAAATTGTTTGTTACCACTAGCCTTTTAGTTATATCTATTTATCTAATCTTTTACAGCGTAATTATGGCAGTGGACTTTCCGAGACCCAAAGCTGGTTGCAAATAATGCGTACTGACTGAATGCTAAATGTATTGTGGCTAATAGAAGATGGTAAGCAACTGCCTGTTAAACAACCTCATCTGACGCCTCTAAAACTGACTGGAGCTCATTAAAAATTAAGAGATTTTCCGATAAAACAGTGATTGGAACAGATATTGTACTGTTTTTCCAGTGCCGAAGGTTGAGCACAAGTTTACCTTACTCTTTGGTCTGTCATTCATGCAGACTTACTAATTAGCTAAAGTATTCAATGTCATCGTGAACCTGTATGCCATAATTACAAGTTTGCTGTTATTTTGCAGATGCTTATAAACCTGCAAATTCAGTTTTGATTCCTTATTTCCAACATAGGATTATTGCATGTTAGGAACCCAACGGAATAAAGGCACTCCTTTGCTATCAATACCGTTGGCAAAACTTCTGGCAGTTTGTTGAAACTGGTCGAGTTGATGTATCGGCTTACTCAATGACACTACTCGTTGACTTATTATAAACCCTAATGAGCTAGTTCTTGTAAACTTTTAACTTAGATATATTTTTTTGGTAAGTGTGATTTACGGTACGAATTTTCAGCCGAACTTCCATTAACAGAAGGAGAACGACCTTATAAACTCTTAGACAACGGCATCCTAATCTCGATCATAAATAGATAATCCTTTGCTCTAGCTAGACTTGGGAAAACAAGATAAAACGTACACATCATCCGTTTGACTTAATCTATGGCTAGAGTCTGATGGAACTGAATAAGCTGGCAGCTCATCTAAAACAAGACTGTCAGTTAGTTGCGACATGCTAATTACGTCGCCAGTTAGCGTGCATGCTAGTCCATACCGTTAAGAAGAAGGAATGTGAAGCCTAGGGTTTCACAAGTATCTACTAGACATGCAGACTGTAATGCCAATGAGTAGAGTTTGTTACTTATGACGGTTGCATTTAGTCCAAAAGTGTGCTATGCACTTCAGACGAGGAACAAAAAATCAGTGATATGTGAGTTTTAGGAATTTAACATTACAATGTTTGTAAAAAGTAAGAAACGATGACAATACTGATTCTTTTCATTTTACATGTTATTTGTGAGTCCAGCAATTTCTTATTAAACATGAGAAGCAAAACGTAATGTCGACTTTATTCATGCCCATTGATTTGATTTGTACACAAGAATTAATTACATCTATTTTAACTGACTGCTTCAGGGGCTTTCAGGAGTCAACTCGTTTCAACGGTTGGAAAAGGATCTTGCATGCAAATTAATTATAATAGTTTAGGATGGTTCCAACAATAATGGCACACTTACAAACATTATGAGGAACGTGACGAATATACAAACTATCGATTAGTCTTTGTTTGAGAACTAAGATTACAACTATTTATTATTTTCGACAAAATTTATTCGATTAATGACAATGTACTAAACAGAGAAACACCGCCGTGTCATCCACAAACCCGTATGATACGTTCACAAATCGTCTTAATACGCAGTCCCTTACCTGGACATCAGACGTACCATAACCTACTAGGCAAGTGGCAACCATTTAGTTTGTTGTAAGCAAGTTTTCATTCAGCTTGCATGCACTTCTAAAATTACGCCATAAAACAATAATTTAGGCAAATAACAAACTAACCGAAAGTAACCAGCTCTTTCATTCCATGTTAGCGCTTCTTCGAACAACTGACACAATGATTACGCGACATACTCACACAGTGAGAAGTCATTGCATCACTGTCCCACTCGATAGCACTGACTTTGGTGTCATCACTTTTGGCTTTATTGGTTGATCTTAGCTGGTTTTCTCCATCAGTAGCGTCGTGAGTAACAGAAATGTAACAGACTAAAAGGTTTCGACAGGATGACTAGATGTAGAGTGCGGTCGGAAACCAAAACCGACTTTTCTTCAGGCGATCACTAGAAGTTCACCAACGTTGCCAAATCTACGTTGTTGACAAGATATTATAAAACGACCGAAATCACACTGACGGAAAAACCCACTCAAGTATTCACAAAAGCTGACAGCTTCAGTGCAATTCGTCTGTAATACACTTCAACGGTGAATGACTGTGCAATCGTGTTAGGGCTGCTGTTGCAGTTGCAGTATGACATCAAGAACAACAGTGCTAATATGAGAACTTTAGTATCACCTGCAGTAGATGAATGTTTCCGACGTAAACCCGAAATTGCTGAACTATGAAATAGACAACTCTCCAAAATTTGTGGGATCTCCCAGCTGAGTGATGGAGATGGCGTAAACACCATAATTATATAGCTGACAAATTTTTCGGTCAATTAATGTGCAAACATCCGTGTTACCAGCCAAGAGTACACTACAGTTATCAGTACAAGTGACAGCATGGAGACCACGCTACCTAAACTCATGTCTTGATTCTAGACTTAGAAAGTCATCTTGCTGACAAATGACTTGATCCTGTTAGTATCACCCTAGTGATATTAGAAAACTCTGCAAGGAATCTGTTAGAACGATTAAGCAAGTTATACTTTCGTGTTCCATACCAGAGTCAAATTTGATAAAGTGTAAGGTCATCATCCTCTGTTACTGACTACACACCACTTACCGGTTTTCTAATGCGTTTGTGAAAACTTATTGGCCAAATATTACGAAGCTGATAGTGCACATCCTACAAACAAATCGCAAAACGTGAAAAGAGTTTTCATACATAACTGGACTGCCTGAAACCAAAGCAGCCAGTGGAAATAAACTCACAGATGTCGTGATTCTGGATTTAAGCAATTTTTGATAAAATCCATCATAAAGTGTTGTGTTTGAAACGCCAGCCTGGAACTTCATTGCGTTATAGTAAAATGAAAACGACCAAGGTACGTGGATTGCCTGTCCATTTTTTAGGATCTTTTGCATAGAAAAATCCTACGGACGTTCAGGCCAATGGTGCATTGTCACCTTTAATTAAGCATTCAGTTTTTCATGCCGTACTTTTTGAAAGTCATTTATTTTACTAACTGTCGTGACTCTGTTTTACTGAGCAGGTTTCAATGTCTCCTTTATTCCCTTATTCAGGAAGTCTACTCAAGGCGAATCAGTGTACTCACCTACTGCTCATATACTGTAGTTGAACTCACATTAACTTACAGGATGCTGTGTCGACAGTCCACTTCTTTGAGGCACACATTCAAGCTTAGTTCGACCCACTGTGTCCGAGTTATTTGGTAGAAGTTTCAAAACCAGATGAACTAGCTACAATACGGAACTTTCTTATATGTTATGATAAGCCCAGTGTGCAATATTCCACCCACATATGGGTGAATATGGGTAAAT